>JAVLUZ010000629.1:0-413847 GCA_036768485.1 Mermis nigrescens | reverse complement strand
TTTGTGCAAAAGTGCTTAGTATGATCACACATGCACACTGGGAGGAAAATGAGGGACTCTTCGCTATTATGACTTTTGAAAACCATACTTTCCTTAGGCTATTTTTGAACAAAAACATTAATTCAGCAATGATGCAATTTTGTTGTTTTGAGAAAAATAGGCCATTGACCCACACATTCTCCTCCCGAAATTTTATATGACTTTTATATAAAGACTAATAAGGAATAAAAATTAAAATAAAGGTTTTTATGTCAAAGGAATTCTGAGTTAACGTTAGAATACGAGTATGTTATTGAGCTATACAATTTCTCATGCACATGTGTTTCATTGTTTTTTAAAACGATTTCTACAGATAGTTCAGTCGAGTATTATTTTCAGTTCCTCTGATTCTAGTCGACGAAGAACATAGGCCGAAGCGACGACTGCGATATCGTAAGATCACAGGACTAACCATGGAATGGTTTTTTATGATGATTAGTGAATGATTGATCCGTGTAAGTAGATGCAAGTGAAGCCTTAAATGGTTTTCTGATTGCCTAACTTATTTGTATATGTTCCATGATAATAAGGCGAATGCGCATTTATTATTATTCACAGAAACTGTTCTTTAATATCCAAATGAGATTCCAGAGATTTTTAAATGCCAGTTTGGGCTCAAAATGTGCATCACTACGCATTAAAAACATCTTTTTTGACGTTTATAACGATTCTCTGTCTTGCTGGAACAAAGATACGAAAAAATTTCAAAATTAGAAAATCGAATGAATTGAACAAAATATTGGTTAAAAATGAGCCTATGGCACGAAGCGCTGAAAATTTGACATTCTATCGAACAGATAGTTAAAAACATCGAAAACGCATTTTTGTATGAATTTTAGAAATTGGAAAATCGCGAATTCTGCTGGGTGACAAAATTTCTCGGGCTGAATCCCTCCAAACCACCCCAGCCCCGGAATAATGTATGGTAGAGTAGAGATCACTCAGGGCATGGGGAATTTTGGTGGTTTGTACCCGTTCCCCAGAAGTTGAAACCCCCATATTACTGTAGATACCCAGAATTCTATTTTTTGTAACATTTTCGGCAATTTATCTGATCCTAAGCATAGGCGGGCAGCACCAAAATTCTGGGGGTGCAAGATTTTTCAGTGGTTAGAAAATGGTCTTAAAAATAGCAATATGGCGAAAAAACCAATTTTTAAACGTTTCTCATCATGCACTATCCATTAGCATCAAAAAATTGCTTAAACAACAACAATTTGAAAAATTAAATTCTGGGGGGTATTTTGGTTCGGTGGTACGGAGTATTCGGCCGTCTGTGGGAGTGCATACCACACCTGGGCGTGGGGGGTTTAGGGGTATGAAACCCCCAAGGAACCAAGATACCCCCCCAGAAATCAAAATACCCCCCAGAATTCAATTTTTAAAAATTTTTCGTTTTTTCGCAATTTTTTGATGCCAATGGATAGTGCTCGGTGAGGAACGTCGGAAAATGGTGTTTTTTCGCCATACCACCATTTTTAAGGCCATTTTTTAATCTTCGAAAAATCTTGCACCCCCAGAGTTTTCTTGCTGCCCACGTATGGTGCATACCCGCCAACCCCCCATGCCCATGTGTGCTCTTAACCCCCAGAATTCGGGTGCTGCCCATGTATGGTAAAGACATTGGTTAGAAATTCAGTGCCTTATTACAATCAAACACATTACAATGCTAGCATCTTTATTCTCTTTCATTCGATCCCCTTGTTGATTTTGTGAATAAAAAGTGTATCACTATTTTGTGTACTTATGTATGTAGGCAGGGCCGTACTTAAGGGGGCCGCCGCTCCTCCTTGGCCGGAGAGAAAGTTGTGAAAGGTAGGATCATGTAAGGAAAAATTGAAAAATTGGATTCCTTTGTCTTAAAACCTTCAAGTTGTCGGCGCTTCGCGCCTGATGTAAATCACAGAGTGTCTCACCTAACTATCCCAACTGTTTTTCATAATAACTCAGCTAATTCCTAATATTTTTTCATGCTTTTTTGGACATAGCTGTAAGGTTTAGTCGGAAACTGGATGATGTGATTTGGTTGCTTTTGCTCGTTCATGATATAAGCTACAGGAGTTTATGTAAACCTTAGCTTTTATGGGCAGCCCCACCTGAGTATCCGGAATATTATCTCGCGTTGGCTCATTAAATTCTTTATATTTTTGAAAACGTTTTCGAGCGGTTATAGAATGTCTAACAGGCCATCGACTGACAAAGTTTGGCATGAATTGGTAATATACTGATCAAAATGTAACATTTTTACAGAACTATTTTTCTTCGCTATGCAAAAATTGTCGTACCTAATGACTTTTGACAGCGATTTCTCATGAACTTGTGTAAACCCATTTAACAATTTTTTATTGATTTACAAACATCCAGATACTCAAAATGCATTATCTTTTATTGCTTGAGTGCCTTGAATCATGGGCTATGCATTGATCGCAAAATACATTAATTTCAAAAGGAAAGACAATCAGAAATCCAAGGTTTACACTAAGTTCTGTAGTTAACACAATGGATGAGCAAAGCCGATCAAACCTTGTCAGTTACTTTCCTATTAGACCATCCAGAAAATTATTAAAAAATAATAAGAATTTACGAAGTTATTATGAAAAAACGTATTGAACAGTTAGATGGGCACCCTGTATTTTCCATCATTTTAGCTCAAGCGAGATCAAAAAATGACTTTTTTAGCCTTCTAAGTGAAAAAGTTTTTCCTAAAGTTCGAAATCTGTGACCTTAATGGATATTGGAAAATGCGGTACTTGTGATGTGAGCTACCTCGACGAATTTTCCGAGATATTGACCAATCTGTTGGGTCCATCCCCTCTAGGCCGAATCCTGAATATAGGTCAGGGGCGGATTTAAGGGGGCCGCCCCCCCCATTGGCCCAAAATAGTGCGCAAAACTAAGGATTTTTAGCAATTTTCGGGTTAAAACGGCTAATTTTTCCGCCCAAGTCAGGGTTCCACCCTCCCTTAGGGTACCGCCCCCCTTAGGAAAATCCTGAGTCCGCCACTGATATAGGTCTGTTGTTGATGCATATGTTTATGTATTATTTTGTAAACGTGCGTGCACATGACGATTTGCATTCAACCTTTTATGTCATTGATCCATTGTTGTTGTAATTGTTTTTGTAGCTATGGAAATATATCGTCGGCTATTAAGCTTAGCCATATCGCTAATAAACCAATGATAGGATTCCGATATCTACATACATCATCACTTCAGTATGTTTTAGAGATTAAAACGTGCTCTTGAAATTGATTAAGTCAAAAGATGGTCTTTATCACTCTAATTTACCTATATAAAATTGATCAATCCGACCTGCGAATTTGATTTTTTCGTCCGATTTTTCATAATTTCCGCTGAAAACTAATTAAATAATCTATGTGGCAGAAGTTTTTGATTGAGTAAAGGTTGTTTATTGCTTCATAACTGAGCATCGACTGGTAGCACACTTTCATGCACAACCTGTCCGCCTTATCCTTCAGGAATGTAACAACGTTTCTCATTGATTGGTGTCAAACAGCGCCAATCGAGAGAATTAATTTCTAGGGGTACGTGCAGTTCAAATCACACATGGGCATAGGGAACTATTTTTTTATTATTTTTGCCACTTATACCCATACGTGGGCAGCAAGAAAATTCTAGGGGGTGCAAGATTTTTTGAAGGTTAAAAATGGTAGTATGGCGATAAAAACACCATTTTTCGACGTTTCTCATCAAGCACTATCCATTTGCATCAAAAAATTGCGAAAAAAATTTCAAAAATTGAATTCTGGGGGAGCATACCCCCCACGTCCAGGTGTGGTTATACCCCCTAGAATTTGATGTTGGTATTTATAATTTTCCATCTCAGAATTCGGTAGCTGCCCATGCATTGTCAGACGCCCATATATGGTAATACCCACACGTGGGGGTATGCACCCCAAAAAAATACCCCCCAGAATTCAATTTTTAAAATTTTTTCCCCGATTTTTTGATGCCAATAGTGTTCGATGAGAAACGTTTAAAAATGGAGTTTTTCGCCATACTACCATTTTTTTCATTACATAAATACGTATAGTGAAATGAATTTCGCATCCGACTCTTGAATAGGTAAGCAATAAGCATCCCAAAAAGAAAAGCAGACGCTTTCCTCGAATTTCATCTCATAGAAACTGCCTTGCCATTTATGCTTGGATGACTGAAGGCATGATATACATACACAGGCACGTAGTCTCTGTGGGGAATGGGGGTCCGAACCCCCCAAAATTCAGGAAAATCTGACTTTTTATACGTTATTTTGTACTATTTTTGGGCTTGTTCCCCCAAAAATTGATGTTTGTCCCCCTAAAATATGACGGCCAGCTACGTGCCTCTACTTACATACTCATGCACTTGCACGCACTCTCAGCCTGTTTCTGAAAAACAAAAAATAACGTAACACCCTCATCAGCTTCCATTCCTGGCCACAGCAGTGGCCAAATTTTGTGGGCCCAATGATGCAAAAAATTCAATTTTAGGGATTTATTCATTTGGCAAGTCGCTGGATTCTCGGGGATCAGATTATTTAGATGCACAGCATGGCCAATTTAAAGGGAGGGGTCAAAAACTGGACTTTTCGGACCGAAATGATCCGAAAACTGGCATAGGCGCTGAAATAGTGCCAAGACTACGTTGTTACAGTTTCTGGTCAATTTGAGGTACTTTGGAATTGAATTTTTATCTATTTCGGCCTTCATTTTGCTTCATGTTCTCGAGAAAATTTCCTTGTGCATGTCTGGTTAAGACACCCTACACATCCATGTGTGCTCGAGGCTCTTTATCAACGATGCTCAAATTTCAGTGTTAGGCAATTCAAGATTAATTTCAGGAAAATCCTCTTTAATGTGTTTTTTATAAACGCTTGTCTACACATGTATACATGGTACGCAGAATAATGCAAACTACGCGTTCTACAGATGCATAGATATGTACATGCATAGGAATCAAAGAGACACATACGTGTACCTAACAAACATGCATGTTAGAGGGGGCTGGAGGATCCCCCCACCCAAGTCGGCCACCCCGATCTCCCAAAGTCAGAAAATATTTGAGCCCCCTCCCCGATTTTTGGAAAAAGTCGAATTTTTTGGCCGTTTTGGTCAAAACTTTGAGGTCCTTCACCCCCCCCCCTAAAAATGGCCGGACCCCCAAATTTCGAGCCGTTACATATATGCTAACAAGGGAATACTTCACCCAAAGTTGATCATCCCTCAAAGTCAGAAAATTTTCGATCCCCTGATTTTTGAAAACATTGCGTTTTTTGGCCATTGTTTTTGTCAAAAATTGGAGGTCGTTTACCCCCACCCCTAAAAATGGCCGAGGACCATCATCAACATTTTTAAGCCGTTATCGTTATCTAAATATATGCTGGAGACGTACTGTAGACTATTGGACAAACTAAAAAATTTCAAAAGGCAATGACTTCATAATCTATTATCACATTGAATATCTAAAGCACAATGAATCGCCCATGTTGAACGTCCACTTAATTGCGATGTTATAATTAGTCTTGGTATTCTGCGTTTATCCAATCGTCGCCCAACCAAAACGCTTCCCATGAAATGGTCATATTTAGGATGCAGAAGGTTACTAGCAAGCAGCATACTGCCTTGAAACAAAATTAAATTTTCCAGGAAGGACGAATACGATGACTGTTTATACATTATTCTGGACGTTTAATTTCATTCCTCAACAAAACTTTTTCACACCTCCCCGAAAAAAGTTTGCGCTCACCCCACCTAAGAATTTATTAATTTCCAAAAATATTGTAGAAAACGTCTTATTTAAGCGCTTAGTTCAAAAAAACAATTTTTGATTATACTGTGTTAAACTTTATTTAGTTTCGTTTGAATATTTTATGTTCTACGATACAGGAAAAAAGAGCATCGCAATAAACGCAAAAATATGACGTTTTTGATGCCGGAAATCCAGTAGAATGATTATAGTGCACACTCATAGCCGTGCTTAGGGGGTGGCAAACTAGGCGGCCGCCCAGGTCCGCGAAATATGAGGCCCGCTAAAAAACTCCAGGGAACTTGGTACAACTCTATTAGAGGTTTTAATGAAACAAATCATATTGGCGAACATGTTATTTATAGCCTAGATTTTAATAACCATGAAATAATTATTTTATTATACTGAGATGACGATAAACTTTACTTGATATCTGACAGGGTGCTAAAGCAAGCAAAGCGTGGCAGTAGGGCATAACGATTAAAAGCCAACGAAGGTACTGCAATTCGCATATGATATTCCGTCGAACCACAGGACGCAGTCATGCAAGCGATTTAGAGCCATCAAATCAAATTCCAACAACGTGCAGATTCAGCCTAAAGTCAATTTAAAATACGAGTAATAAATGCAAAAAACATAAAAATATGAAGTGAAGGACAATACTATATGCAAACTCACATTAAAACGGACTTACAAAGAGGCTGCACTGCAAACTGACCGGTTGAAAATAATTAATTTCCTTTGAATTATGAAAATCGTCATTTTCAAAAAAAATTCTTCTATTTAGGTATTCACAAAAATTCAGAATTCTTCCAACTGTACTACTGCCTTTTCAGAGCTTCAAAGCAAAAATCGAATCTTATATCGCTAATCTTGAAATAATCTATTAGATGATTAACTACTTATGACGGCAACAGCAATGATAATGATCGTAATAATTGCAATAATACATATCTTATAATGTGATAACTTCAACTGTCGAACATTCGATTGTGCATTAATAGCTACGGCTGATAAACGGCACAAAAAGAGAAAGCGAGAAAAGATCTACGTGGAAAAGACTAATATTGATGTAATAGAATGAAGGAATTTTTCAAGGCCATAAAAATAAAAAAGGTGGCAACTTAAATTTGAAAATCATAGTTTAAAAAGTTGAAAGCGAAAATTACTAATTTTGTTTCGAAAGTCATTATAAAAACCGCTTTACTCAGTGTACCATTTATAGTCACGCATGATTTTGTTCCGGAAGGGGTCACGACCACACTCTGGGCGTGGGGGGTATGCACCCCCCAGAAACCAAAATACCCCCCCCCCAGAATACAATTTTTGAAATTTTTTTCGTTTTTTTCGCAATTTTTTGATGCCAATGGATAGTGCTTGATGAGAAACGTCGAAAAATGGTGTTTTTATCGCCATACCACCATTTTTAAAGCCATTTTTTGACCTTCAAAAAATCTTGCACACCCCGCCCCAGAATTTTCTTGCTGCCCACGTATGGTCACGACCATACATGCCCAGCATGGAAATTCTGGGCGAAGAGAAGTTGAAAACCTAAAATGCCTTTTTTGGGCCCAAAAATGGCCGTTTCGCGTTGAAAAAACATCGTTTTTTGGCGTTTCTGACGATACTCTATCCTTCTAGAGCATAAAATCATGAAAAAATTTCGAAAAAAGTCGAATAAATTGACCAATATATCGCTTAAAACATGAATATATGGCGCAAAGCGCCGAAAATTTGGCGATTTTGAGCAAATAGATAGCCAAAAACCCTTAAAAAGACACTTTTTCTACCAATTTTCAGGTTAGTTTAGGAAACTTTTGAAAAATCGCCAATTCTGGGGGTGGGTGAAAACATTTTTTGCGGGGGTGGAAAAATGATTCTGCGGGAGTGAAACCCCCCCAAACCCCCCAAGATCATGTATGGTCACGACTAAATTTTTTTGAAAACATATATAAGGGTGGACAATGGACAAATTGAAAAAAGACGTTTTACGATCACTAGAGCTATACACTTTGTAAATTTTGCTTCCCGGGTAACTTTAATATGGTTAGAATTCAAGGAACTCCATCTTCTAGGGCTGAAGGAGTCTGAACTAGCGCGCTCAAGCGCCCCCAGCGGGGCTTGGGGCAGAGCCCAAGAAAATTTTGTGAAAAAACGCCTGCCTTATTTTGGTTCTGAGATAATTCTCTGCGTAATACCTGCAAAAAACAGAAGACATAGATGCAAAAAAAGCTTTAGATTGTATAAAGTCGAATTTGGAGTGCTTTAATCGCGCGTTTGGGACTAAATAGATAAAGTACAATGAATAATTGCGATATTCGGCGCGAAGCACCGTTCGAGCGGGGAGAGCATGTGCCCCCCATCTCCCCTAGGTACAGGCCTGTTTATAGTCTTAGGCTTAACTAGTTGTTAGTTTATTGCTCCCGACTAAATAGATCGACATGCTACGGATTCAAATCTGCATAAATTTGCAAACGTATTAACTCCGTCAGAACTTTTAGAAAAATGATTATCGCATTCAAGCCCATATCCAGGATTTTGTTTCGGAGTAAAACGGCACGACCAAGATTTTTTAAAAACAAGAGGGGACCAAAAGAAGTATTAAAAAAGACGTTCTACGACCACTAGAGCTGTACACATTGTAAATTTTGCTACCCAAATACCTTAAATATGGTGAGAATTCAATAGACACCTTCTTGAACCCATCTCATTTTGTTCATAAAACCTGTACACAACAGAAGACATATAGGTGCAAAATACGCTCTAGGTTGTATAAAGGCTAAAACTGGAGTGTTTTTCATTTTCCTGAAAGAATTAAGTTTACAAAATAATAGAAAGCTTTTTCTTTAAGCCTATTATCTGGGTATTTCTGCGAATTCGAACATCATAAAATTACTCCGTACATAACTTCTTAGAGGTCGCATCACTTTAAAGCTTAAAACTCGATGCACGAAAGTGAAATTTTGGGAGTAAGTTAAGAATATGGTACTTTCAGGATATTATCAAATAAACTTCAGAAAAGCCGATTTTTTCGCTCAGTATTTAGAACATGTTGAAAGAAAGCGCGGAAAAAAATATTATCCGTCTATGATCAATATTACAAAAGCTATGGGTTTCGTTAATTAGCCTCTTCTCGACCTACGCAAGCATCTACTCGACCTAGGTATTTGAAGATTCAAACAGCTGGATGCAAAATCACATGTAGAAACCCAATTTACGTCGATATAAGCATCTATACATCGAAGTAAGCATCTATACATCTACCTAAACATCTATACATCGACCTAAGCATCTATACGTCGACCTAAGCATCTACACATCGACCTAAGCATCTATACATTGACCTCAGTGGGAGAGACCTCGACCTAAGCAGCTTAAAACACCTTTTCAGATATACTAAACCTAAGCCTAAGTATATTAACAACAACAACAACAAAGATTTATTGCAAAACGTACAAGACATGGTAAAAATAAAGACACAGCGTACGATACAAAGATATGATAAAACGATATATGACTAAAACGTCAGCAACGGGACACGCAGTCACGAACGTGAAAACTTACACGTGCCCCTTCAGATGAACAGAAAAATCAAAAGCATTTAGTTTGCGTTTAAAAATTTCTAAACTAGGTGAATTTACAACATCAACTGGAAGTGAATTCCACAGATTCACATATCTATGACTGAAATCATACTTGAGAATATCTGAACGAGCTACTGGAACAGTCAGTTTAAGGTTATTGACAGAGCGAGTATAGTTGCGATTAAATGCGAAAAACTCGTCACAGAGAATGTGTGATTTTCCATTAATAATCTGATAGTAAAAGGATAAAGCAAAACGAATACGGCGTATTTCGAGACGTTCTAACGACAGACTTTTTAAACGATCATTATATGACAAACCACTGTTAAAACCAAAAATACAACGGGTAAACTTGCGCTGAACTCGCTCGATACGATCAATATCTCGAATACGATAAGGACTCCAAACGGTACAGCAGTACTCTAAAAGCGGACGAACATATACAACAAAAGCACGAGACAAAATTTTATGATCACGAGAGAAGAATAACTTCAGTATCAGACTGGATCGCTGAGAAGCTTTTTTAATCACTTCATGATAGTGCTGCTGAAATTTCAAATTTTGAGACATTAGAACACCTAAATCGCGGACACAGTCAGAATCAGAAGGTAAAAGTTGATTTCCAATAAAATATTGATGTTTAGGATTATTATAACCCATGTACAAAACTGAGCATTTATCAATAGATATCTGAAGCTGCCATTCACGCGACCATGTATAAAGCTTATTAAGGTCGTTTTGAAGTATAGTTTTAGAAGAGGACAAATTATACATTTTAACATCGTCAGCAAATAACCGAATACGACTACTCATATTATCACATAAATCATTAATGTAAATCAGAAAAAGGGTTGGCCCTATCACGCTCCCTTGCGGGACGCCGCTAGTTACATTAAAGCTATCTGAAAAAGAACTATTAACAACAACGCACTGAGATCGAGAGGATAAAAAAGATTTAAGCCAGTTGAAAAGAAAACCATTTAGACCATATGCAGAAAGTTTATGAAGTAATTTTGTGTGCGATAAAGAATCGAAAGCTTTTTTAAAGTCGATAAAAATTACATCTACAGTAGATTTTCTATCAATAAATTTTGCCCATTCGTTTTTACACTTTAGCAATTGCATTTCACATGATCGACCTTTTAAAAATCCAAATTGGAGAGGAGAAAGTAAATTATTTATATTTAAGTAATCCAGAATCTTTTTATTAACAATTTTTTCCATAATTTTACAAGGAGAGCAACACAACGAAATCGGACGATAATTTTCTACACAAGCAGAATCACCTTTATTTTTGAAAACTGGAATTACGTTTGCTTGATACCACAATTTTGGAATTGAACCTGATCGAAAAGAAGTTTCAAAGATAGAAGCAAGAGGAGGAGAAAGCAAATAACTTAGTTTTTTAATAAAAAATGAGCATAGGCCATCAGGGCCACATGCAGTACTTGGTTTAGATTCGCGAATAGCTCTGTAAACGGTGTCTACATCGAAATTCATTTCTGCTAACGAAGAAAAAGTACGAGCCTGAAAAACAGGAAGATTTTGATCATCAACAGTGAAAACAGAGGCAAAATATGAGTTAAAATGATTAGCTTTTACATGATCGTCATCTAATTCAATACCATTAGATAAAGTCAGGGGAAATGAACTTTTCCTGATTTTTAAACGAGAATTAACAAAATTGTAAAAGTTACGGATATCGCCTGATTTTAAAACTTCTAATTCTTCTTTAGCGTAAAAATTTTTGGTTTCTCTTTTTATAGATTTGCAGAAACTAGAATAGATAGTTCGATTTATTCGAGTTTTGAACTTTTTGTAATTTTTCCATAATTTAAGTTTTTTTAAATATAACTTACGGATGTGTTTAGGAAATACTTTCTTAAAATTTCTATGTACTTTTTTAGGTATTAGATCAGAACTAATAGTTTGAAGAACTGAAACAAAAACATTATACATATCATCTGCCGAAGTACACTGATTAAATAAATCGGGCCAAGAAACAGTGGCTAATCGCATAGAAATTAACTCGTAATTGGCTTTTCGAAAATTTAAACAAGAGGGCATGTGATTTGTCTCTTCGTACCCTTGAATTTCGAAAGCAATAGAATTATGATCACTAACAGAAAAAGGAGGTGATATCTTCACGTTAATGGCTTGATTAAGTGAAAAAAGCAAATCTAATATATTATTATCGTGAGTTGGACTACGGATTAGTTGCTCCAAACCAGTTGTACAGAAGGTGTCATAAAATAAAGTATTGATGGGATCAGAAGGAAAGGTGTTGGAGACCCAATTAATTTTAGGAAGATTAAAATCACCAACAATTAATAAAGGATAAGGTACATTAGAAGCCCATTCAATAGAATTACAAAGACTTTCAGCATACATAATATCATAAGTAGGAGGACGATAAGCTAGAATAAATCTAGTTTTGAAATCAGTATTGCATAAATCAAAAATTAAAATTTCACAGGCAGGAAAATTGATAGGAATTTTGATGTGTTTAATTTGTAGATTATTATTAGCAAAAACTATAAGTCCACCCCCACGTTTATTTAACCGATCACATCGAATAATTTGGTAATTATTTGAACTGCAAAGTAGACTATCTGGAATTTCAGGATAAAGCCAAGATTCACAACAAAGTATTATTTCAAACTGTTTGCTATTTAGTAACAGTTTTAAATCACCTAGCTTATTTAACAAACTTCTTGAATTGAAATACAGAACTTTTAAACGCAAAGTACGAGAAAGGGGCGCGACTACCTAGGTGAAGAGTTGGTTATTAATATTACGGTTCGGTTTGCATTTAACACAATCGGCGCGAAAATCGATAAAAAGACCTTCTTCACCTCGAGATTTACGATCGTTGAGCTCGGAAACCAGTTCGCGTTGACGTTTTCTTTGAAGGAATGATAAATCAGGACGGCACCGCAAACGCGAAAGTTGGTCTTTGGATTTAACGCGGACTGTCTTATTGATCAAGGAAACGAAGCGATGCCTTGCCTGAACCGACGCTAGGCAAACTTTGACAAACTGGACGCGGTTTTCGTGAATGGGACCATCACGAAAGACGCGTGTAACATCAGATGATACTAGATCGTGACCATCAGAATGAGAATCGATTAGCCGTTTGACCTGATCAATGTCCTCAACACTGTTCGATAAAGGCAAGTTAAACAGAACAGCATTACATTTCTTAGAATCTCTTTCGATAGCATCATTAATCAGAGCAGATAGTTCGTTTTTATCATAATTGGTAGGAGAATTTCGAGAATGTTCAAGACGATCAACTTTCTTTTCTAAATCGGCAAGCTTAGTAGCAAAATCATCTAAGCGACGTTCAATATGCAAATATTTTTTCACAATTGGTTTACAGTGGAAACAATAGAAAGTGGAATCGGGCTTTGAATAAGTTTCATAATCATGATCATTAACTTTCAAACAAGAAGTATGACCCCAACGGTCGCAAAAATCGCATAATAAGGCAGTGTCGTCATCAGAAACTAACTTGTAGCAAATGATACAATCACAAGAATTATCGTTCGTATCATCAAGTAAATCAAAGTTGGACCTTCGAGATGGTGACTTAGAACGTAGGCTGGTATCCGTGATCTTCGGTACGCCATTTTTTTACCCATGGTCGAAATATGTAGGTATGTAGAGTTAAAATATTGATCAAATTAATTAGAAGTAACGCATTGCGGCTCTTCAGCTCGATTAGATCACCTACGCTCCTAGAAGCAAAAACGTAGATTTTCCTATATCTTATCAAGTAAAACCGAAAAAACGTGCAAAAAAAATGAAAATTTTTTTGAGGTCTTTTTCAAATTTCAAACAGCTTTCCGCGCCTTTTTTCTTGTTTTTCCTTCATTTCTATGGATCGGGCCGTTAAATTGTCCCACCCACCCAACACTCAAATCGACAGTTGCCTGCAACTTTGTTAGGCTCAGATTTTCACCAAATTTTTTCCGCGCTTCAATTTATCATGTTCTACCAGTTTGGCACAAAAATTTTGTTATTCCGTATTCGTTTTGCTCTTTTTCTAAAAGTACCATATTCATAACTTTAGCCGAAAAGGAGGATATCTATTTTCGATTGTTTAGCCTTAAAAATCTAAACCGGGCTTACCTCTTATGGGCCACTTTCTGCTACTGATGTGATTGCGATCAAATTCAAACGTCTCAACATGGGAAAATCCTTAGGTAAGCAGAATCAGCTAGGTACAAACAGATATTTTGATAATATCGATCTGCGAAGAGCCACTAGTCGAAATAAAAGCGACGTTCGTGCCTTGGGCTACGTCGCAAAAATCGGCCAGAAAAAACCAGTGGTCCGCCAACCACGAAAAATCTAAACGACCGCCGCAATAACTTAATAACAGCTGCCCAATCTAGGTCGGCCGACGTCGAGGACAGGACAGGCCGCGCCGCTGCAGCTGGTCGGGCTGACTAGGCTTCTGATTTGAGAAACTACAGTAAATCGAAGAAAATATTGCTACTGTAGCCTCTTAAAACAATCGTTCGAAAACCTCAAAGCTAAATGAAACAGACTATACAATTCACCCCCACACAACTCGACCCTCCACAACTTGCCCCATACATAACTTGCTACAAACAACTCGCTTTCGCACAACTCGCCCACCCCTTCCCCCACAACTCATCCCCCACAACTCGCCCTCCCCCACAACTACAAGTCCGTTTCACACACCACAAGTTTGGTCAAAAGTTTAAAATTATCCCTGACAATAAACTGGCAAATTGCGATTATAGCATTAATCTGATTGATATATTATTATCGAAACCCTCGGCTAACTGCTTATGAAAATTCATAAAATTTATGCACGAAGTTATGTGAAACAGACTTTAGTCCCCAAATACATATAGTCTGTTTCATTTATTCGAGAGCTTTTTAGTCAATTTTTTATGGGCTACAGTAAGCAGAACAAGACGAATTACTGTAACTCATCAGATCAGCTCAGTGAGGGCGAGTGGCTGGAATTCTATCATTTTTAATGCACTAATCCGCCCAAATAAATTTAGTTTACATATGTAGGCATTTAATCAGTGCTGGGACATACTACAGTCAGTGCGCTAAATAAAAGGCTAGCGGCTGGAATCGAACCCGGGTTGCTTCGACTACAATCAGAGGTTTTACCACTGAGGAACTTTGCGGGGGCTCGCGAAGTTTCTGAGCATCATAGTCTACTGTATTCAAAGTGTCAACTTAAAATAAGTTGATTGCGCGATTTTTATCTGTGAGTTAATTGATCTGCTGCAAGACGAGAATAAATTACGCCGCAAAAATGTGATTGAAAAACCCTTCTTTGCTACGTATGTATGTAGAGATGGCTCTACACCCCATTTTCGTTGTGTTGGTTCAACGCGGAAATCCCATTCGTTTTGTGTTATTTGGTACATACATGCCGATGACTGTTTGCCCTAGATGCTCAATTTCGTGCTTAATTTCCATTTGCACGTACCGCGACCACTTAGCGTAACAGCTTTTAGTGTGTCGTCCGGGACCACCTTCCCTCTTAAAATTATCATATCTTCATTTCCTTTCCCACACATATTTTCAATAAAAATCCGGGATAGGAAAATGGGCACTCGGGCTTAATGCGACTTGAGTACAAATTGGTATGTGTGCTATCATATCATACGTGTGTTAAAAACTCCATATGTGTGTGTCTCATATTCGTGTCTATTTCGTTTGTACATTCTTTACCATAAGCTTTGCCCATAGGCCTATTGTTATTCTCGTAGATCCATTCCGACGTTTCCTTGTCCGTGTTTGATATGCCTCTTTTTCGTATCGTTTAAAACTGCGTGCGAGCGCAGTTTTGACGATCATTCCGGCACTTTAAGAATTTTTCATTTTACATTGAGCTTCCCAGCTTTTCGCTAGCTTGTGTGCTGTGCCCGTTTTCTTTTCTGTGCGACGTATTTTTCCGCACGTAGTCTCCCAGTATTTTCCCCTGCTGGCTGCAGGAAAATCTCGTCATATTTTCGTCGCGTAGTGGGCAGGCTTCTTTCGCCCTTACGCATTTGTTGTTTTATTTGTGTGCTTTCACGGCCTTAATTGTATGCCGTTGGCGGGCTACGTGTCTCGTAATTATAGTGTTTGTTTTTAACCGATTAGCGTAACACGACAGTTGACAGCATGCATCTTCATGCTGTCACGTTTTTAATTGCTTCATAATTTTCGGTCCAAAAATATTGTAAAAATTAATTATTTAATGAGCGATGATTGGGCTCGGTTCGAATTTCCGTGCTGTTGAATTCTGTCCTTGTGCTACACTATACTTAGGAACCTTCAATATTTTCAAGCACCGGGATTCGGTCCCAAAACAAGTTAAATAGTAATCTTTTTGAGCCCTCAATTAGGTTTCCAGGTAACTTACATTATTTAGGTACTTAACCCTCCTGTTACCAAGGGGTAACGCACCCTAGTACTACCAACGTCTAGATCAAAGATCTAGTCTCCAGGGAGGTAGCAAATTTCAATAAAAATACATGTTTTTGGTAGCCGAGGATACGAGGATTTCAAAAATGTTATAAAATTTGCTCGAAACTAAAAACCTATTGAAAGAATTGCATTCAAACATTCAAAAAAGTGTTCAAAATGCGATTTGCAACACACGTAATACATGTTGTAAATCAAGAAATGAAGCTTTTCTTAAGGAATTCAGGTTAGTAACTTTTCTTTCATTTCATAAAATATGTGTTTCAATGAGAAAAGAGGGTACTGAGAAGTTCACCAAATAAGGACTTCTGGTCTTACAGTAAACTGCAAAAAACAGGCATATAGATCTCGGATCTAGACGTTGGTAGAAGTAGGGTTAATCTCAAATTGGGGTTAAGTAAGTAAGTTTCACTAGGTGCGCGCAGTAGAGGGCCGGGCAATCTTGATAGGCCGGGCCTTACCCCCGAGTCGCCTTTTGTGCAAGTGCGTGAGCTTAAGCCGGGCTAAGTAAGCACGTGAGTGTAGAGTTGAATGCTACACATACAGTGGAGGTCATTCACGACGACCGGCCGAGCTAACATCGTTTCATTTTCTGCCTAAAATTTTCAAAAAATATTTCCACTTTGCGTAATCATATTGTGTTCATGTGCATTCTTAAAATTTTTACTGTTTGTGTGCATTTTTAACTCTATTGTGTTCGTGTGCGTATTTTTCTTGGCCGAGATTGGGGTTGTGACATAAATTTTTGTCCTGATCTTAATCTCAATTTGTCTGTCATGCCAGGCAAAAAACTAGCAAGAAAAATGACCAAAACTGGGAGAAAAACCCCAGATAAGTCGCCTAAGCAGGCTAATACTCCTAAATCATCTAGAAATGTGTCAAATGACTCAGATTCAGATAATAGCGCCAGTGCACAAGATCATGCAAGCGCAGACAGCGTCGTGAATACAAATCAAACGCTATGTAGGTGTCCAAACTCAGGACAACAGTGTTGACTCTCCGATAAATAATCAAGTTGCAAATGACGACAATATCACTCTTCGTCAGATTTTGAACGAAACGACGATTCCAAATCCGCAAAGATCGGTTTCCGACATAAATGTGAATCGGATAACCGAAAATGGCAATTCAAATAATCTCTTGAATGCGATGTTCGCGCATATGCAAGATTTGGAAAATCGGCTTGAACGTATAGCCGTTGAACATGTGCATGCACAGTTGCAAAATGCAAACTCTGCAAACCCTGATTTGCAACCTGTTGAGCCGCAACCGGTGCCCAACGTTACTGCAAACGCGGACCAGCAGCATTTAGCTTGCTTTGCAAATGCTGACTCGGATTCAGCGCGTGCAGCTTGCAACATCAATGCCAGTCCGTCGTTCGTCTATTCCAGTGCTTCCTAATCAGCAAATCGCATCACGTTTATCGCGTCCTACTGTTTCTGTAAACGCTGAGCAGCAACATTTAGCTCGTTTTGCAAATGTTGAACTGTCTCCGCGAGTACAGATCGTTTTGTCAGCCGTTCAGCCGGCCGCAGAACCAAGCTAATCCTGTATATTCTGAACTTCCGCCACTTCATGCAATGCATATTCCGCAGAATCAAATTTTCGTGCCAAATACAGGTGCATCGATCCCGCAGGACCAGAACCCACCTCAGAATCAACAGAACCAAAGAGTTCACTATCCGGATCAAGCTACTGACTCTCCGCCGGAAAGTCCCAGGTGTCATAGATCTTCTTCAAGACGTTCACGGCGTCGACATCGTGACACGTCATCTGATAGCTCAGAGAATACAGGTATTCGCTACCTAGCTGATTCTATGAATAGAGGTCCATTTTTGCAACAAATTCAGTTCACGATAGCCAATAAGAAGTTTTTTCAAGGTGAAAAAAACAGATATTCGTGGATTTTTCAAGAAGTTGAGAGATTAGCAAATGGCTATAGAATTGATGAAAGATCGTGTTTAGATTTGTTGCCATCATTTTTCGATACCTATACGACTAGATTGTTTTGCTCCCTACCTAACGACGTTCGCGAATCTTATGAACTCACGAAACAAGCATTAATTGCAGAGTTTCGGCCTATCAACTCAGATACATTGTTTGATAGATTTCTTGAGCGAAAACAGCACCCATCAGAGTCTGTGAATGCTTATTTTTTGGCGTTACGCGAAGATCTCATTTGAGCTCAACCAGAAATTCAAGTTGACTCGATAGCTTTTGAGAAAATGCTCCGTCATCAGCTCAGAAAAGGGATGAATCCAGATATCGCGAGAAAAGCTTACAAAAAGAGCGCCTGAAGCACCGCTTCAAGATTTTCTTCATGCTGCGCGTTGCATAGAGTTTGCGAACCTACAGTATGCTTCTGCTAAGCAGCCTATGCCGTATTTACCAGCAACTGCCGCTGCAGCATCCAGTAGCGTGTTGCCAAAAAATAATTTTTGGCGTTCAACGTATAGTCAAAACGAGACCCCCCGTCAATCTACGTCTTTTCGTCAATCGCGTCCAGAGACATCTAATGCTTTAGAGCAACGTTTGTGTGTATTGCAAACACATGGGCCACACCAGAGATGAATGTTTTCGGCGTCAGCAAAACAACTATCGAAATTACCGCAACAGCAAAGCTCACAATCCTAGTGAGTACGCGAATTGATACCGTAGCCAATCCAGACCAATGTTTCAAAACAATTCATCATCGTGGCGATCAAACTACCATATTCCGTATAATTCTTGTGTGTTTCAAAACACACAGTATCCATCTACGTCTCAAAATTACGACTCCCGTCAAGATTTTCGACGTCCGAGCAATGACTTTTGGCAAAATTACGGTAATCGCCAAAACTACCGTAATCCTTACAGTAACACGCGATACTATGACAATGAAAGAAATATGTTTGCAAATAATCGTTTTGCAGAACATTCTCAGAATTATCGCCAGCCAAATAATGCGTATTGACAATTTCCGCAGCAATCTGTGCGCTCTAACCCCCGGCAGTTATGTATTTGGTATCCTCCACACCCACCATTACGTTTCCCCCACCGCAACCGACCTAACCGTCATCTAATAACGAAAACATCGTAACTTCGTCTGTTTCGACTTCCAAAAATTCGGAACAGCTTTTTGCATCTCAAGCATTTCTCAAAGAATATCATCGTTTACAGAAACGTTTAGCAGTCTACAAAAAGCTAAATTCACAGGTCAAAACCCAGGATGCAGCTAATAAAACCGTTGTTAGCCATGCATCTACGAATTTGCCTACTATCTTAGCAGAAATCAACGAAATAAAGCTCCCTGCGTTAATTGACACAGGATCGCAAGTCACAATGATGACCACAAGCGCCTTTCTGCGTTTAGGTTTCAAATTGCCACCGAAGCAAGCAGCGCATGTTGTTCATGGAATTGGAAAAATGACAGCAACCGTGCGTTTCACCTATATCATGCATATCACAATCGCAGAACAAACCACTCCGGCTGTTGTTTTAGTCATCGATGACTTACCAGAAGATTTGCTTTTAGGCTTCGATTTTTGTAAACAAGCTTTACTTTTTGTCAACACAGTTGAAGATTGTGCTTTTGCCAATGGTTTTTGTGTTGAATTACTATCCGCAAATGACAAAAAACATTTACGCGTAAACCCTGATGCACAAACAGCGTGTCCGGTTTGTGCTAGCATAACTGTTACCGAATCTATTGTCATTCAACCGCGTCACAAAGTTGTGACGCCCGGATATGTTTGTTGTGGTCAATTCAACGACGAAATTGCTCTTTTCGAACCTGATAATGATTTCATGCTAAGCAAATCACTGTTCGTTGCACCAGCTATCATTGATACATCAGTCCCTGTTTTTCCGCTTCGCGTCTGTAACACGTCTAAGTCACCTATCACCATAGATATTGGAGAATTCATAGGTTCTTTAACGACTGAAGCTGAAATTGTGTCTCATGTCGCCCTATCAGACGATAGAGCACCCAAACTTTTTGCTTCGATCAACAAAGCCTTAAATGGTTCGGCAATAAATGCTCATCAGCAACAGCAGGTTCGTGATCTGTGCCAGCGTTATTCCTCAACTTTTGCCTTAAAAGGAGAACCCTTAGGCCAAACGCCACTTCTAAAACATCATATTGATACAGGCGATAGTCCACCTGATCACAGGAAAAACATATCGCGTCGAACATTTGCGTCGAAAAGCGATGCAAGCAGTTATCGACGAAATGTTAGCTGATAAAGTGATTCGTCCAACTACAAGCCCATGGGCTAGTCCGTTATTCCTAATCGGTAAAAAGGATGGTTCTTTGCGTCCAGTTGTAGACTATCGTCGCCTAAATGAAGTGACCAAGACCCAAGTGTATCCGTTACCTCAAATCAAAGATTATTTTGATGCTCTCGGATTGGCAGCGTATTTTTCTACGCTAGATCTCAAATCAGGTTATTGGCAAATCCCGTTAGACGAAGAATCACGGGAGAAGACAGCTTTCATTTGCCCTGTCGGTCACTACGAATTCAATGTGTTACCTTTTGGTCTGAAAAATGCGCCAGCAGATTTTCAACGCTTAATGGAATTAGTTCTAGCAGGACTAAACTGGAACAAATGCCTAGTTTACATCGACGATATCATAGTTTTTTTCCCGAACTTTTCCAGAACATCTTCAAGACTTAGAGAAAGTTTTTAAGGCCTTGAATGACGCAGATTTGCGCATTAAGCCGGACAAATGCCATTTTGCCCACAACAAAGTGCAATTTTTAGGGCATAGAATTAGTTCTTTTGGGATCGCGCCAGACCCAACGAAAGTTGCAGATGTACGAAGTTTTCTAACTCCGAAAAATGTGAAAGGCGTACAAAAATTCCTTGGCCTTGTCCATTGGTCCAAAACGTTCGTAAAGGATCTAGCAAAAGTAGCTAAGCCACTTTTCAACTTATTACGAAAAGATATACCTTTTGTTTGGACTGAAAAGCATCAAGAAGCTTTCGAAAAAATCAAGGATGCTTTCACTTCTCCGCCAATCCTACAATTGCCAAAGTTTGACGATAAACATCAGTTCATCTTGACAACTGATGCCAGCAACTATGCTTTAGGTGCGATTCTCACCCAAAAGCATCTGCCGTCGGGTAATCGCTTCATACTCAGCTATGCAAGCCGCGTCTTGAATTCAGCTGAGTGCAATTACGCCACGTCAGAGAAAGAAGCTCTAGCCATTGTGTGGGCGATTAAATACTATCGTCATTATCTTTATGGAACAGAGTTCGTGGTTGAAACAGACCACCAAGCTTTAACATGGCTAATAAACGTTAAAGACCCGTCTAGTCGTCTTCGAAGATGGGGACTCAAGCTTCAAGAATACACGTATAAAATTGTGTATGTCCCCGGCGCATATAATTGTGCCGCCGATTTACTTTTGCGTCACCCCAAATATGATGAAAATGAGCGAAAGTATAAAGCTGAAAGAAAAGCAGTTGTGAACTTAGCTAATCTAGAATCCGAGAAATCTGAGTCGGAAGAGGATGATAATCCGCCCGACATACCTACTACGTCAAAAGCGAATAGAAATGTACCACCGGTATATTATGAAAGAAATATGCTGACAGATGCAGAAAAAGCAGAAATGCTAACGCCAGCTAAACTGTTGGCAGAACAACGACTTGACCCTGAAATCGTCAAAATCCGCGATTCTCTCAATGATCTTTCCGAGAAGAAGTATTGCAATGAATTTTTCGTCAGTCAAGATCTACTTTTTTGACGTTTTCAACCCAAACGTAGCCCACAAGTCATCTATCAACTCGTCATACCTAAATCTCTACGTCGTTTTATCCTATCAGAATTTCATGACTCAATTTTCGGTGCTCATTTCTCAGCCCGAAAAATTTTGCCCAATATCCAAATGAGATATTGGTGGCCAAGAATGGAAAACAATGTCATTGCATGGTGTAAAAATTGCCATACATGTCTGCAACGTAAAATTTCGTCAATTCCAGCATCGGTACCCCTAAAACCGATTGAAGTCAGTGCTCCTTTTGATCTCATCGCATGTGATTGTCTCCACATGCCAAAATCTATCTCTGGAAATGATCAAGTTGTAGTTTTCATGGACTATTTCACGAAATATGTAGAAGCATTTCCTGTTTCGGACATAAAAGCTACTACGATCGCAAATCTTTTGCTTCGTGAAATCATACCTAGACACGGAGTGCCTAGACGTTTTTTGACAGATCAAGGATCGAATTTTACATCAACGTTAGTTTCTGAAATATGCAAAATATTGCATATCCAGAAAATTTTTACAACACCATATCATCCCCAATGTGATGGTTTGGTTGAGAGGTATAATCGAACGTTGATTGACTGTTAATCGAAGCTAAGTGCTCGTGATCAATATGACTGGGAACAGTATCTCCCATTTGCGTTGTTTGCTTATCGAGCAACGCCTCAGGCCTCGACGAATTTATTGCCATTTGTCTTACTTTATGGTCGAGAGCCATCCTTCCCATTAGATATTCAAATCTTGAATGATTTAACCCTTGACCCTGAATCGCCTAAGCAAGTTGAAGCGTATTTAGCCAGCCTAGTTCACTCCCTACGTGACTTACATGAGGCTGCAGCCATTAATTTAGCGAAAGCGCATACGCAGCAGAAGCGACAATATGATAAAAATGTTTCCGAAACAACTTTTTCGGTTAACGATATTGTTTATCTGAATAACAAAGCAGTTATTCCCTCGAACCAAGGAAAGCTTGCTCCTAAGCAAGTGGGTCCATATCATATAATTGAACTGCCAACTTCCAAAACAGCTCGGATTGTCTATGTACACAATCCGCTCATGACTCATTTAGTTCATCAAAATAGGTTATTGCAATCGCCAAAATTGCCGTTTTCCGATTTAATTTCGGAGAAACGCGCATATATTCCAGGCGATATTGTACTAGTTCAGGTCCCACGTCGTCCCGTTTGTCCTGGGATAGTCATAGATTTCTCAGAATTACCGGCTAGTGAACGCCATAAAAAGGAATGCGTTCCCGTCCGCTTACTCGTTATGTCTAAGTCCAATCATGCGGTTCCCCTAAATAACGTTTACCCTTTTTCAGAACCCTATTTTACTCAACTATGTCCGACAAACCGTCAGAAAACTTGGATAACAACCGTCCAGAGTTCAATTGCAACGGCCACACGCCGTGCAATGTCACAGAATTCCTCATAGCCTTGCATGCGGCAGCTGCACGCTTGCAGCTACGCTCAGGACCTATGGGTCAAGAGTCTCCACATATTGGGCGTGCCGGCTTCATTGCCGATATAGCGCCTGTAAGCCCGCGTGCTGAACCTCAGCATTATTGTCGCATCATGGCTCAACGTCATTGGTATTTTGAGCATTTTGGCAGAGCGCCACTGACTGCGCCATATGTCCCAGCCAGCAATATCCATATAGTCTTCGTAGATTCGCCCGCACAGTCATATGCGGCCATAGTCGCTATTCTTGCGCCGATGAACGCCTTAAATGGTCGTTTTCTTTTTGGCTTCGACTCAGAGTTTGTTAATGATCGCGTTTTTCTGCCATATTCCCAATGGGATGATCAATATCGGGCCATAAGGGCCACGCATCACGATTCAAACGGTCCATTTGTCCGTTTCATCCAAATCGCGACAGTTCGCGGTCAAGTTTTTGTATGGGACGTCGCACAGTTCCCACTTCCGCCTTTTGGCCTACATGAGTTGCTCACCATTCGACTATCAGATGTCGCCTTTGCTTGCCACGGATCAGATAATGACCGCATAGCATATTTTCATGTGTATGCGACACGTCTTTTTGCTTGGGAACACTATCAGCAAAGTCGCCGTCAGCGTCAGAGGCATCGCGAGTTATTCGAACGCAACGTGTTCGAGGCTCAAATAATTGATACTCTTCCGCTCGCCAATAATTTCACGAGAACTGTGGCAACCACTCCGGGAAATCATCGTCTTCAAACGCTTTTACAGTATATGTTCAACCTACAAATTCGTTGGTCAGCCAGAACGGCAGTAGGTCAAGCTTGGAATCGAGCTCCGTTGCCAGATCATATGGTTCGATATCTGATCACCGATCCACTCGGTGCTCTGGATCTGTATCTTTTGATAGTGCGTCATGCAGTTGATTGCTCATATATCGCTCTAACGGCTCCGACCAATAGAGAGCAATTCGCCGGAGATGAAATGTCCGGAAATCAGAAAGTCGAAAAGGATCAAAAATTTGATATGCCTTTGGCTCAAGCCGGCTCAATGCCTGCAAAATCTAAAGCAGAGCTCGCCGAGAGAATCAAACGCAGAGATATTGCGGAACAGAAAAAGAAGGAAAAGGCTGAAGAATTCAAAAAGGGAAGACGAGATCGTAGACATTCTAACTCTAGCTTCGATGAGAGCGCAGAGGAATATGACGATGATGATAACGAATCAGACATCAAAATGGTGCAACCAGCTTTCACGTTAGCACCAGAAGCGTCGCAAGAATCGACTGCATCTTCGTCTCAAGCTCCTTTCGTCTCTGCACCTCCGTCTACCGACGATGATCAGCGCACAAGTGCGCCAACTTCCGTCTCACGGCCAGATACAGAGCCGAAATATCCTGATAAAGTCTACGAAAATGAAGAAGAAGCCCTCGACTATGATGAAGAAGTTTTTGAAGTTGTCGACGAAGCTTCCGGAAGTCCAAGTGAAGATGTAGCGGAACCTCCGCAAACATCTCAGCCAACAATCACGGCTGAAGAAGAAATGATGATGCAAGATCAGCCAACTTGCAGTTACAAATATCTGATTGTTCCGGAAGGCAAAACGAAAGAAAAAAGCGATCATATTCGAAAATTGGAAGACAAATTTGCTCAAGCCGTCCACGAAAGATTTTTCAAAGATTTAGAGGTTGTGGACGAATATCACGAAGAACCAAAGGAACGTGCGCCACTGTCGCTTAATAAGCAACAAGCGCAAGAATTCGCCCAAAAACGAGATTTCCTTGTGAGCCAGGAAGCTGAACATGCCTATCGGATGTACACAGAAGATTTTCGAGCTCATCTTGTCAATCTTTTGGGACAAGAATTCGCTAATCCGCTGATCAAAACTCTAATTGCGAAGGCAAACGAATATATCGAACATATTTTGACTAGTTTCAACAATGTATATCAGGCCAACGAGCAACAATCATTGCCTAGAGTTGTTTTTAGCGGTCAACAATCCGCGCAAAATATGTCAATCAAAATTCGACCGGCCTTGCCAATCCCGTTTCTCAGCAAATTTACGCAACATCCGCGTCCTTTCTACAACGATTCAACTTTTCGTCTAACTCGATTCTACGTCACGACCGGTTCAATGGTCTATGAAGTTGGTTTAGAGTTCGTAGCCAATCATCCAAGGTTGCTAGAACCACCTCAAATCGTGCGTCGAGCCAACTACACAATTCCGTCGGAATTCTTTCCGCATCGTCTTACGCCTGCGCCCGACATTCATGCTCCTTTGGCGTTAACAATTCGCCAAATGGCTGATATCTTCAGTTCAATGAACGAATTTTTCGAAGAATACAAGTCGACTTTTCGTTTCATTCCTTCTTTTCAATCAACGACTTTCATGTCAGCGCCACTACTTCTTCAATTCCTCGACAATCGGTTTTTAAGATTCCTATTTTGGTATCGAGAACCTCAAATCGCTTGGCGCATGGTCGAACAGATACGACGTATGCTTCGATCAATTTTCGTGGAAAGAGCTTTCAATCCGTTTCCAAAAGAAGTTTTTGTCGAGTTTCCTGAAATTATTGAGACAACCACTGACTTATTTACCGCGCATAAGCAAATCCAGTTAATTCGATCGCGCACGGATCCGCCAATCACGTGTCCAGTCGTTTTTCCACGCTATGCCGCTTGCCAACGAATTCAAGGTTACTTGGATATAACTCTGCCAGGCCAATTAGAAGAAATTCGCAACCGCCAAAGCAACCGTGACGCGTCTGCAACTTGTACAGACGAGCCACCCACTAAACTGTGTCGATCTACCATTGATTTATCTATTGAAGGTCAAATTGCCTTATGCCGTCGTCGCATGGAACAAGAGCGACGCGACCGTAGGTCTACGCAGGCTATTGAGGAAACGCCACAATCATTCCATATTCGCCGTACTACCGATTTCGCTATTACCTCTACGGTTCGTCAGCCGAACGTTGCATCGCAACCTACTGAATGTCTTACGTCGCGTCAACGTCATTATAATCGTGTCAAACGTAGTCGCCAATTACGCCGCGCTGCTAGAGCCGAACGATTGGCTTCGCAAGCTTCTGCTCAACCGGCAGCCCAACCATCTGCTTCGGGCCGTCGCAGTCCACGTCCATCGCGTTTAGACAATCATCGCCGTCGTGATTCCGCTGCGCCGTATCGTCCAGCTCTGATGACAGTTTCTGTGCCACGCGTTACGGTTACGCAATTGCAGGATCGTTATCCTGTACAGCAGCAAATTGCCGTGCCGCATTTTACGCCTATTCCGTCGCGTGGAAACAACCGCGCTCATTCTACGTCGCGCATTACACCCGATTATTTGCGCACGACTGACGGTCGTCGTACCGCTCAGTCGTATTTGCCTCGCGATCAACCGGATTGCCGCACTTGATTATTTGCTCATCATTTGCTTTCGCTGTGCCAGGACGACGTACCGACCGCCAGCAGTTTGTATATTTTTGTTTAATTTGTTTAATTCGTTTTTTCCGTAAATTTTTTGTTTACTAGTTAATTTTCCTGCAGCCACTTTTCCCAAAATTTTTCTCTCTACCTTAGGACCTTTTTCTTCTTCTCACTATCTTTTTACATATCTCCGTTATTCATTCTTTTCCATGTATATTTTTCTTTTGCTGTATACTTTTCTGATTTTTTCCCAAAAAAACATATTTGTTATTTCACTGTATTTGTCTGTCTTTGATTCATTTATTGTCCTTGTCCATATGTGTTCTCAATTTGTCCATAATTTAAGCCTTTCGTACTCAATACTAATTAAGCCGAGTGACCTGCCCTCCTATCTTAAATTACTTTTTCAATCAAAATTCTCCGGGTCCCGCACAAAACCACGTTGTCAACGCGTCGTCGACACATCGTTTTTGTCTCCCGCTGCTCAATTGTTTGACGTAGCCGTACGTCATCCATACATTTTTCATGCATACGTTTCGTGCATAAAAATGTGTCAGCATCCCGCTTCGATCTGCTGACACGAATCGATAATCGCCCGACTCCACGCCATGGCCGTCTTTGCGCAAAAAGTTTGCGCACAAACGTTTTTACGCTTAAAAATTTGCACTGCGTGCAAATTTTTCTTGATATCTGGGGGAGTGTAGAGATGGCTCTACACCCCATTTTCGTTGCGTTGGTTCAACGCGAAATTCCATTCGTTTTGTGCTATTTGGTACATACATGCCGATGACTGTTTGCCCTAGATGCTCAATTTCGTGCTTAATTTCCATTTGCACGTACGCGACCACTCAGCGTAACGCTTTAGTGTGTCGTCCGGGACCACCTTCCCTCTTAAAATTATCATATCTTCATTTCCTTTCCCACACATATTTTCAATAAAAATCCGGGATAGGAAAATGGGCACTCGGGCTTAATGCGACTTGAGTACGAATTGGTATGTGTGCTATCATATCATACGTGTGTTAAAACTCCATATGTGTGTGTCTCATATTCGTGTCTATTTCGTTTGTACATTCTTTACCGTAAGCTTTGCCCATAGGCCTATTGTTATTCTCGTAGATCCATTCCGCGTTTCTTTGTCCGCGTTTGATACGCCTCTTTTTCGTATCGTTTAAAACTGCGTGCGAGCGCAGTTTTGACGATGATCATTCCGGCACTTTAAGAATTTTTCATTTTACATTGAGCTTCCCAGTTTTTCGCCAGCTTGTGTGCTGTGCCCGTTTTCTTTTCCGTGCGACGTATTTTTCCGCACGTAGTCTCCCAGTATTTTCCCCTGCTGGCTGCAGGAAAATCTCGTCATATTTTCGTCGCGTAGTGGGCAGGCTTCTTTCGCCCTTACGCATTTGTTGTTTTATTTGTGTGCCTTCACGGCCTTAGTTGTATGCCGTTGGCGGGCTACGTGCCCTCGTAATTATAGTGTTTGTTTTTAACCGATTAGCGTAACACGACAGTCGGCAGCATGCATCTTCATGCTGTCGCGTTTTTAATTGCTTCATAATTTTCGGTCCAAAAATATTGTAAAAATTAATTATTTAATGAACGATGATTGGGCTCGGTTCGAATTTCCGTGCTGTTGAATTCTGTCCTTGTGCTACACTATACTTAGGAACCTTCAATATTTTCAAGCACCGGAATTTGGTCCCAAAACAAGTTAAATAGTAATCTTTTTGAGCCCTCAATTAGGTTTCCGGGGAACTTACATTATTTAGGTACTTAATCTCAAATTGGGGTTAAGTAAGTAAGTTTCACTAGGTGCGCGCAGTAGAGGGCCGGGCAATCTTGATAGGCCGGGCCTTACCCCTGAGTCGCCTTTTGTGCGAGCGCGTGAGCTTAAGCCGGGCTAAGTAAGCACGTGAGTGTAGAGTCTTCTGCTACACTTACATGTATATGTACCTACAGTGAGATCTAGCGACCTACAGTAAATAAGAAAGAAGGGATTACTGTAACATCCGAAAACATTTACTGAAAAAGCTCTCGGTTAAATGAAACAGACTATTAGAATCGCAATTGCAATCCAATAGCTGGCATTCAGTCGTACCCCCAGAAGCTAAAAATCCTAAAGAGTTTAACTTTTTGAATTTTTTCGTAATTCTTTGATGCTAATGCATAAAGCTAACACTTGTGTAGCTTTGCACTTAACACAATTTTTCTTTCCTGACCTCTTTCGTCTAGCCTGGTATACATGGGCATGGGGAGGGGTGAGAGGGGGTATTTCTCCACCTGGGCTCTAAAAAGATGATATAGCACGTGATCGTCCCATTCTCAACAATAATGTTTCATCATATCTTTTAAATTTCTTTTAATTTACCAACATCCCACCTTTTTCATTTTCTTTAAGTTTAAAATCTTTTATAATTCTCTTCATAATGTAATGACAAGTTTCTCTTGCTTTACAACTCTCGCTTAGCAAGCTCATTTTTCAAAACTATTTCATGGTGAACAGTCATGTTCATTTCTATATTGCCTTTTTTGGGCTCAGAAAACTATAGTCTGTTTCATGAAGTCTTGTGCATGGATTGCTATTCTTATAGTCTGTTTCACACGTCATAAATTATCAAACTATATCTTCGACAATAAGCTGACAGATTGCTCTTATAGTATTGATCTGATATAATAATAATCGTAACGCTCGACTAACTTTCGATAAAAATTCTTAAAATTTATGCCCGAAGTTATGTGAACCGGGCTATAAGTCGATACAAATCGATTACAAGAGCGTTTTACTGAAGCAGCAATTGTGATACTCAGCATAACAATTGATCAGCATATGAAGGTTTACTACGCATAGTCCTGTTACAGTAAGATTTTTAGAGACCACTTTTGTAGTTGCTCACTAGTTCGTTGAAAATTGATTCCTATGCACACAAGCTTTCTTGAAACAGACTATAGCTATACAGCCTTTTTTGACTCAGAAAAATACCGTGTGCCAGAAATTCAATATATGTACCTGTACATACCTGTTTTTTCTAGTTTCAAAAGAATTTATACCTATTCGACTTTTGAAAGGGCTACATAGCTATATTTAGTCCGGAAATGGCTGTATAGCTAGAGTCTGTTTCATTTTGCGGTTTTCTTTCGAATTTAATCCGCATGAAGCAAGCTACAAAAGTGGTTTAAACTTTTTATGTAGTGATGCCGTCTGACAATAGCAAGCGTCTCACCGTAACTCGGTATACTATAGAATATCACAACTATGCTCTTATTTTAATCCACTTTTGTAGGCACTTTGAATTTTTTCGAAAGCCTCAAACTTTAATGAAACAGATTATAGTCTGTTTCATTTATTCGAGAGCTTTTTCAGTAAACTTTTTTGAAGGCTACAGTATGCCTAACTATATGATTCACTTTAACTCGACAGAAAAGATGAGTGGGGGCGAACGGCTGTTATTCTCTTATTTCTAATGCACTAAACCGTCCTAATAAACTTACGCATTTCAAGCAGCTTCGAGGACAATCACACGTTTTACCACTGAACTAAGCGGAGGTGTGTGGCGATATTTAAAATGTTAGTCTATTGTGTTAAACGGTCAATTCATGACAAGCTGAATGCGCTACGAGAATTAATTATGCCGCGAAAAATTTTATTGAAAACTCTTCCTTAGCTGCAGTGATCTCGATACGACCTATAAAGATAGTTACTGTTTCCTCGGGAGAGATTTGCTGAAAAAGCTCTGGGATAAATGAAACAGATGTATATGTTTGTGAGTTCAGAAAGGCTATATATTAGCCGCAAATGCTCAGAAATGCTTTTAATGCGATATCAACGTTTTTTCGTTGTATAATCGTTTTTTACATGCCACCTATAAATATGTAGCTCTCTCCTCTCCGTTTTCAAAAAACAACAGCGAATAGCAGTTCTGAAGCACCGAGTGAGGATATTTGCTTTTTTTCGTGGTGAAATTTTATACCGGAAACTGTCAAAAATAAAAAAAAATTGACGAATTCGTATTTTCCTGATCAAATGAACACCGATGTTTCAGTGTGGGATCAGTCTTTTATGTTGACGTTCATGTTATTCATGTTTTGAATGAAATTTATAATCCGAAAATTTTGAAGTTTTAAACCAATTTTCAGCTGTTTTCCCAACACCGTTAGTAACTTAAATTTTTAAATTATGGTCATTCTTTGTGGAACTCAATATCAATTTATAAACTTACTTTGTTATGATGACTTTCACGTTATTATTTATTATGCCTATGAAGGAAATGATGCAGAGCAACGCGGAGTGTGAAAATATATGTGCCACTAAAATACCATTAATCTCTTGTTATATACATGTACAGTATAGTAATTGTGGGAGGGGGTCAGACGCAAGTTTTTCAAAAAGTGCCTTTGGGCTAAAAACGATGGGTACACGTCAAAACCTTTTTAGACGTTTCAGACAATGCTCGTCCTTTCTAGAACAAAAACGTTAGAAAAATTCGAAAATATTGAGCAAATTTGAACAAAATATGGTCAAACAAATGTGTGTGGCGTGGAAGTTTGAGCCAAAAATGGGCTAAAACGTAAACTATTTACAACTTTTACAAAAAGTCGATAATTATGGGGGAGTCGCAGCCATTCTGCGGGGGGTCAGTTGCCATTCTGGGGTGAGGGTCAACCCCGTAAGAACACGTCTGATTTGCACCACCAGCAAGAGAAATGCACTGCACGAAAAATTCTGGGTTCCAAGCACAATTTTTGACCAAATTGACTATCGAGATACACACCTTGTGCATATTTCTAACAATGCATCTTATCGTGGCAATGTTCTCAAGCAGTAGTGTGTGGTGTGGTATTTTACACGATAGTAAAATCATATGCAAAAAATAATGTACGGTTCCTAGGAGCTCAGTCGTGAGAATGAAGTTCAGATGTTCACTTCTTTACACTGCTTAGAAACATCACTAATGGATCATAAAGCCGTATCTAATCCTGCAATGTTCGTGCAAAACTTTCCGACTCCAGGAGGCCATTTTCATTTATTCATTGGAGGCAGATTAATGTCTGAAATTGTCAGCTCCTTTATGCATTCTGTAAATTTTAACAAACCACAGCTGAAAATTAGACACCGATTTGTTTTCTAGATTTCTTAAGAGAAAATTTCATAGAACAAACCGGTCTAAGTCTATAGATCTTCAAAGATCCGAGTGCGACGCGGCTTGTATTGACACAGTGTAATATAGGCTGTAAACGTGTTGCTCGTGCAGTGTAAACTAATGATAAAACATCTATTTCGACAACTTTCAAGTAAATATCAGATACGAAGTAAAACTATAAAAATCGTCATAGCGAGCTACTACTCGACGAGTTCAAAGTTGCACGTTCATAAATTTATTACGTAGGTACTGGCGGCGGCTGTACAAAATATCATATGCAAATTATGCGCAAGTAAACGGTTTATTTACTGCAGTATTTACACAATTCGAAGAAAACAGTTGAACGATCCTACAGGAGTTCTCTGAGTGTTGTAAATAAGACGTGCAGTACACTAGAGCCTCGAAAAAGCAGCTTTAGACTACCGGCTCAAAAAATTTACTTTACACTACTTTGGACAAATCATCCTTTTGCACTGCCATTTCTTGGAAATCATAGGAAAAAGGAAGGCATAACTACGTGTTCCGGTAGGGCTTTGACTCTCAGAATCACATCTGGATCCGTCTACAAAATGATTGCTGACTCAGGATTATCGATTTTCCGCACAAATTGTAAATACGTAGTCTGTTGTTTTAAGCGTTTTTAGCTATTTTTTGTTCAAAGAAGTCAAATTTCCGGCGCTTTCTATCATACACTCATATTTTGACTTATTTCGTTCAGCTTACTCAAATTTGTTCGTTTTCATATGCTAGAAAGGACGAGCAGTCAAAACGTCGAAAAATGTTTTTGATGTGTTTCAACGATTTTTACGCCTTGAAATGTACTTTAATAAAAATTTCGGGGCTGACCCTCAGAATTCCCCTGTACACATAAAGTGGTTTACTGTAACAATACGATACTGGCTCAAAATAGCAGGCTCTCTAAGAACATAAGCGGTGAACAACTACGCGAATCCAGTCAAATCGCGACTGTACTATACGCAAAAAAGTGCAAAACCGCACAGAAACAGCGAAAAGTACTGAAAACGAATTATAGCAGCAAACGTTATAAGTTTCCCGAAACATTCGGTCTTTAGACGTACATTTATGATAAAGCGGCCTGAAAATTTTGAAAATTAGAACAAAGCGCTAGATTTATTAAAGTTTTCGAAAGAAAATATCGTCGCTTTACACTGAATGACCAGCTAGTATGAGCGTGTAAAGTTTAAATCGAAAATTGAAAATCTTGCAGGTCAATTTTTCGAAAAATTGTTAGCCGCTATTGAAAGATCATGAACTAAACTTTAAATGTTCAGCATACTCGGCGCTTGCTGACCAACAATAGGAAACGAGGTGATTTTTCCGTTTTTGTTCGGCAGACTGTAAACAACTCGGGATGAGTGCTAAGCAAAAATTATTGCTCAAGAGACCAACATGATGATTTGAACGAAACGCTGTACTCATTACATTAGAAATTTCGGTGCTCGTGAAATTTCGGCAATTTTGCGTGATTTTTGTTTCTAAAATTTTTTCCTCTTCTCAAGTTTTTAATAAAATTCACCAAAACGTGAATTTTCACACGATTCCTGCCGTCTTATTCATTACCTCAGAATTGCCAAAAAATTTAGTCATTTATTTGCCCCGCCGAGACATTTTCGCATAATGTTTGACGAATTTTCGATAAAACTACGTACTTCGAATGACGAAAATCGATAACTGCGAGAAAAAATAAGCTACGCGGCCTGTTTTGTTTTTCAAGAAAATATAGAAAAGGACGAGCGATCGCGTTGTAAACACGTACGTAAGCGATTTCGACAATGAAAAGAAAAAAAATTTATGGAAAAAGCATGATTTTGTGAGAAATTTGAAAAAACAGATCGAATAAACTAGCCGAAATAATATTTGAGCTTTGAACTAACTTTCGTATGATATTATCATGATCAAGGACCACACATGATTTTGGGAAAGGGGGTTTGGGGGATCACCCTTCTCTCCAGAGAAATTTCCAACCCACCCACCCCCAAAATTTTTTTTCACTCTCCCGATAATTCGCAATGTTTCGAAAGTTTGTAAAATTTCGAAAATTCGAAGAAAAAGTGCTTTTTAAACCGATTTAAGCTAACCATTTGCTCAAAAGTGTTAAATTTTCGAAGCTTCGCGCAATAGTGCTCATGTTTTGACTATATTTTGTTCAATTTGTTCGAATTTTTTCTAAATTTTGTATATCTTTATGCTATAGAAAAATGAAGCATCGCCAGAAACGCCAAAAAACGAAGTTTTAGTCGCGAACCCCTCATTTTCGGGCCCGGAAAAGGCTTTTCAAAATTTCATTCTCCCAAGAATTCTCATACTGTGCATGTCAGGACCGATTCTTGAAAAAACAAAACCCGAATGATTAAAATGAAATTATAAGCTTAACAGATAGCCAAAAATTTTTTTACCTAGAGAGGCCAAAAAATTGAATTTCCAAAAAATGAAAATTTTGATGGAAATTTTACAGGGGGAATTTCAAAGTTTTGAGGTCTCCCACTCCACGTATGCGGACGAGCAGCGCCTAAATTCTGGGGGAGGCTCTTAATCAAAAAATTGCACCAAAAACTGAAAAATATAACTGGAAATTTATTTTAGAATGTATTTCGGTTTCTTTTGGAGAAGTGCCAGAAATATCTTCATTATGCCCAAAATCTCCAATTTGTTAAACGGATCCAATTAATCATTATCACGGATATACGAAAAATTTAAGCGCGCACGTACGCTAAATACATACTGACTTTTTATACAGCAAATCACAGCATGTGCGAAGGAAATAAATCCGGGCCCAGCTTCATCGTTGAAAATAAACGAGGTATTAAGGCGAGTTTAAACGAAGATTACCGATTTAAACAACTAACTTTTTCCCGATTCATGGCAAAATATATGAGAATGAGTTAAAAAATTAAAAAAAAGAAATAGCCGACTAAGTCAAGCCTAGTTCAGACTAGAGAAAACAATTTTAATCAGAACTAGATTATCAATTAAGCCGAATTCAGCTAGCTTTTAAGCCAAGGATACGCCCGGTTTAAGCTGTAGCTTTCAATGCTCTATCGGAAAAGTTAGAAGCTTGCCTGGATTTTTGTCTGCTGAGTTAATACTTGAATTAAGTCGCGACTAATTTTGACAGGGCCGAATTAATTAATTAATATTTAATTAATTCATTTGTTAAGTGGTTCATATTATATTATATGAACCAGGACTATCAAGCCAGGCCCGAAATTTCATTATAATAATCAACAAAAAAAGCGTTTGATCCGCCGATTTCGAATTGCACTCGATGTAGGATTAGCGTTTGGTTGGTTTACACCAGCTACATCTGATGAACGTCGACGAATTGATCTCTCATCTGTTTTAAAGGTATACTGTAGCCGGACATTATGGAGAATGGGAAAAATTTTCCGACTAATTCCAATACAAAATAAAAATTTTCCGACAAATTCCAATACAAAATTAAGGCCAAAAACCGACTTTTTTTGGCAAGAATGCGCAAAAATTAAGTAAAAATACGAAATATTTTTCGCCCTAGTTCAACGTTTACACCAATACATAATACCGTTTTAGCTTAATAAAATGTCTAGCTGACTTCCCGGGCCGAGCTGATCATGCTATGACCTTTGACCTGTGCGTTTATGAGTTATTTTGGCGAATAGTGTAATATCAGACCACATAAGGGGCAGAAGAAAAGTTTTGGAAATATTGAAAAAATGGAAAAATAAAATAATTTAATTTAAAAAATAATAAACATATGTAAGTATGATGTAATAATATTATCAATTTTTTCGGAATCAGCGATTAAAAAACAACTGAATAATAACTTATCCTAAAAACTTTTTGTGCCGATTTGCTCCATATTTTTGGGAGGTTATGGCATGGAAAATAAGAACGAAAAAAAGGATTGGAATTGGAAAGTAAATTACCAAAATTTATTTGACATACTCGCATATATTTAAATTTACAAGAAAAACATAGCTTCATACATTTTAACTTAACTTTATATCATTATTACTAAATTTACATTTATTATAATAAATAAGCTAAAAAGCTTCCAAAAATTTTAAATTACGACTTGTTATTATTCATAATTGCACTATTATATACGTATTGCAGTCACACATGGGCGTGGGGGGTTTGGGGGTATGCACCCCCCAAATTGAAATACCATCCCCGAAATCGAAATACCCCCCCAGAGTTTGAATTTAGAAATTTTTTTTGCTTTTTCAGCGATTTTTTGATGCCATTGGATAGTGCTCGATGAGAAACGTCGAAAAATGGTGTGTTTTTCGCCATACGACTACTTTTGAGACCATTTTTTGACCTTTGAAAATTTTTCACCACCACCCCCCCTTAGAATTTTGGTGCTGCCCACCTATGATTGCAGTGAATCGTCACGAAAAAATTTAAAAAAATTAGCCAAATTTATTAACACTCAATGAAATCGAGAAATCGGGTAATTTTTGCATTTCTTGTCAAATTTTACCAATGCCGAAAAATTTGGCCGAAAATTCGACGCTTTAAATTTTCACGAAAAAATTCCAACGATTGGCGAATTTTCGTATCCCTAATTTTCCCCCAAATTTCCAAAATAATCTTCCACAAAATTCGAAACTTTCAATTTCCGCGAAAAGTTATAAAAAATTGGCAAATTTGCGTTTCCCGAATTTCCCGAAATTGCCGAAAGAGTTTCGGAAAATTCGACGTTTTAAACTAACACGAACAGTTCTAACAAACTAATAGGCATAGGTGGGCAGCAACGAAATTCTGGGGGGTGTGTGCCAGATTTTACAAAGGTAAGAAAAACGTTCAAGGTTGAATTCTGGAGGGTATTTTGGTTTCTGGGGGTATTCGAACTTCTGGGGGGTGCATATCCCCAAACCCCCACGCCCACGTGTGCAAATAGGTTATAAGAAATTGCCAGAAAAAATTCCTGATTATTTGGCGAAAAATTCCAAAAAGTTCAAAAATTTTCGTGTCGTAATTTCCACCAACATTACCAAAAAATGTCAGAAAAATTCGACTTTTTAGATTTTCGCGCGATAAGTTATAGCAAATCCAAAATTACCGAAAGATGTTCGTTCTGAAAAATTCGATGCTTTAAATTCCCAAATAATTTCAACAAACTACCACCTTTTTCCCTAAATTGTCGAAAACATGTCCCAAAAAATTCGACAGTTTAAATTTTCCCGCCAGTAAATCACCAAATTTTCGTCCGACTAATTTTACCCCAAAATCCTTCTCCCGAAAATTTTGAGAGAGGTCCCAGCTAATCGCCAAATGTTAGTGTTCCTAATTTCTCCCAAAATCGCCAAACGATGTCTTTCAAATTTCGCGAAAAGTTTTAACAAATTGATAAATTTTTGTGTTCTTACTTCCCCAAAATCGACATAAAATGTTCCAAAAAATCCGTACGTCTCAATTTTCACGAAAAGTTCCCAAAAATCATTAAATTATCTTGTCCCTAATTTCACCAAAATTGCCAAATTTTCAAGTCGTTAATTATCCAATTATCCACCAAATTGCCAAAAAATCTTCCATAAAATTCGCCGCTTTAAATTTTGGCGAAGACTTCAAACAAATTGCCAAATTTCCGAGTTCCAGATTACCCCGAAATTGCCAAAAAAGTTTGAAATATTCGATACTTTAACTTCACATGAATAGCCCCAACAAAGTAATGAATTTTCGCGCCAGTAATCAATGACAAAATTGCAGTAAAAAATGTCCCTAAAAATTAGACACAAATTTTTCGGGTTCCCAATTTTTCCCGAAATTTCCAACAAATCTCCCAAAAATTAAACGTTTCTAATTTTAATAAAAAAACTCAAAAACTTTTTGCTCATATCTTCCACCAAATTGGCCATCCAACGCTTATAATTTTCACGAATAGCTTCAACAAATTACTAAATTTTCGACCATTGAATTTTCCCTAAATTGCCATCCCGAGAAAAAATTCGACACTTTAAATTTTCGTGCCAACAGATTGCCAAATTTTCGTATGGGCTACATTCACCCCAAGAGTGCAAACAAAATGACGCAAAATTTTAGCGAAAGGTTCAAACAGATAGCCAAATTTTAAGCGTTCCTCTCCCAAAATTGCCAAAATATGCCTTAAAAATGAAGCAAAAAGATGCAACAAGTTGCATAATCTTCGTATCCTCATTTCTTCTCAAATTTTCGAAAAAAAATCCTAAAAATTTTGATGCTTTCTTCAAATTTTCACGAGAAGTTATAACAAGCTGCGGAATTTTCGTCTCTCTCTACCTTAAATTGCCACAAAAATGTCACGAAAAATTCAGCGTTTCAAGATTTGGCAAAAAGTTTAAACAAAATTGCCAAATTTTCGTGTCACTGATTCACCCCAAATTTCCAAAAATGTCCCGGAAATTCGAAACTTTAAATTTTCGGCTCCGAAAATTGCCAAATCTTGGTGTCGTTATTTCAACCTTAAATTGCCAAAAAACGCCAGTAAAATTCAGCGCTCAAATTTTCGGTCCCCGAATTGCCAAAAAATGCTAGTAAAATTCGGCGCTTAAATTTTCCGGCGATAAGTTACGAGAAATCGCCAAATTTTCGGGTTCTTAGTCCCCCAAAATTGCCGAAAAATGTCCCGAAATATTAGGTGCCTTGAATGCGCGAAAAATTTCTAAAGAAGCCAAATTTCCGCGTCCAAAAATGACCAGAAAAATAAGTAAAAAAACGGTAAACAGTGTAAGCAAGTATATACAAGAGGATGAATTGGTGAGTGGGTGAATTTAAATTTTGGACACACGGACCGTCCTTTCGGCGTAGGCGTGCGACGAAATCGCAGCCTCGTTGCACGGTTCGGCTTCGGCCAGCGGAGCCTGCGGCAATAAAACGTAGCCCGGGGCCGTTTGCGAATATTTCGGCGGCGAAGTGGGCTTCACCACTTCGTAGCGCAACGGCGAGACCAGAGTGTATTTGAATTTCTTCAATAATTTGACAAAATGTAGCAAAAAATAAAAAAATAAAATAAAATAAAAAATATAAATCAATTTGCAAAAAATATTAAAAACGAAACAAAATGTTTTAAAAACGAAATAAAATGCTTTAAAAACGATAAAATACGGTAAAACCCGGTATAATGTAATGAAGTAAAATATAGCGCAGGCAATTATGTATGTACTTAACTAATGAACCGAATGTTAGGATTGAGAATTTAGGAATTAAAGAGACTAAATAAATAAATAAATAAATAAATAAATAAATAAATAAATACAAGACTAATCCGAATAGGCAGTGTTTTTTTGTACTCGGCAAAGATTTTTCCCGATGTACAAAGACTTTTTGGGACCGTCTTTGTACATGTACAAAGATTTTGAGGAAGACAAAAATTGAAAAAAAGGTCTGGAATTCGCAAAAATTTTCGGCGCTTCGCGCCAAATGAGCAATTGTTTGTTCAATATATCTTTGAAATGGCAAAATTCGCATTTAGAATGGAAAAGTGTCAAATTTTTCGGCGCTTCGCGCCGTTTAAGACGATTTTTAGTAATTTTTGCCCTTATAGACCCAGAAATTAGCTGAAATACACTACTAAAAGCCGAACAACTCTGTTTTTACCACACTAAAATCACTACTGTCCATATTAGAGTACCCAAAACTTTTGTGCGTACATAATGTACAAAGATTTTTGGGAAGACAAAAACTGTACACAGGTGTAAAATTCCAAAAAATCTTCGGCGCTTCGCGCCAAATGAGTACCATTGTTTGTCCTATATATCTTTGAAATGGCAGAATTTGCATTTAGAATGGAAAAGTGTCTTTTGAGACATTTTTTGGTAATTTTTGGCGTCAAAAACCCTGAAATTAGCTAAAATACACTATCACAGATCGAAAACACTGTTTTACCACACTAAAATCGCTACTGTACTATATTATAGTACACAAAATTTGCATGTACAAAATGTACAACGACTTTTAGGGACTATCTTTGTACATGTACAAACGTACCTTGAACAAAAAAAAACCACTGCTAATAGTTCTCATCCGCTAGTGCGGAAAAATTGGGAAAATCAACAAACTACAAAGAAGGAACACTATTAGAATTTAATTCAACTATTTTTTTGTTTTTTTTCCACCGATCTTAAGATTTTGATGAAAAACATCATAAAACGGTAAAGACTCCAAGACGCTATACTTTCGCATAATTCACAAAGATAAAAACCCAGATTTATGGACTCGTTTGGGTAATCGAAATCTCATTTTTATAAGGCAATGCCAAAATTTCCAATTTTTCAGAATCGTATTAATTTATAAAAATAAATTATTTATAAAAATTCATGGTTTATAAAAAAGAGAGATTAGTCATAAAAATATTATTTGCCTCGTAATTCGTTGGAAAATTAAGAGACGTGAAGACTTTCGGATTAAAAAAATCAAAAAAAATGTTCGAAGTGAGAAAGCGATAAAATTAGGACGATAAAATATAAAAAACAACACGTAAAAAATTTTTATATTAAAGATATAAAGAACGCTATGTAAAGATAAAAAAATCACATTTCGTGCTACTAAAATCCAAAGCATGTACATTCGTAGAAAATCATGCAATAATAGATAACGGGCGATAATAGATAATTATATAATTATAATAATAGTAATATATAATTATATTAATGATTATAATTATATATTATTGTAATAATAATTATCAATAATAGATAAAAATAAATAATAATAATAATAATAATAATAATAATAATAATAATAAAAACTTATAATAAGAATAATATATAACAATAATAGTTAATAACAATAATAAATAACAATAATAAATAACAATAATAGATAACAAAAATAAAAATTGATAGATAGATAAAAAATAAACAAAAATACGATAGATACAACAGAAAGGAATACTGTCACAGTACTATTGTAAACTAATAAAAACTAATAGTGTAAAGTAATGGTGTAAGCAAGCGATAGTACGTTCGCGATAAATCAGTCGAATCATTTCAAATCAGAATAATAGGAAACAAAATAAAAAAAAATCAAATAAAGCAAAAGAGCAAATCGATGACGTAATAAAAACAAAACAAATTCAAGAAAATAACCGCCAGGGTCACCTGCCCAACCCCCTTCCCCCACTTCGTCATGCCAGACCCTATTGAGCACTCCTTGGCAATAACGTAAACCCCGTATACAGATTCGAATAGCATGAATAACAAGAAAACAAAAAAAAAACAAAAAAATTCAAAAGAGCAAGTAAAAAAATAATAACAATTCGAAAAATGTCAAATCCGGGAAAAAGACAACAAATTGGCCAATTTTACCTCCCACTTCGTGATGCCAGGTCCTCTCAGGCACGTCCTGCCGATCAGTCAAATCACATAGATTAAAATTGTAAAAAATTAAAATTTAAAAAATTAAAAGGACAAACAAGTAACTAAAAAACATTGAGAATTCAAAAATTGTCAAATTCGAAAAAAGGGCCCAAAGGGGCCATTTCACCCCCCCCCCAATAGTGATGCCAGGCTCTGTTAATCAAGTCTTCTTGACGATAATCTAAACAAAACATAATGGGACGGTACGGATAATAAGAAGCAAAATAAAATAAGAAAAAAATCCAGAAGGGGAGTGAAAATTTGCTTGAAAAAATTTGAAAAAATGTCGAATTCGTGAAAATGGGGCCACTAGGGCCAAATTTACCTCCCACTTCGTAATGCCAGGCCCTCTTAAACACGTCCTGGCGATAATGTAAACCATATAGATTGGAATGGGAAGGAGGGGAGCGACGGCCAGTATCCAGCCGACCGATTCGGCCCAATGTACGTCGCCTATTTCGGTTTTATAACCGGCCAACACATTAAAATGGTCGTAATCGCCCAACAGGATGACCAGTAGATACTGTAAAAAAATAAATAAAATAAAAATGATACTGTAAAGAAAATGAATATAAATAAAGTTGATACTGTAAAAAAATAAATAAAATAAAGTTGATACTGTAAAGAAAATAAATAAAATAAACTTGATACTGTAAGAAATAAATAAAGTAAAGTTGATACTGTAAACCAAATAAATAAAATAAAGCTGATACTGTAAAAAAATAAAAGTTGATACTGTAAAGAAAATAAATAAAACAAAGTTGATACTGTAAAAAATTAAATAAAGTTGAAAATTTGAATTTCAGATTAAAATTTTTTAAAAAAATTTGGAACTTCAAAATAAAACACGCAATAAAGGTTTCAATGCAATTTAAACGTGCAAAATTCACGACCGCTGCGAAACGATGAATTTGCGACCGCAGCGAAATGTATCGCCGATTGCGAAACAATTACACAGGTTTGGTTAATCATTATTGTGATCCGATTCCCAGGCACGTATCTGTCAGGAGAGGGATGAGGGGTGGGGTTCGGACCCCTAAAATTCAGGAAAATCGGAAAAATAGGACTTTTAAACGGTATTTTGTGCTATTTTGGCTTATTTGGGCTTAGTCACCCCCTAAAATTGGTGTTGGCCCCCTTCAAAAATTGGTGTTGGTCCCCCAAAATAGGATGGCCAGCTACGTGCCTGATGATCCCGCAAACACAGTTACTTAAAATAACAAAGTACTTCCAAAAAATCTGCGGTACGGAACAAAATCAGCGTTTTTAGCCATTTTCTGGTGCCAACTTTTTGTGAAAAAAATTTACCCGGGTTTGCATTTCGCATGATTTCTGTTGCGGCCATTTTTTAGAAAAATAAATTCGGTAATTTCAAGCGATTCCTACCGAAATTACGTTAGATATCACTGACGGATGTAAATGAAATTATTACGATTTGTTTCTTATTACTGTTTTTGCATTGATTTTCCGTCTTTGAGCAATTTAGGCAAATTAAAAAATTCATCAACAATTTTTATGCATATTTTCGTTAAGAAAGAATAAGATAATGCTCTGAAATGATTATTTTGCTCGGAAACTCGTAGAAAAAAGTCTGGAAAATCCTCAAAGACAAACAAACTTACTTATCAAGCGAAAATATATGTCACCCAGGCCTAAAAATCAATCAATAAAAATTGCACCCTAAGCTTGTTGCAACGATGACAAAAAATACATATGACCGGAAAAAAGAGTTTATTAATCTTAAAAATTCGATATTATTCAATGCTGTAAAGAAGATAGTGTAAACTACCACATTTGCATTATTACAAAGAGCATTACTGGAAAAAAACGATAAATTTAAAGGTTAAATGAAGGAAAGCGAGGCAACTACAAAAAAATATCGTTAACAAGGGATTTCCTGTCAAAAATCAGAAATTCTCCCTCGTTGTAAAGAAGATAGTGTAAACTACCACATTCGCATTACCACGAAGAGCATTACTGGAAAAAATAAACGGTAAATTAACAGCTTAAATGAAGGAAAGCGAGACAACAACAAAAAAATATCGTAAACAAGGGATTTTCTGTCAAAAATCAGAAATTTTCCCTCGTTGTAAAGAAGATAGTGTAAACTACCACATTTGCATTACTACGAAGAGCATTACTGGAAAAAAACGGTAAATTAACAGCTTGAATGAAGGAAAGCGAGGCAACAATAAAAAATATCGTAAATAAGGGATTTTCTGTCAAAAATCATAAATTTTCCCTCGTTGTAAAGAAGATGTGTAAACTACCACATTTGCATTACTACGAAGAGCATTACTGGAAAGAATAAACGGTAAATTAACGGCTTAAATGAAGGAAAGCGAGGAAACAACAAAAAAATCGTAAACAAGGGATTTTCTGTCAAAAACCAGAAATTTTCCCTCGTTGTAAAGAAGTTAGTGTAAAGTACCACAGGGACGGCTGGCAGGATATAAAGAAGGTCTAGGAATGGATAGCCCAAAATCCAGCAAAGACTGCGGCCAATCATTTGACGAACGTCTCTTGCAAGAAGGTGTCCACCTGAAAGATATTTCGCAGTCTTAACGAGCCTGCAATGTCTAAAGTGTAAACAAAATACAGAAAGCGTGTAAACGAAATCGCAAGACGCTTACAAGTTTTAGACGCTTATCATTTGCAAAAAATAAAACTTAAAATTAAATTTAAACAATTTCTCACAGTAAAACCAGGCTACGGTCATAATCTCGAACGTTAGAAGGACCCAAGGGCAAAGCAAGTGTAAATAACGCTCCATCAGTTCGATAGCGAAATAACCTGCCTGAAAATATTGAAAATATTATCAACATAAAAGTAACAGGCTGGAACCATACATTTATCAGATGCGGGAAAAAGCTTAAAATTTGGTGTAAAGTACCCAACGAGCACCGAATTACAAAAATTAAAAAAACACATGAAATATTCAAAAAATTATAAATACTTACCGAATTCTTTACTATAAATTGCAAATTTATAATTGCAAGTTACAAGCTATAACTTAAAAATAATATAATTTACAAATCATACAAAATAAATTTTTTTGCCAAAATTTATGATTAATAGAAAAAGGACTCAAATTTAAAAAACTACTAACATTAAATCAAATTTAAAAAATATTCATATTAAGTTAAGATTAGTTGGACTAATTAATTAAAAAGTAGGGACGTCCCAAGCCCCGGCCCCGGTGCCGGAATTTATGCCCCGGCTCCAGCTCCGGTGCCGGGGCAAGACATGCCCCGGGCCGGGGCTAAAACCGTTGTAATTAATTGTAAAACTCTTGGATTCTCTTTCGAAATCAATCTACGAAATTGTAAGCAAGCATAAAAATGGTCTATTTCAGTATACTGACGAATTCGAACAGCAAAATCTGATCGCTGTATTGTTTCCATATATAAAATATAGGTTTGGACTCAAATTAAGCGATTTATACAAATTCAGCCTATTCGACCTTAATTTTAAAGGAGTGATTAATATATTTATTGATGCTTATATCAATATTACTAGTATATATTGTACTATTGATATAAGCGTGATTTATTCATTAGTTTTATAGTTCATCTCCGAATAAATAGCACAAATCGGATGTGGCATAAATTTGTATTCAATTCTGTTAGATCTTATGAATGAAATTCGTATGATGACCATACATGATCTTGGGGGGTTTGGGGGATTTTTCATCCCCCCCGCACAAATTTTTCACCCCCCCAGAATTGGCGATTTTTCAAAAGTTTCCTAAACTTACCTGAAAATTGGTAGAAAATGTGTATTTTTAAAGGTTTTTGGCTATCTATTTGCTCAAAATTGCCAAATTTTCGGCGCTTCGCGCCATATATTCATGTTTTAAGCGATATATTGGCCAATTTATTCGACTTTTTTCGAAATTTTTTCATGATTTTATGCTCTAGAAGGCTAGAGTATCGTCAGAAACGCCAAAAAACGATGTTTTTAAACGCGTACCGGCCATTTTTGGGCCCAAAAAAGGCGCTTTAGGTTTTCACCCCCAGAATTCCCATGCTGTGCATGTATGATGATGACTGGACACAATGTAAAGAATTAATTGAACGATCAGCTTAAGAAGAAAGCGAGATTCCATGCTGTACTCGCACTTCTTGGTGCCCTGATCTAAAATCGCATATAAATATTGTTTCTAGTCTTAATTCATTATTTTAAGGATTTTTCAGGAAAATCAAACTTGTGCTCACGGGAATATTCATTGCTTCAGCCACAATTTTAGCGAGAGAAAATTGTTTAAAATTCTTAAATGAACGTTTTTTATAGATTAGTGTAGCTTCAAGACACGAATAATCGTAAATAGGCAATGTAGACAGTGGCGGATCCAGGATTTTCCTAAGGGGAGGGGGCGGTACCCCCAAGGAGGGGGGCGGAACCATGACTTTGGTGGAAAAATTAGCCGTTTTAACCCAAAAATTGCTGAAAAATCCTTAATTTTGCGCACTATTTTGGGCCAACGGGGGGGGCGAAACCTGACCTGGGCGGAAAAATTAGTCGTTTCAACCCGAAAATCGCTAAAAATCGCTCAAAAATCCTTAATTTTGCGCACTATTTTATGGTCAATTGGGGGGGGGAGCGGCAACCCCCCGCTTCCCCTTAATCCTCCCCTGATCAGTACACATAACATCTTGCCTCGGCTAAAAAGTCTGACCCGAAACATCTTTATTAAGAGGAAATAAAATTAAAATGGATTGAAGATAATTCAAGGAAAAAATATTGAAATAAAGAAGCGGAGAATGGGCCAAGAATGTGGAACGCTGTGAAATTTTTACGAATATTCAGCTTAAAGTATGAGAAAATTATTTATTTACCAAAAGAGAAAGCAAAAATCGATTAAAAAGGCGCGCAAAGCACGGCATAAATCGTATTGTAATTTTAATTAGAAAAATTTAAAAAAATAAGCTCAAAATGAAGATGGAGATAAATAAAATGAAAATAAAAGATAAAATCAATTACAAAATAATACAAATGAAAAAGCGTATAACACAAAGCATATAAAATACTTCAAAAGCAAAAATACGATGAACAATAAAATTAATCGAAATAAGCATAAGAGGGAAAAATAAAAATAAAAAAATGGACTTGAAAAACGGACAGAATAATGAAGAAAACAGGAAATGACTAAAATTAGGTGAAATTAGTACGAAAAAATTAAAAATATAACAGCACACAGGATTTGTAGCAACAGAATATGCAAAAAGAAGCAACACGAGCAAACAAAGAAAGCAAAAAATTAAATAATCAGGCGAATAACTAGATATTTTATCCCTTTTAATCTTATCGAATATATATCAGTCTATTAAATTCAGAGACCTCTTGCGCGGGAAAAAAGTTTAAAAAAATCTAGGTCTAAAAAAGGCCATAAATATCTGTCAAAAAATGATATAAAAAACCGAAAATAATCGCAGCAGGGCGCAAGTACGCAAGGACGTTCAGGCGTACTGTAATAAATATTAGTATCCATAAATAAATACACAACTGATTCGAATTCAAGTATAACAAAGCGAATAATTTACGACTGAAAAAAACGAGACCACGATAAAATTAGGCAAAGATTTTTAAACGCAAAAAATACCTTATCAGATAAAAAATTTAAAAAAAACGGAAAAAACGCACTTGCACGGTGAAGCCCAGTCCTGACAAAAAACCAAAGACGCAAACGGCGAAAGTAATGCCTAGGCGAGGTAAGAATTTCGAAGCGTAATCGCCCTCAAGGTCTTCGAGCGACGAGCAGACGTTTAACGTTAATACGTACTAAGATCATAAACACATACATACAGTATGACTATAGGTGAGCGGCATCAAAGTTCTGGGGGTGGGGGTGCAAGATTTTTTCAAAAGGTCAAAAAATAGCCTTAAAAAAGGTGGTATGGCGAAAAAACACAATTTTTTAACATTTCTCATCGAGCACTATCCATTGGCATAAAAAAATTGCGAAAAAAGCAGAAAAAATTTCAAAAATTGAATTCTGGCGGGGGGAGTATTTTGGTTTCTGGGGAGGGGGGGGAGTTTATACCCTCAAACCCCACATGCCCAGATATGGATATGACTCAGTGGAGGTATTCTTAATTTTCTAGTTTTCCATTTTCGCGCAGCATTTTTAATATTTTTTTATTATTTTACATATTTATTATGTTCTTACTTTTATCTTTTTATTTATTGCATTTTTATTCGTACATCTGCATAGCAGCCAGCCGCGATGCACGTGCGGTATGGGAATTCTGGGGGAGGGGCGAAACCGGATAATTTGATAAAATGCCTATTTTTAAGCTCAAAAACGGCGGATACGTGTCAAACAACATTTTTTGGCATTTCTAAAGGCCCATTCCGTACTTCGTCCGACTCCGTCCGATTTGGTGTCGGAATGCGAAAATTGACAAATCCGCTCCGACACGCACCGACATTATCCGACATCATGCGACACGCGTCCGACTTTTCTTTGCTCATGACGTCATAATCTGTTTTACAATGCGACTTTTTTGTCGGAACGGACAAGTTGAGTTGGTTTCAACTTTCGTCCGTCCGACACACATGAAATTTAAACTACAGCGTGTAGGAAGATTGGCGCGACATGCAGCGCATTGCACGCCTTGCTTATTTTGTACTATTTCATTTTTCAAGCTTTAAATTTTTGATTAATTTCGCTGCTCTGTACTAGTCGCATAAAAGCGCGGTGACATATCGTGTCTCGTTTATTTTGTACTATTTATTGTTGCAGTCAATTCATTTTATTGTATTTTTCAGGTTTAAAATTTATTTAATTGCAAATGGCTAATGGCGATTTTGACGACGTTACTACGGAGTTATTAATCATAGCTGTAATTGGCGCATGAAACGAACTTCGATACTTTAAGCATTTAATTTTTATTTCTGGAAAAGGGGGTTAAAAAATTTTTAAACGTCAAAAAATGGTCTTAAAAGTGGTTGTATGGCGAAAAAAACACCATTTTCCGACGTTTCTCATCGAGCACTATTCAATAGCATCAAAATATTGAGTAAAAAACAAAAATAATTTATAAAAATTGAATTCTGGGGGAGTATTTGGTTTATGGGGGTATTCTAGTTTCTGGGGGTTATTACCCCCATCCACACCTCGGCGTGGGGGATTTGGGGGTATGCACCCCCAGAAACTAAAATACCCCCAGAAACCGAAATACCCCCAGAAACCGAAATACCCCCAGAAATCAAAATATCCCCCCCGAATTCAATTTTTGAAAATTTTTTTCTCTCGTTTTTTTTTCGCAATTTTTTTGATGCCAATGGATAGTGCTCGATGAGAAACGTCAAAAAAATGGTGTTTTATTCGCCAATCCACCATTTTTAAGGCCATTCTTTGACCTGCAAAAAATCTTGCACTCCCCAGAATTTTCTTGCTGCCCACGTATGCCCCCAACCCCCACACCCAGTTACGTTAGTTATGGTAAAAACGCTGTTCGACAGAGAGACAATATAAAAACATCAATGTTTGCTGCGCTGAAAATATTGATTTTTAGTCGGAAGAAGTCGGATGAAGTATGAATGAAAGTCGGATCCGATGTCCGATCCGACATCGGACGACCCCGCATGTCGCATCCTGTCGGACGCGGCCGGACGGAGTCGGATGCGACTCTGCCCGACACGCGTCCGACAGGATGCGACATGCGGTGTCGTCCGATGCCGGATCGGACGAAGTATGAATGAGCCTTAACGACCATCTCTCTTCCTAAACGATAAAATCATAAGAAATTCTTAAAGCTATTCAATAGAAATCGAGGAAAATATCGTAAAATAAAAATTAGTGCTTAGCGTAAAGCGCCTAATGAATGGGGACATTGGACTGAATAATCGGTAAAACACGCTTACCAAGGGGTCGTCTAAGTTTTTTTTTGAAAAATCGAGATTTCTGGGAAAAGAGGGGTAGAAAATATTATTGGGGTGGGCAAAGGGTGACACCCCCATACCCCATTTGGAGGCGCAAAATAGAGATAACGGTGTCAGGGAGGGGTAAAATGTAAAAATGAAGGATTTTCACTGCAGCAAATTGCGTTTTTGGTCATATTTACGTTAAAATGGCTTGAAAATATATTATTTTGGCTCAAACTGCTCGACAATGCTAGTGGGCGTGGGGGAGGGATGGATGGTGGGGGAATACTCTCTCCCCCACCCCCACCCCTATGGGAATGTGTGGCTTAAATTAAATTTCTGCCCATTTTTTCACGATTTCGCACCATCAGGTCCCTAGAATTTGGCTGCTGCCTATGTGCATATGATGGCAGCCATACGTATGCACCTTTTAAAATAATCAATCGCTATGACACATTATGATTTTGGAACAACTTAGCAGGGTATAAAAGCGCCGAGGTAAAAATTAAGACTTTTATTTTATCCCTCATTTTGTTTTATTTATATCACGCTTAGCTTAATTACTTATTCATATTTTATATTTCTATTTATTTCACGCCTTACACTCTATTTTTCAAATTTTCCATATTATTTAGTATTCATACGTGATTTTTACACCATATTTCATTTCCCTCGCTATTTTTCGTTTTTTCTCTTATATTTCCATTTAATACGTTGCAGCCTTATAACACGCGCGCTTACCATGACGTTCAAAAACATACAAATCAGCATCACTAATAGAAATACGGACCACACGTGCGGCAAGGGAAATTGGCCGGCTACAGTAAGAAGTTGAATTAACGACCAGTTGAAGCCTGAAGACAGTGTATAATAGCGCCAAAAAATCAGGCACGTAGCTGGCCGTCCCATTTTGGGGGACCAACACCAATTTGGGGGGGGGGGCTAAGCCCGAAAATAACACAAAATAACGTTTAAAAAAATTTTTTCGAGTTTTCTGATTTTGGGGGGGGGGGGGTCCGAACCCCCATCCCCCAGAGATACGTGCCTGCAAAACATACATTCAAATTATTGATGATAATCAATTTCTAATCAATTTAAATTATACGATAAGTTAAACGAATAAAAAAGCAATTCGATAAAATCTGATAAATTTGACTTTTTAGCTTTTCCTTCTCAAATTTGAAATTGAAGGTTCCAAAGCTTTTAAGTTTGTGTCTTAAGAGAAACCCACAAATGTAATGTTTCTTCTACACAGTAAATTAATTTAAGAAAAACTTGGACGATTAGACTCGATTTAATTCATTTTTTAATTCATTGATCAATTCATTTTAACCCTAGGTAATTTAGGCTGATTCATCATAATTATGTGGTCAGTAATGGATCAATGATTGAATTATTCATTGCTGTTAATTATTAATCAATACTTGCACATCTAATTAATTAATTATTAATTAATGGCACTCTTAACCTCATTTTAATCCTAGATCAGTGATAAATTGATAAAAAATTTAAAAATCGAATCAATAGTTGAATTTTTTCCCAAATATGATGCGATAAAGAATGTTTTTATTTATAACCATTATTTGCTTTTGCAAAAAAACTAAAATTTCTCTAAACCCGGTTTATTTTACTTAATTTATTTTATTGGTTGATCGATCATTCTCATCAATTATTTTTTCAATTCATAGAAATCATTTATTCAAGTAACGATTAAATAAGATTATTTGACCTTAAAACGAACAAAAACTTCCATGTGTTTTGAATTTTGATCTAAAAATGCATTTTAAGACGTCTCTCCATCTTAACGCATACGATCTTAATCAATGAGTCAATGAATGGTAGCAATTCAATTTCAAAATGAATGAGTCGCAATTAGATATGCATGGATACTACCAGAATTTACAATGGCAAAATTTTCAAGAGTAAAAAGGCGTCAAAATAAAGACCAAAAAAGTTACCAAAATAAGCAACTTTCTGCAAAAATGTTTGACATTGACCAGAAAGTGTAAATTAACATATTTTTTAGTCATTTTAGCATCTACACAGTTTATTTTTTGTACGAGACAAAGATTTTTGAGGCTCGTACAAAGATTTTTCGGAGCCATCTTTGTACAATGTACAAAGACTTTTTGGGGCAACGTAATAGTAATTTTAACGTTTTTTTTGAGTATTTTTTAGCGAAATTTCTAAAATTTTCGGCGCTTCGCGCCGAGTATCATAATTACATTCTATTTAGCTCCAGGCGCGGGCATTAAACACTCCAAAATCTATCTGTAAGCATCTTTGTACAGATTGAAGCATCTTTTACATCTATTTCCTCTGTTTTATAAAGATTTTAGGCAGAAAAAAGAACTATTAAACAACTGTGCACTGTTTTCTCGCCATTTGAAGATAAAATTGACTCTTTATCTTTGCGTTGCATTAAATTCATAAGCAAATTGGTGTCTATTATGAGATTCAGTCAGCACTTTGCAACCGTTTATTATTTATAATTGTGTAACACAAGTCATTTTAACTTGCTGAGTCGAATTTTATGTGTAATTTCAACCTAAGTCTCATGGAAATTTTGGCGTTTCGGGCCGAACTAATATAACCAGCTGAATTTAGGACAAAGTTACACCTTTTGCGAAGCGTGCGGGTCACGGATAACAATCTAGTAGTATGTAAAAATGTGTACATTCAATTGCATATCTATACGTTATATGTACAAAAAAATTTTCGCTCGTACAAAGACTTTTCCGGGGATCTTTGTACATGTACAAGGAGGCTCGTACAAAAAAAAACAGTGCATCTACATATACCCAACTACCGGTTTTTGAGGGCATTTCGGCTCAAAAACTCTCTAGAGTGGTTGACTCATCTGAGAAGCTGAGCCCCCAGACAGAAAATATTTTTGGACCAAAATGGCAACAAAATACAGATATAAATGTTAGAGCAGAGTACGGTACGATCCATGTCATACATATAACAGGGCATGGGGCATCCCCATGTAAAGTTGGTCGTCCCACCAATCCCGCAAAATCGGAAAATTTGTGACCCCTCCCTGACTTTTGGTGAAATTTGTTTTTTGGCCTTTTTAACTAAAAATCGGAGGATTTTGTTTTTTGTATTTTTCTTATATTCCCCCTAGAATAGCCAACGACCCGCCATCCTAAATATCAAGCCGTTACACATACGAATTGTGTTAATCCACGTTTCCATATTAATTTCAAGCGGCCTAACACGAGACAAAATTTTCGATTTTTACATATTTTTGACCTTAATTTTGCCTAATTTTCCCAAATTTTTTTAGTATTCCAGTCTGACTTAAGTAACGTAAAAAACATAAAATCAATTACAGACCTACTCGTTATCTCTGAGACGTGCTGAAAAAATGGTAATAGGGAGAAAAGCGTAGAAAATGTGTTTCATGCCGTATATAAATTTAGCATAAGATCCGTAAGGTGATAAAATGCGAAGCGCTACAAGATTATTATTCCTAATGTGTTTAAATGTACTGTAAAGTGAAGCGAATGAAGAAATGAAAGCTGATGTCCAAAGCTGGGTATATTGAGCAATTTTCCGCAATACGTACTCAGGGTGAATATTCCGCAAATACATCAACGAAAAATTATCTGAGAGAAATGAGGCAAAATTGAATGAAAATCGAAATTTTTTAAAAATTCTTAAAATTCACTAAAAATCTGGATTAATGTGATCTTTAAGCTAGTTTAGCATTTATAGCAGCTTTCGAGGGCCTTGTAGCTCAAAAACCGCAGAAACTCCCCGATCGGCAACGTTGTATGTATATATGGCCTAGAAAGGAAAAATGGAAAAGTGTCTGAGGAAAATAAGGTAAAATTCATGCCAGAAAAGGAAGAAAATAAACATTTTCCAGCAAAAAAGCTCGAAATTGACTAGAAACTACGGATTAATGTAGTCCTTTCGCTATTTTAGCAGTCAGGCAGTTTTCTTATTGAATTTTTTATTTTGGATTTTAGATTTTATTTTACGAAAAAATCCCCTAGCTGATCCCTCAATTATACTGTGCATAGGTGAATTAGACTACTAATGTGCGAAAGCCGGTATTTCTGGCCATACATGCACAGCATAGGAATTCTGGGGGGTGGGGTGAAAACCTGAAGTGCCTTTTTTGGGCCCAAAAATGGCCGGTACGCGTTAAAACTCATCGTTTTTTGGCGTTTCTGACGATACTCTATCCTTCTAGAGCATAAAATCATGGAAAAACATTTCGAAAAAAGTCGAATAAATTTACCAATATATCGCTTGAAACATGAATATATGGCGCGAAGCGCCGAAAATTTGGCGATTTTTGAGCAAATAGATAGCCAAAAACCCTAAAAAAGACACTTTTTCTACCAATTTTCAGGTAAGTTTAGAAAACTTTTGAAAAATCGCTTATTCTAGGGGCGAGGGTTAAAAATTTTTTGCAGGGGGTGAAAAACGATTCTGCGGGGGGGGGTGAAACCCCCCATCAAACCCCCAAAGATCATGTATGCTTCTGGCAAGCTTAAGGTCAAAAAGGGGCAAAAACTGTATTTTTCTTGCAAAAGCGCTTAGAATCCACGAGAAACTTCCAATTAAAGCTATTTTACGATATTTTCCAACGGTCAAGTCCCAAAATGCACAGCATGGAATTCTAGGGGATTTAAAAGCGCCTCTTTGGGCTCAAAAACGGTGCACACGCGTCAAAAGCATCATTTTTGCGTTTCTGACGAATTCGGGTAAATTTAAATAAATATAGTCAAAAAATGACTACATGGCGCGAAATGATAAAAAATTTGGCATTTTAGAGCAAACAGGCAAGTACCAACGCTTAAAACAACGCCTTTTATACGAATTTTGTAGAAATCGCGAATATCGGGGGAAGTTTTTGAAAAAAAACCTTTGGGCGAGAGGTTAAGCCCCCCAAAAAACCCCATTACCTTCCATGATCGAGTTAGTTTCAAGAACATTGCAGCCCAAAAAGTTGCCTCTAGCTGATTCGCAGACCAGCCGTACTGTGAATCCATGCGCGCAACGGCTCGAAATTTTGGGTGGGTTGGGTTCGGGCCATTTTGAGACGGGTCAAATGCCCTCAAATTTTTGGCCGGAAACGGCCAAAAAACGCCTAAAAACGACCAAAAAACTCAATTTTTCCCGAGAATCGGGGTAGGGGTTTTAAAATGTTTTTCCCCAAAAAAATCAATATTTTTTTATTTATTTTTTTTCCAAAAAAGTTCCTTCTTTTTTCCGGCTTTAAAGGAATGGGGGAACCCTACCCAGTTACGTGTATGCGTGGCGTGAACCTATAATTAGTGTCACCTTCGTGAATGCTGCTCGGGACGAGTTCGGTGACCTTTAGTAAAGTGAGCCAATGACCGTAAAACGACATGGCCGTGATCGTTTGGGCGATGGTGAATATCAAATGCAAGAAAATGATCAGAAAGGAACTCCTATCGAATGGAAATCGACCGAACGGAATTTTTTGGAAGAAAAAAATTAAAAATTAGAAATTAAAGTAAAAATAAATAAAAATAATAAAAATAAAAAAAGTCAAAGGAGCTATATCAAATAACGTTAGAGATGCAACGGAGAGTTGGAATTTTCCTTGCGATTGTCCAAAAATTTTACTGAAATTATTTGAAGAATTTCATTTAATATAACAGTCTTTATTTGAAGAAATTAATTAAAATTTGTTTTTTTAATCTTCATTTTTTAAATTTATTTTTTTAATCTTTATTTTTTTAATTTATTTTTAATCTTTATCTTTATTCTTCATTTTTTAATTTTTATAAAAAAAATCATTATCGTTATTGTTATTACTAAATTAATGAATTAATCAACTGATTAAACTATAAATTATGATTCTGGTAACATATGTACTTAATCATGATAATTATAACGATTTATTATGAAATTAATTAAAACAATATATAAAATTTATACCTATTAGGCTTGAGACACTAATGGAAGGATGGAAAGGAGGATAGTTTAGAATGAAAATTCAAAAAAACGAAAAAAAACATTGAAGGGAACTTTCTAGTAGAAAAAAATTAAGCAGTACCTTAGGTGCATAACATTACGGATATACAAAAAAAACATAGAAGATTAAATAGAGTTAGAAATTGAAAATAAGTAAACGAAAATATTAAAAATTATAAAAACATCTATAACATCCTTATTCATACAATTATTTATTATTATTATTATTATTATTATTATTATTATTATTATTATTTTTATTATTATTATTACTATTTTTATTATTATTATTACTATTATTATTATTATTACTATTATTATTATTATTATTATTATTATTATTATTATTATTATTATTATTATTATTATTATTATTATTATTATTACTATTATTATTATTATTATTATTATTATTATTATTATTATTATTATTACCATTATCGTTATTATTATTATCATTATCGTTATTATTATTATTATTATTATTATTATTATTATTATTATTATTATTACTACAATTACTAATAATAATAATAATTATTATTATTACCATTATCGTTATTATTATTATTATTATCATTATCGTTATTATTATTATTATTATTATTATTATTATCATTATCGTTATTATTATTATTATATTATTACCATTATCGTTATTATTAATATTATTATTATTATTAATATTATTATTATTATTAAAAATGCATAAATGTATGAAATATACCCGACGAGGTTGTGACTTCGTTTATTGTACGACCCCAGCGTTATAAAGGCTCCTAAGCAAAGCCCAGTTGCGTACAGTGATTGGTAAAACGCTTTCGCCCACGTCTGAACAAAAGCACATTTAAATAAAAAAATATAAATAAATATATAATTTTAAACAATTAACATTAACGTAATATAACATAAATATAAACAATATGTATAAGTTCTGTAGAACAAAGAATAATCGATAAGATAAGTGTACAATAACGAATCGTATACAGAGGCGTAGCCAGGATTTTGGTTCAGAGGGGGCACACATGCAAAATTAGTCTGACGTTTTTCGAGTTTTTAGTCGAGATTTTACTATATACCCATTATTTTACCATATTTGCTCTGATATCGTGCCCAAAACATAGTTCTGCTAATCGCTTTTCGCGCTAACGCGTACTTCAGGACCTCGCAAAATTCACAATTGTTGAAATTTTGCGGCAAGGCTCTTTGAAAATTATTGAGCTAACGATGAACACAAACGATGCATAAATTCCGGAATTAAATCCGCATTACTGGTGTCAGATTTTCGAGAAAATGCATAAAGATAATCAAAGCCGTCAGAAACGCCAATTTCTTTGTATTTTAATTTGTAGGAAGCGCGAAAATTTGGAGATCATATACGTAGAAAACGCTTTCAAACGGTTTAATCAACATGAAATGTTCAATTTTTAGCTTTCAAATGCGGCATACTGGCACAAATTGATCAAATTCGTATGAACTGCAAAAATGTAAATTCAATGTCAGAAACTAACACACATAAACTTTTGGAGATTTTGATGGCAGGAATGGTTTAGAGAAGATAATCGTATCGCGTCAGAAACGGTCAATCTTTTCAGGTCAAAATTTTGGAGATTTCGACAGAAGAAAATGTATTGAAATAATCGCATTCGCACGAATTTTCTGAGACTGTGAAAACGAGGGATAGGTACCGTACACTAAATAATCGAATTAATTTAACAAATTTGAGCTTTTGACACCAAACAATGCATAGAAAATTTAAGTTGTGCGCAGAATAGAATTCGGAGACTGTCACCACAAATGCTTAAATTGATTTAATTCTAAATTTAGATTCAAAATAAAGTTTTTCGACATTGAAAAATGCATTAAAATTTGGAAGAATTTCGGAGATTTTGACAAAAAATGCATTAAAATGACATATTATGAGTTATTTCGAAAGTAAAAAAAGCGAACAAAAACATGTTGCTAACAGTAATAAGGATATTTACGACGTCAATCATTGAATGCTGGGTGGAAACAAAGAAAAGCATTTAAAGCACACCTAATCGGCGCAAAGCGCCGAAAAGTTTTCGCTTTTTCGTATTTTATTCAATTAAAAAATTTATTGATTTGATTTCCGAGGGAAACTTGCCCCCTTTGCCACCTCCTGGCTACAATATGTGTTCTTTGGGGGATCGGGGGGCTTGACCCCCTCAAAATTGCAACTGACCCCCACCCCCGCAAAATGGCTGCGAGCACCGGAATTGTAAATTTTTCGAAAAAAGTAGTAAAAAGCGTGCCTTTTTAAGCGTCTTTAGCTCATATTGTCTCCAGTGGCGGATCCAGGATTTTCCTAAGGGAGGGGGCGGTACCCCTATGGGGGGCGGAACCCTGACTTGGACGGAAAAATTAGCTGTTTTAACCCAAAAATCGCTCAAAAATCCTGAATTTTGCGCACTATTTTGGGCCAATGGGGGGGGGGATCGCGGCCCCCCACGCCCCCCCTAAATCCGCCCCTGATTGTCTCAAATGTCTCAAATACAAATTTTTTGACTGATATTTTGTTCAAATTACACGATTTCTTTTCAAATTTTTTTATGTTTTTATGTTCTAGAAAGAACAAGCATTGTCCGGGACGTCAAAAACAGCGTTTTTGACCTTAACCCATCATTTTTTAGCCCACAAAAGGCATTTTCTGGAAAATCTCCAAGCCTGACCCCAGAATTCCCATGCTGTACTTGTCTGCTGGCTACGCCTTTGATGTTATAATTATTGAAATAAATAAAATACAAGGGAATGACCGAATAATAACCGAATAATAAAGGATTGAAAATTTCATCAACTTTTGATGATCATAACTAAGCGAATCAGTTTTAGCGATTCTAATAATAAAATGAACTATTGGAAATTAAAATTAAAATTTCCATTTTTCGAAATTAATTTAAATTATCCAAATAAAAATAAAAAATATAATTACGCTAAAAACACAACCGATAAATTTATTTAAAACGGCGAGGAATTCAAAGGCAAAAACAAAGCGAAAAAAACGAAAATAAATTTCAGGAGAAAACGAGCGAGAATTACAAAAAAAATAATTTAAGCACTTAAAATAATAAATACAATCAAAAACAGACCAACAGAGAGAGACAACGAGCATGCACAGCATGGGAATTCTGGGGGTGAAAACCTAAAGTGCCATTTTTGGGCCCAAAATGGCCGGTACGCGTAAAAAAACATTTCAGTTTTTTGGCGTTTCTAACGAGTACTCTATCCTTCTAGTAGCATACTGAATTAACAAATGAAAACAATTTCGAATAAAATGTCAGAATAAATTGACCATATATATCGCATTAAACACATGTAACATCATAGGCCAAGTCGAAGCGCCGAATAATCTGGCGAGTTTCGAGCAAAGTGAGGCTCATTAGTACTGTTCAATTAATACTCGAACTCAGTAACAGATCCAGGCTTTTTCTAAGGGGCGCAATTATGACTAGGCGGAAAAATTAGCCGTTTTAACCCAGAAACTCGTTGAAAAATCCATAATTTTGCGCACTATTTTGCATGGGGGGGTGACACCCCATAAATCCGCCTTTGCGCGTACGGCTCGATAAATTCCAGTTGATTCAATGCGGCGAGGTGAGAACCGTCGACCAACCGCCCAATTGTATCACATTAGTTAAGCTGCGTATCAACTCTTAAATTCTAAAATTGTTTCGAAAATGTGAAAAAATAGACTAAGTCAAATTTTTTCAGACATTTCTTTGAAAATGAGTAGGAATTCCCATACCGGTTCCTTCTCAAACATATTATCACTAAAAAGTTACGCGATAAATTTTCAGCTTCACTTTTGATTTTATTTTTTGGTTTATTTGTAAAAAAAATTATTAGTTTTACCTTTTTCCGAGCATTCTCGAGCTAACGAAATAGATTTTAGAATGCAACGAATGACGGGCGTGTATCACACATGCACATACGGGGTGAGGGGGTATTACCCCCTGAAAGGGTCAGACTAGACCGGTACTGTCCGGCGATTTTGAGCAAACAGGTCTTGTTCTGCATCATTTTTGACATAAAAATCAGTAAAAATGTCAAAATTTTTCTAGTACTTTTAAGTACTTTTAACTCAAAAAGCGCCCAAAATTGATAAATTTTTGCATTTTTAGTGTTAAAAGTGATATAATGCAGTCAAAATGGACTAACAATGCTTTTAAAATGTGTTATTAACCCGAAAAAACGTTTTTATAGGCTATTTTGACCATTTTGATCATTAAAACAGCAAAAAAATCGTCAACGTCAAATTTACTGTTTTAGATTTTTGGCATTTCACCCCCCTGCCGACCCTGACCTTGTGCACCTATGGCGTGTATGTACATGCATTTCAATAATATCCGACCATTGCTCGATGTTGTGTCCACGAGAATTTTTGTAGAAAAAATACTCATTCGACATTCGCTAATTTTTTTGACGACCCAGAAAACGCTTTTTTGGCACCGAAAATAGCTTTTTATGATCTGTAAATTTTTGAGCGTGCGAATACTTCAGGGATAAAAAATTACTGATTTCGTAACAGTTTATCTATATTATAAGCTAAAAATGTAACAATTTCCGGCGCTTTGCGATAAATTCACCGATAGGTTTGCCAATTGCTTTGAGTGCATAAAACAAAAGGAACGGAGCCGTAATTTTAGTAATTCATGCGGCCTATATATACATGTAAATAGTCTAGTCATTCTTGATCATTAATGCGTGCTTTTTAAAATTTTTAAACGCCTTCAGAGAAACGATCGTCTTCAAAAACAAGCGAAAAACCAGGTAAACTTTCATAAAGCATTATCAAAATATGACAGCCAACCAAAAAGTATCTAACCACAAAAATTTCGCAGATTTTTTAAATTATTTATTTAAATTTCAATTTTTATAATTTCAATTTTTTATTATTCCATTTCTTTCTATTTATTATTTTTTGCCATAAAGATTGCAATTAAGTTGCTTATTGATTAATTTATTCGTTGGCATGTCCATTGAAATAATTGATTAATTTATTCGTTGGCATATTAATTTAGTTGTTTGGAACCACTGCGATTCTGGTTTGCAATTTTCCCCAATAATACTGGTTTAAAAACACGCTCGAACAATTCATTCGAATTTTCGAGAAATACCTTGATTTTTCACAATTATTTCAAAACGCATTTCTTGAAAAAATTACAAAAATACAGACGAACAGAATTGAAAAAAAATCAGAGGAATAAAGAATTATTGCTGCTTTTAAATGTTTTCTTTGCATTATTTACGATTTTTGCATTACTGAGCATACATGATCTGGGGGGGTTTGGGGGTTTCACCCCCGCAGAATCATTTTTCACCCCCAGAATCATTTTTCACCCCCCCGCAAAAAAAACTTTTTCACCCCCCAGAATTGGCGATTTTTCAAAAGTTTCCTAAACTTACCTGAAAATTGGTAGAAAAAGTGTCTTTTTAAGGGTTTTTGGCTATCTATTTGCTCAAAATTGCCAAATCTTCGGCGCTTCGCGCCATATATTCATGTTTTAAGCGATATATTGGTCAATTTATTCGACTTTTTTCGAAATTTTTTTCATGATTTTATGCTCAGAAGGATAGAGTATCGTCAGAAACGCCAAAAAACGATGTTTTTTAACGCGTACCGGCCATTTTCGGGCCCAAAAAGGTACTTTACGTTTTCACCCCCCAGAATTCCCATGCTGTGCATGTGTGTTACTGAACCGTAAAATGTTCCATCATAAATTCAAATTCACTTCTAAATTAATTCGAATTTATTCACCCGAAAACGACTTGTTTAAATTCGATTTCCTGATTTAATTAAATATTTAAATTTAATCTAAATGTCTAAAATTTTATCCAAAAATTATTTTAATTTCAAACTTTAATCGTCGATTTTCAATTTTTCAGCTCTTTATTTCACTTATGAAATAAAATCTCAGCTTCACAGTAAGAATAGAGCGAAATAAAGAAAAGAATAATAAAAATAAATAAAAAAGATAATAAACAAAAAATAAAAGAATAGAACAAATAAAGAATAAATAAAAGGAAAAGAATAAATACAAAAAATTCATAAAATAAGAGAATGAAAAAGAGAAAAGCCAATGATTTACGAAATAAAAAACGTAAAGAAAAAGGACGTAGAAACGAGAATAAAATAATTAAAACGATCAATCTGCGATAAAAATGTGATAAAATCGTGTTTTCATTTTTTAAGCCACGCAACATAAAAATGAACAAATAAACAATAATGTAAATACGAGGAATTTTCTCAAAAATTGAAATATGAAGATTTAATAATTATTTAATGAGCCGCACAACACGTCAAAGCACTTTACAAAGTGTTTAGTGTTCAGAAGTTTGAGCCGTTATTCAATTTTGCGGATAAAAATGAACAGTAGTAACATAAAATAAACTCAAATGACCATTAAGCAACTAAAAAATATAATAAAATACGTAAAAGCGTGAAAAAATTGCCAAAGAATGAAACAACTTATGAAAAATCACAATAAAACAATCGGGTGCACAAGTAAAACACATATAAAATGGTAAAAGCGACGTAACGAATTATCGAAGCTGAAAATTTCACAGAAATTATTGGCAAAAAATATGAAAAAACACACCTAAAAATGGTTTAAAAACGCAGGTTTTTCAAATTTTCCGAAAACGCGTAAAAATGAGGTTTTAACGTGATAATAAAAATAGAAAATAGAGTATAACATAAATTAATGATTTCAAGCACGAATGAGAACAAATCTATAAATAGAAAAAATTGAAAAAGGTGCCAAAATTTTAAAATTTAAATTAAAACATTGAATAATTTTTTTCGGAAAGGAGATTTGTTAAATCATTATCATATATATATATATATACTAAAACAGGTAAAATGATATAAGCTAGTATGCTAGAAATGTTATAAACAAATATAATGCTAAAAATTTTATGAATAAATGTAATTAATATAAATATATGCTATTTAAAATTAAATTGGAAACAAATTTGGCTAATAAAATTCATTTAATAGAAAATAACTTGCCGTCTTATCGGCCAACATATCCCAGTCGGTGTGAGTGATGACGTAACTTAAAATCGTATCAGACCCACTCGAACTCAATCCTTTTACCATCAAAACGAATAAGAGGAATAGCGGTAAAAAGAAGGTAACGTGGCAGACCTGCGATAAATCATATAACGGAATAATTTATTTAAAAATGAAAAATAGTCCAAAAAAATTAAATAATCAGTAAATAATAAAATGACGAATAATTTACTAAATAATTTTAAAAAATAAAAATCTGCAAATGCATATATTGCATATATTGAAATAATATATCTGCATATATTGGAATAATTTTTTTCAAAAATTAAAAATAGTCAAAAAATAATTAAATAATTAGTAAATAATAAGATAACGAATAATTAAATAAATAATTTTAAAAAATAAAAATGTGCAAATAATGACGAATATTTAAAAAACAGAAATAAGCAGAAAATTATTTAAAAATCGATTAGACAATTTAAAAAAACAAGAAGAACAACGGAATATCGTAGATCAATGTAAAATGATATAATTTATTGTAAGACAGAGCAAATAAAAATTTTTCAAGCATGATTTTTTGAGATTAAAAAACGTAGTTTTATGCGCTTTCTTTCCAAAACACAGAAAAGTTCAAAAACCTTCCAAAACGCTAATTTAATTGAATATTTACTTATGGCTCATTCGGCGAAAACATTGGAAAATCAAATATCTTGCGGAAGTCAATAGCATTATGCTGGAGGTCACACCAAGTCTGGGGGATCAAAATCCTCAAGCCTCCATTTAAACCTATTTTCACGTTCAGACATGCACAACATGGGAATTCTAGGGGGCGGAACTATAAAACTGTTTAAAGTGCCTTTTTAGGGCACAAAAACGGTAAATATGCTCGGAAAATATCATGTTTAGCGTCTCTGACGATGCTCTACCTGTTCTAAAACGCCAGAACATTAAAAAAATTCCGAAAAAATATCAAAAAATTCTAATAAATCGGACAAAATATAATTAAAAAATAGTATATAGCGCGAAGCGCCACGATTTTGACTGTTCAGCAAACAGGTAGAGAAAATGCTCGAAACGGCACTTTTTCTACGATTTTTTTCTGTGGAAAATCGCAAATTCTAGGGGAGGGGGTTGAAAAAATTCTGAGGGGTGAAAAAGTTTTCTGGGCTGGTGTAAAAACCCCACATGTAGATAATTTACGCTACCATCTACTGCGAGGCTCCATCAGGGCAGTTTTTTTTTACCTTTCCCAGCCAGCGAACGCCAAGGAAAAGCGCGATTAATATCGAAAACCAAACGATGCCCAAACCGGCAATGGGCATCCACATCATGTCCCCGGTTTCATTGATGCTACCCTTGGTGCTCAGTATTGTTTCGCTGAAGAATTACAGTAACTTTAAAACGAAGGCAAAGGCCAGCGAATTAGAATTTTCCTTTTTCTATTAAAGTTCAGTAAATTAATCAATTTAAAGATCAAGCAAGATTTCAATTAAATTACACTTTATATTATAAATTTAAACCATCAATGTAACGGGTCAATTCATTTTCCGAATACATCTTCCACTTCATACTCTCAAGATAAACAAAATTCCCTTTACATCCGAATTGGCATAATTCGAAAAATAAGAACTTAAGAGTAAGCCACTTTAAACAAACTCAAGAAAATTTTTTACAGATTCACAATTTTACGATTTGTTTTCTAATTTTTTTCGAATTTTCGTTTTGTTTCTCCTACAATTTTTAACAGTGTTTTGGAGTTTTTATGTAGTTTTGAAATATAATCAAAATTTTAAATCGAGGCATGTTTGTTTCTACCCCAGCGGAGAAGCTGCAGAATTTTCGAAGTTTTTCTTTTGTGAAGCATGAAAAAGCTGACATAATATAGAAGTACTGAATTTTGGTACATATTCCTTCCTAAAATTCATCAAATTTAAATGCAAAGTTTAGAAATCATCTGTTTCGGAGATTTTAGGTAGGCTTGCACAGTTTATCACGAAACGCGTGCCCTAAACTACGAAATGTAAATTGCGCAAGAAAAGCCTTTCAATACCGTAAATAAATTAAAAATTACAACAAAAAAGAGGAAAAGACGGACTGCGACTCGAACCCGTTTTCGGAGATAAATTATTAAATTCAAAATCAATGGGTATATAATCAACTGACAAATAAAGATAAAGGACCAAGTTCTTCTGACTTAAAACCACCTAAAGGCAAAAAGCCATTGAATCGTACTGAACAAAAAGAACAAACGATAGAAAAAAAGCACAAGGACTAAAAATAACACAAAAAAACGATTTATAACGAGAAGCGAAAATGATGAAAAAGGTGAAAAAACTAGAACGACAAAAAGCAAGAAATAAAACGAAAGTAGCTAGGAGAGGAAAGGGCATTAAAGGAAGAAATCGTGCGAAAGGAATATATAATTTTGCAAAAGTTTAGGCTCGACAGTACATCACAAAGAATAGATGGGCGAAAAAATTTATTCATAAATGTTTCATTGACAGACACGTAGCTGTGGGGGGATAGCGGGGACTAGCCTCCCGAATCTTGCAAGTACGATTATTTTTTACAAGGGTACCCCCAAAGAAAAATTGAAAATTTTTGAAGCACATTTGAATAACCGCTGGTATAGATTTTAGCACAGTTTTGAGATAATAAGCTCAGAGCTTTCGGACGCTTCGCGCGTAATCTGTTGTTTATAAATAACTTTTGTCTTCCAAACAGCCCAGGTTTGAATGACTATCTATAAAACTTCATACGATCCCCGCTGAATTATTTATTTTCCGTTTTGTTTCAATGCAATGCATCAGAATTGAACACAAAACAAGTTAAACATGGTTCGGTTTCTATAAAGTGCGGCTTAAGCCAGGCTTAAACCCGTACACGATAAACATACGAAGTGTTCAATTTTGATGTCGTATGTTACAACATTGTCGTTGGTTTAAGCCTGGTTTAAGTCTGAGTTTATGGAAACCAACTCAGGCCATGCTTAAACCTGACCGCGCATCTTCAAACATTGACGTGTGGCTTAAGCCTGGCTTAATCCACAACTTATAGAAACCAGACCCAGTTTTTCAGCAGAGTCGAGCGTTGGATATAATGTTGAGAAATCATTTGTGTGACCATTTAATACGACATACTTCTAAACATCATTAAAATAAACTTGAATGTCTTAAACTTTTCGAAAAATAGTTTCAAAGTTTTTCTTCTCCAATATACGTAGAGCTCGCTGAGGAACGCTCGAAAACAACATTATTTTTGTCCATCTATATGTAGTTTTTTGTATATCCGATTTTAAAATTTTAGCCGAGTAGCGTTGATTCCCCTTTGACATTTGAAAAGATGCGTTTTTGGTCATTTTAGGGTGTTTCCTTACCGTTTTTGACCAAAACTTGGAGGTCATTCACCTCCTTCCTCTAAAAATGGCCGGGGACCCCCAATCCGAAATTTCGATCCTTTATACGTACGCCTTTTTAGTCCCTTGATTTTTTTGTGGCAAATTTGACTTTTTAATCTTTTCTTTACTCACTTATGGAAGAAATTGATGCTCAACATATCGACTTCTTCGTATGCAGTCTGATTGAGAAGCCTAAGCGGCGTACAAGCCGGAGCGGCATTTTCGGGACAATTAAACCACGGAGGATCGTCGTAGATATTAATAAACAGGTGAGTCAAATATTCCAGCAAATATACAACCTTCATTGCGTAAAACGACAGCAAAAATAAAGAATATAGCAACAGGGCGATCCCGACGCCTGAAATTGTTAAATTTCAGAAGATATTTCAATTTAATTTTTATTAATTGATTCGTAGGCAATTTAAATCAATTTTGAATGATTTAATTATTTTTTATTGTTTATTTAAATTTTTAAGCAGAATTCTTATGAAAAAATTAAAATTACGCGAATCGATTCGCCTGGTTTTTTGTGAATCGCGTTTTTAAGCGTACAATCCGGAAAGCTAAAAATTTTTCTTTAGTTTTTCGGTTCAAAAATAAGTTCAACTAAGTTTAAAGTTTAAGGGAGTTTAAATAAAGTTTGAGGAAGTTTATGTTGGGAATAAATTTAAAAGAGGATAATTTTAAATTGAATTTATAAATATAATATATATAAGAATTATTCAATAATTAATTGATTCCTAATAATTAACTGATTTTTCAGCTTGAAAGAAGTTTTCCGCTCATGAATTGATTTAACTTAGAAAAACGAATAAAAAAACTTGTTAGACGAATGATCTGATTTTCAGACTACCCTATCACTCGTTCATTCATTATGTAGTCAAGGATAGAAAATAAATCGATTAATAAAATAATTTTAAAAAAATGCCTAATGGAAAATATTAAAATTTGATTATTTTATCAGTAGGTGTCCAGAATTTCACAAATAACGCCGCGGTAAATATCGAATGATTACTGTTATTTTTGTGTTTTAGACAAAAGAAGCTAAGTTTCCGAAATTTTTCTATTCAATGACCGCAAATAATGTAGGCGTAAATATATACAACATCAAGAGATATATAAAAATTGCAAGATTTCTCAAATTTAAAACTTGGAAAATCTGGACTGAATTATATAATTCTAAAATGTATTCAACAAATAATGTAATTAAAACAACGTCAAAATTTACTCAATTTAAGATAGATGTTTCGAAATTCGGAAAATTTTGAGGTTCTTAAAATTTAAGTTAGCAAAAAGTTGAAACATTTTTCAAAATTTTAATTCGAAAATAAAAAAAATATTTCGCCCACCTTTGAATAAAGGGCAGGCGCTGTGTAAGGCTTTGGGCGGAGCCCTGGCGCTCAATTGACCAATGGCTAATTCCATAATAAGAATCGTTAGGCAAACAACGAATAGGGAAGCGACGTACGCAACGATAAAAGCACCTGCGTGTAGAGTCAATGTCACGTGTTTTTTGGTCGGACTGTTGGGATTCCTGGTGGGACTTTTGGACCATACATGATCATGGGAGGTTTGGGGAGTTTTCAACCCCCCCTCCAAGAAGGATCCGCGAATATCATGATTTTCCTGAAAAATTGTAGAAAATGTGGTATTTTGGGCGGTTTTAGCAATCCTTTTGCACAAAAGGTGTCAAATACCTACTGACTAGTTGACCATATTTTACTCAATTTATTCGATATTCTTGAAAATTTCTCCTAAAGTTGTTTACTTTTTTTACATTCTACAAGGAATAAGCATCAGACGGACAGTCGAAAAATGAAGTTTTTGACGATTATTCACCGTTTTTGAGCCCAAAAAGAGGTAATTAAGAAAATATTCCGTATTCATCCCACTCCTCCCCCAGAATTCCTATCCTGCGCACTTAGTTGGGGCAAGTGGATCTGATGGGATTCTTGGTGGGACTGTTGAGACGGTGGTACCATAGACGTATAGCATGGCCGATCTGGGGGCAGCCGGTCTGGAGGAGGTCAAGAATTGAGTATTTTGGAGCCAAAATGGCCTCTAAGAAGTGGTATAAGCGCTCAGATAGCGTTAAAACAAAGTTTTTACACACTTTCCAGACAATTTAAGGCACTTAGTAGAAAAATGTTCAATTTTCATCCATTTTTCCGTTAATTTGCCTCATTTCCCCGAGAAAATTTCCCTTTTTTTCATTTTAGGGTCACCCCCAAAACCACACGTGTGTGTGTATGGGTGGGATTGCTAAGTGGGACCGATGGATAGACGTCACGTCACCTTTTTTCGACATCTTTCAATAATTAATCATTCGAAATACTTCAAAATACTGTAACGAAAAAGATTCATCAGCTTATTCATTTTTAATTTATAAGCGATTCTTACCCAATAGCAATGATAATCAAAAGAATAGGCGAATAATAAATAATTAATGAGCGGCGCGCGATTTCATTAGGATAATTCGTAACTCGATTACAATTTACAATCAATATAATAAGCTACAGTATGAAGGAACGGAAATAAGAGCTACTGTAAGAATTCCAACAGGAAAAGAAAAATTGGCTTTTTCAGATCGAGTCTCTCAACGCGGGAAATAAATTTGAATGCTTTAAGTGAATTATGTGTACAGGTAATGCCAATCTTCCTAATTAACTAGAAATCAGATAATCAAATTAAATTTCGAGTATAGAACTTATATATAGGTATTGAGCTTTTAATCTGATTACAATTTTACCGGATATTTTGATCTAAGAGGGTCATTCGCAATAAAAAAGAGCTAATAATCTGGATCAAATTATTTTACGTAAAATAATCAGGTAGCTAAAACAGGATAGCCGTCGACATAGCCTATTCTTCTAGTGGGTAGGTGTAAAAAAGATTGTGATTGTTAATTTATAAAAAATATGTGATAACAGGCAAAGGGACAAGAAATAAATCAAATAAGTGAATCAAACAGATAAAACGGTGTAATAAGTGTAAACGATCAATTTAGTTACGAGAAATTAAACAACAAAAATCCAGAAACACCATACGTGTAACAGGGCAACGGGGAATCTCTCCATCAAAAGTTGTCCCGAAGTCAGAAAATTTATGGCCCTCCGATTTTTGACGGAAATATACTTTTTTTGACAATCTTTAGGTGCTTTTTTGCCATTCCATTTTTGGCCAAAAAATTGGAGGTCATTCCTTCTCCCCCAAAAAATGGTCGGGGACCGTCCACTCAAAATTCTGAATTGTATGAGGACCACACATCACAGCACGAAAATTCGGGGAAGGGGCGGTAGTGGGAACAAAAATTTTCAAAGTGCCTTTTGAGCTCAAATACAATAGAAAACGCGTCAAAAACAAAATCTTGCAGCGTTTCTACGAGATTTTTGCACATTAAAGACTTTAAGGGTGAAAATCCTCCCTCAAAAATCATGTAAGGCCAGGGCCCAGTTGCACCAAACTAGGAGTGTAACAGTTAGGGAGTAAAGGTGTAGATTTCGGTTGCACCATCTGGGGAGCTAGAGTCTCCTAAATCAGGAGTGTAGGAATAACATTAGGAGCAAAGAGGACGTTTTAGGAGCAAGTTTGGGTGAAATTTTTCAGGTGGGTTGCACCACGCTTAGGAGTGTGTTTTTAAGAGTGGGTTTACTCGCTTATCTTTACATTGCACGTCAGGAGTGTCCGTTCTCTGCTAAAGCTGTCGGTTGTATTGAATTAGTCTTTTTTGACTGCGATGAATAGTACTAGCAGAGATAGTGACGATGAAATTGATTGAAAGTACGCCGAAAAAGAGTCTGCAAGAAGCGTATTAATTTTGATGTTGATAATTTCGAAGAATGTTTTTTGAATGTCGCGGCAAGCAACGGAACGTGTTTGGTGAGATAATGGGACGGTTTTTGCAGCCAAAGAGTAACACAGGCACTTTCTCAAAAGCAGCTTTTAGATTTTATCAGCTCTAAGATTCTTAGCTTCCTAAAAAATTTTAGGATATTGTGGTGGTGATGCTCTTGGTTAGCATAAGTCTACTGTTTAGTTCAGCTAATTAATGAACATATTTGAAGCATACAGTCGCAGATTTTCCAAATAGCTTGGCTGAGTTGACTGCTAAAATGTTCGAAAATCTATGGACATTGCAAAATCTCGTCTAAGAAACTCCTAGAAACACTCCTAAAATTACTCCTAAAACTCTCGCCAGCAGTTTACTCCTAGAAACAGATAGCAAAAAATTGCATCCTGGGCTAGGAGTAAGTTGGTGCAACCCGATTTAGGAGACTCCTGCGCCAGGAGTAAATGTGCTCCTAACTCCTAACTCCTACACTCCTAGTTTGGTGCAATGGGCCCCAGGAAATTCGAAAAAGCGGTAACGTTTTGTCGGTTGCTTCTAGGAAAAACAGATTCAGAAATAATATATAATCGTAAGAATAATCTTAAATAAGTACAAGCAATGCAACGTTCTACTGAATCGATGTAAATCCAAAAAAGCGATTTAAAATGAAGGAAGAATAAAGAAACTGAAATCAACAATAAAAGGGCACATTATGTTTCAGTTTTCGGAAACTCAAAAATGTAGTCTTGAAGCGTATTTAACGACTTTTAAGCTGCGAGCTAAAGAGCCACTTATATTTGACCGACATATTCAAATAAATAAAATTTTTTTCGCAAAGTTTTTGTTTCACTTTCAAGAAAGGAAATATAATGCCGAAAACGTCAAAAAAGGCGTTTCGACGCTAACCTGCTCATAGGTACTCTAGTGCTAATCAGCTTTTGTATTCGGCCAGGATTTTTCCGAAACTTTTCTGGACCGCCTTTGTACGTATATACGCAAAGATTTTGGAAAATTCAAATTCAAAATCTCAAATTTTTCAAGAAAATTCAACAATTCAAACTTCGAAGTTGTGTTAAGGACGGTAAAAGTGACTAAGTTTTTTGGCGCTTTGCGCTACCTAATTTTCAAAACAATTTATCAATAAACTGGAAATTCTACTTGAAAGCGGTAGTAATATCAAAATTCTTCGGTGCTCCTCACCGCATTTATGAATGTATGTACCTTTTATCGTCAAAAAGCCCCAAATTGGCTGAGCTGCGCAAGAAAAGTCAAAAAACTTAGCTTTACTATAAAGAAAGCGTTACCTACTGATTTAATTTTGGTACACTATAATACGCATGTACAAAATGCTATTAAGACATTTGGGGACCGTCTTTGTTTGTGTGTAAATGTGCAAGCGAACCTTACACAAAAAATATTGCTTCTACTTCATCTAAATCACTATCTAAATCTCTATGACTGGTCTTGATTCCTCAATATTTAAAAGAAGGGGAAAAACCAGTTGACTCAAGCGAGGAATCGCAGCATTTTTGTAAAAAACAATGGGTTTCAGATAATTCAAAGGACACTCACTGTACAACCCCCTCGAATTATTTCTAAATTTAGCTCAAATAAGGTATTCAAAACTAAGATACATGCAAAACGACGGTAAAAGAAATAAATTACGAAAAATAGATTTGGAAGACTTCCCGAAACACATTTGCAGATGCGTGGAATTGAAAAAATAAAATTAATGATAAGTGGACCAATTTAAAAACCTAAAAAAGAAACAATAAGAATAATGATACCTCCTCCATAGTTCGCTATCATGCTCGGCAGATTGAACATGTTGGACGTAGAGAAGACGTAAGCAAAGGCCGTGATCAAAAAATCGGCCTTACGGCCCCACAAGTCCCGCCATTCCTCAACAATAAAGCTGCTCGACATCTTAGATAAGAGATAGTTCCCGTCGAAATAGGGTCAAAATCGATTAATGCGTTTAAATATTGATTCAAAAATCAATTGAACGTCGGTTTTTCCAGAATTTTTTTATTTGATTCTGCGTCGATCAGTGCATTTGACGTTTTAGATGAATAATTAAACCAATCAGGGAATGATTCCGCTCAAAGGCGACACGCAATTCGGCTCAAATTTTCGCCATACGCTAGCCAACATAACAATATCTCATTAGAAACTAAAAACAATAAGTCATACACACACACCTACATATTATAAACGAAAAACAATAAAACATGCATATTTAATTAAAGTCCAGTCGACCGTGAAGGAGATAGAATGCTTTAGGCATGTGCAAGACGAATTAATAAGTCAAAAAGAAAGCGTTGCTACGCATGAAAAATAGTCCAATATAAGCCCGAACGCGTGATTCGCAGAAAAACAAGAATCATTCATTAGGCCTCCGCAACAAAGGAAATAACAAAAAGGCGCAATTAATTATCCTTTCGTTGTAAGCCAGAGTCGGCTAAGCGGAAAAAGGCAAAAGAACAGAAAAACGCCAAAAACGAGCGCAGTTAAATAAAAAATTTATAACCTAGCCTAAATGTCTTCGATTAGTCCGCGCTTCTTTTTTCTATTTTCTGTTTTTCTCCATTTAATCCTTTTATTTATTTGCTGTTTTTCCAAGTTCATTTACTTTCGGTTAAAGGTTTCAAACGGTTAGTTCAGCGAAACTCATCAAGATCTCTCGTTAAATGCCGATTCTTTCTTCTTAAATTTATATACTCGCTTAACATCAGATTAATATCAAACTTAGGTTACCATTTGATAAAATATACAGGGTATTTTAATTCGTACAAAAATTGCTCATTTCGCACCAGAAATATAGGAAAAGTAAACAAACGCCACACTACCCGCCTATCGATTGCGTATCTCGCCCAAAAAAGCCTCCAATCAAAGCATACAAGCCGTAATTGATTCTTGAGTAAACAAAGAAGAAAAAGCGCGTTTTAAGGCGCAGGTATGCATGAAATTCCCCAAATGTCCAAAATTAACACAGAGGACTAAACAAACTTTGACGATTCGAAGTGTCCAAAAGAATCCAAGACGATAAAACGTATGCACGACACAGGACCGAGAAATCGCGCGACAAGTGAGTTTTCAAAACCGGACCGCAACCGACGACTTATCATAAAATATTTTAGAGTACACGCAATCGTCCTGGCTCGGTCAAAATGCGAGTGAGTACGCGACAAACAAACTTTTACATAATGCGAGAATATCTGAGGGTCTTTATATTCCCAAAAACCAGATAGCACATGGCGCGGAGAATGTGTAAGTTACGACATATACACGCGTATTATTATTCCAAGAAGCCGAGCAAACGACGTATCAAGAATAGCTCGCTTAGCTTATGTGCTCGAGCTAAGGTCCTAGCTAATAGATATAGTTAGACACGTTGTCGTAAGCTGCGACTACAGGACGCCCGCCGTCTTAGCTGAACAACAACGGCAGCAGGAGGGACGAGCAAAACATAGCCGCCGGCGTCCGAAATTAAGCACAGCCACGATTTTAATGAGCAAAAGATTGAAATGAGCTATGACGACGAAGTCCGTTCATTATTATTCAACGAAGATTTCAGATTATCATCTTTACTCAGTCTGATGAACGACCGAAAGAAACCGACGGAATAAGGAAGGACGAAATTAATAAAGCTAGTCGAATTTCGCGAAAAACATCGTTAAGCATAAGAAGAGGGAAACGGGGGAAGGCGGTGCGGTTCGTCCGTTCGTTCGTTCGTATGTATAATAAATTATGCAAAAGCTGATTAACAACAAAAACCGCTAATTACGCCGATCGATTGTCTCGTTTCTATGGCGATTCCGAGCCGACTGGGCGGGGATTGGTCAGAAAAGGCGGGAAATACATTCGAGCGTACGAATGGGAATGTAGACCGAGTTGTACTACGGACTAGTGTGTTGCGCGTTTTGAGTCAAGCTGGCAACTAGGCAATTGTCGAGCTAAATCAGAGCCCCGTATGGAGTCAACAGCAAGTAGTACGACTGTGGATAACGGTATACCGTAAAGTAACTTCTGGATATGTCAATTACTGTACGAGAAAGTATAGTCGGAAAATTCGATAAGTAGAGCTAGAAACTAGTAGCAGCAGCTAGAAGCCGAGCCAAAACGCAGATCGAGACGAGGAAAAGCGTGCCAAAGAAACGAAAGTAGATGGGATTCACTTGGCGAAGTGTAGTAAAAGTTGCCTTGAGTTGAGTCGTAAAATTTGCATAAATCGATAAAACCCGCGCACTAACTCGCTTATAACGCGTTTGCGTAAACGCCCGTGTATTTGCGCGTGAAATCGAAGCAATTCGTTGATTTTTAATTACGATCCGGCCCGCCGATTCGGCCAACTTTATATATTGCTTTCTTGCCTCCCGTGTTCAGTTATTGGGAATACTAAATTGTAGCTTGCATAAGATCTGCAATAAAAAGTGTAAAAAGCTTGCATTCTGGGCCTAGCACAGAACTGTACTGTACGGAAGAAATTTAAGTGTGTCAAAAAATGGAACGAAGCTAGTACCAACCGTAAAAATTTTGTCCTGCTCACGCAGACACATCGTATTGAGCTAAACGTTAAGCTGAGGTGTAATTATATGTATAAATAGCAAAGCGACTCACTGATGAGAGCAAAGGAAAATGAAGAGAACGCGAACTTAATTTAAACCCAAATGCTCAAGTACCCCGATAAAATATAAACCGCAATATGAATTTTTATTGAAAAACGAGATATATTTACAAAAAATCAAAGCAGCCTCGCTCTCACCGTATTTTCATAATCAATAATGATAAAACTTCCTAATAATGTTGTTTACATTAAATTGCAGGAATAGAATAAGTTAGATGGAAGAGAATTTCTAGAGAAAGGAATCGTGCCCCAATTCTCAAAACGTCCAGTTTCTCACTCTGTCCGATTAAGAAAGTGACTTTCAAGAAATAATTACATCTGCATAGCTATTTAAACGATTAATTGGCACAGCTGGAAAGCTCCCTAAAGAATTTTAATATTGGGTCGAAAGTGCTTTTTGATTATCTTTAGCAGAACATAGCTTAATAGATAGACGGTCCAAGGTTACAATTCCTGTCAGATACCTAATTTAAACAGAATACTACTCAAATAGGTAATATTTCGCTTAAATGCGCGAATCAGGCATGAAAACGTATAAAATTTAAAATATATTTATAGAAAAAAACGGATCAATATTTGAGACAGCTAGCACGGAATGCTTATAAGGATTCTTGTAAACCGATTTTTTAATTATATCTCCAAAAAGAGAACCGATTAAATAAAACCTTCCCAATCATGCATCTAATCATCCAATAGAGACAAAAGATCTGGCACGTGGTAAGTCGTAAAACCTAAAATTTATTTCATAAAAATAGTAAATTTTACATCAAATTAATATTTTTTCCACGCAGGCAAGACGATTAAATTGATCTTTTGAATCTTATGTAGAATTCTCCCTCAGCAATTTCCACATGAGCTACAGCAACCAAACTTAATATATGCATCGCTCATAGCCACAACTTTTGCGTAAGATGTCAAGTACGTGCGATAAAGCAATAAAGTCTGATTACTTTAGCTCATATGGAAATAGCTGGGTAGAAATTCTACATAAGATCCCATTTTTCCAAAAATTTATTTCTAAAAATAAATTTTTTTATAATGCCGTTAAGCAAGGCGAAAGCAAATAGAATCGGATGAATCGGTAAATTTGACTGAATGAAACGAATGGGACTAAAAATACGTAAAAATCTGAACGGACCAGAACATCTTAATTTTTATTCGTTGCTTTGATCCCCCATTTATGCGTCGTCTTTTCAACGAACATTTTTCGATGATAAAAATAGCAAGTAATCCCCGATTGATCCCCGAAGTGGTAAAAAAATCATTAGTAAGTAATAGATCGTCTGGATTTATTTTTACATCGAATTTATGACAAATTACAATGGCGGCCATTAGAGAGATCATACAGAAAGAACGAGACGACGACAAAAAACTAGACTGACGAGAATGATGCACGATCCGAATTAGTATGCGAATTTTCATCAGTTGCCGTAATTTGCCGAAATTGCTGGGAAAAAAAGCGGCCCAGTTATTTTCAATAGGTCCGAGGCGCTGGGTTTTAAAATGCAAAAAATGTTGCAAAATTATTTATTGTATCTTTCCGGCAGCCTGCCGGATATTGTCATACAGGGTGGTGGTGACTAAAATTTGAGACAAAGTTTGTCCGTTTCTACTTTGGAATCAAGTGAAGTGATTTACAAATTTAGGTGGGTAATTGTGACGTGTCATGTTGTGAATGTATATATGTGCAGTGGCCTAAGTGGCCTTCTGATTTTTTATGGGGGGGGGCGAAAATGTCGAAGTTTATGATCTCTACAACTATACTCATGGATAGGCAAAAAATGGTGTTTATGAGCTTCTCTTAACGAGATCTACACATTGGAGGAAAAAATTTAAACAAAATCAAATTTGATTTTAATAATATTAAACAAATGTGTTGTATATAAATGAATGAGGCGCGATGCGCCCGAAAATTTTAGGCTTATTAATTCGAAAAGAGTGTTAAAATCTATTCTAGCGGTCTTCCAGATACAATTTAAGAATCTCCATTTTTTCCTTTAGGGGACCCTTGTAAAGAATATTCATACTTCCAAAATTGGGGGGGCTAGTCCCCCAACCCCCTCCCTCCACGGCTACGCCACTGAGTATGTGAGCAATTTGGTTGCTCTTTTGTGAAATTTGATTAAGGCTTATTGAAATGACATCATTGGCCTAATGGAAGCGTGTGTATAAATTCTGATTTTCCGCACATTGGGACAACAACGAATCCTTTATTGCCAAACATTTATGACTGAATCGCTTCTCAGATCAACTTTCTATCGCATCGTAAGACATTGGCAGATGTCAAATATGCTCCATAAAGTATTAAGTTCAAGATTTTGAAAAAATTCGAGGAAAAATTGATGGTCTGGGAAGCCATTTCACATCGCCAAATTTCACAACCATTCATTGATCCTTCCGAAGTGGCTATCAGCCAAAGTTTCAACATATTTAGAAAATTGTATAGCTAGATTAGTACCTTCTATCCAAAAAACATCATTCTGTTATCAATTGTGCCTTCAAGCCCATTCTGACATCGTCTTATTATGCCTAAGAAGTCATCACTCACTTACACAAAAATAGTATCAATTTTGACGAGGAGAATGTCAACCGCAAGTGGGCGTGGGGAGGGCTTGGGGTAGTATGCACCCCCAGAGGGCCGAATCCCCCAAGAAATCAAAATACCCCCACCAGAATTTTGGTGCTGCCCAGAGTGAAGTACTGCTTGAAGAAAGTAGAAAAGAGTGTCATACACGTTATCAGTAATTGCATCGCTGACCGTGTGTGCCGAAAAGACGTTGAAACTTTGTATGACTTGCTGTGGAAGTAGCCTGAATTGTTACTTTTTGTCGCTATTCGTTTAGGTTAAATAAGTTTTTCTTGACCAGAGTTATGGTTGTTAAAGCCTTTGTCTCAAATTTTAGATAACACCCCTTGAATTATAAATTATCTAAAATAAGGCTCAAAATAATGAAAGATTGAACTAATTTAATATGTAGATATCCACGATCAAGTCTTATACTCGTATGTAATTATCTCAACTCGTGATCAAATGCAGACTTTTGAGGAATTTCTCAATTTTAAGAAGAAATTGGGCAGATTTTATGAGAAAATCCAAGGTTGATAATTTAAAAAAGTCGAAGACTCTGACACGAATGAATGAATGAAGCATTGTTATTCCTATATCGTTTTGGATTTTGAGTACACATGAGCAGCACCCAAATTGTGCGAGTCGCACACAACGCGCTAAAAATTGCGAAAATACATTAAAAATTTTCATTCTAGGGGTCTGTGAAACAATTTTTGTCCAACCCACTCTATTTGAGCGATTTTTGATCCTTCATAGTGATTTCTGATGCCGCAAAAGGCCGGATTTCAGGACTAACTTTGCTTTAATTTATTTTAGCATTGAAATTTATAATTGCTCATGGAATGATTAGGGAATGCTATTCGAGCATTTTCAGACCTATTGTCTAAAAACAACGAGTTTCGGCTTTTATCCTGAATTTTTATTAAATTTTTCCACTATTCATCCTCAATCCGCTTTAGTTTCTCGGATTAATCAGATTTGACGACTTTTCACCAATTTTCCTGTTTTTTTACAGATGCTTTTTCAACACTTAGAACTTTCAAAATGTTTTCCTTTGATTCTACCGCACAGTTAACCTAGACTACGAAAAAATTGAAACGCTATCACCATACTTGTACATGAACAACGCTGGAATTCTGGGTAGGTTCCGTGGGAAAACCGAAAAATTTTTCTAAAGTGTATTTTTTGGGCTCGAAAGACGATGCTAAGCGTCAAAAATAACATTTTTAACGTTTCTGACGAGACGATGCTCCTTTTTCTAGACGATATAAAAGCATAGAAATCCTTAAAATTCGACAATGTAGTCGAAAATGGGTAATTTGGCGCGATGCGCCGAAAAATTGTCAGTTTTGAAATAAAAGATGACCAAAATGCTTATCGAACATTTTATTGAGTTTTTAGGGAAATCTAAAATTCTGGGCGGAACATGGCTACCATCATTGGTGGGCAGCACCAAAATTCTGGGGATGTTTTTCAAAGGTCAAAATATAGTCTAAAAAATTTAAGTATGGCAAAATACGCCATTTTTCAACGCTTCTCATCGAATTCTATTCATTGGCATCACAAAATTGCGAGAAAACGGAAAAAAAATTCAAAAATTGAATTTTGGGGGTATTTTGATTTCTGGAGGGTTCCCCCACGCCCACGTGTAACTACCACTTCGTAAATTGGTATTATAAAATCTATATCGTCATCAGAAAACCTACGGCGCTGTTGCGTGTTCGGTAAAATGGTTCGATTTCGCTCTATTAAACGACTCGATGCTAAAAATGCATATTCAGCCCGAAAACGCCAAGCAAGCGAGAAAAATAAACAAAAATAATTTGTAGTACCAGTCGGTGCATAGGCTAATAATATCAATCAATCGGACAGTAATAAAATGCCACTAAGATACAGAATGAGCGAAAGATTAAAAATCAGGCGCCTTATTTGCCCTTTTGCCCGAATATCTTACGCTTAATTGGACTCCATACGTAAATTGATGATAGAAAAAATATGACGTGCGGTGAAAATAATTAGAATTACAAAAAACCGAAATGGATTCTCTTCACGCGGGAATAATCAACATTAGAAATGGGCTGCCGTCAAGCATAATGCTTGTTGATGTCAGGCCAGCTGCTTTCTTCTTTAAGCAGTGTTATGGAAAATTTTTGGTCGTGACGTCATAAATATGATGTATTGAGCAAGTGAGTAGATAGAATGAAATTTTTATGCCCTTATTGCTCAAACTCACAGAGGCGATAAGGCAGGTTAAAGGCCCTAAAACTTTACGATTCGTGCTGAATACAGCTAATAAACAACTATTCATTGTTTCTTTGATAAGAAAAGTTTTACTTTCTGAACTTTGAACAAAATACATAAATAGCGCGCCAACTTCGTGCACTTCTTTTATCGTTAGCTGAGTGAGATGTATTTCCGGCCTATTTTCGTACATTTTCGCTGAATTTTTTGGCAGGTAGTCAAGAATTCTGATTTATTTCAACGCAACAACAAATTAACGAACTTTCTTGGATCTAGTATACAATTTACCCTCCCCCGCCGTTTTTTAGCCGATTCACATAAGCTACAGTGACCAAAGTTTACACAAAAATTATCAAACACGTTCTGACTCACATCAATAAGAATAGTGATCTACAGTGTACACTAACACTCAATATCAGTGGTGTAAACTTAGTTGGTTTAAACATGTTTGGATGATAGGGATAAATTAGCGGTAGTTGTGTATGTAGCAAAAAATGCGACTTTTGGATTTGGACAGAAGTTTGCCTGATAAATTATCCGCAGTACACTCCGATCTGGGAGGGGGTCAACCGGTCTGGGGCTTAGAAATTGAGCTTTTTTGGGCCAAAATGACCTCAAAAACTGGTACAAGCGCTAAAATTGTGTTAAAACTACATTACACAGTTTCTGGTCAATTTGAAGCACTTTTGAAGAAAATTTTCAATTCTTATCCGTTTTTGGCCTTCATTTCACCGCATTTTCCGCACAAAATTTTCCATTTTTCCATCCAGGGGAGGGGGTCAGGATCCCCCTCCCCCAAATTCCCCCACACGCATGTCTGGTTAGGAAGGACCCCCGAACCCCCCAAGTACGTGTCTGATTGGATCCAAACTTCTTGGATCATGTATGGTGCTTAATGACTTAAAATAAAAAAAGGTGAATAGTTAAGTCTCATTTAAAATTTTTGGATTGGTATGTTCTTAAATAATATGTAAATTTCGGTGAATCAAAAATGCTACGAACATAATATATACGTGCAGAGCAGACCAGCCTCAATGGTCAGCTCGGTCAGGGTTGCCTAATGCTCTTGTTGAAAACCCCCAATTTAAACTTCACACTGCCTAAAAAACACCCAACCAATGTTTAAGCGTTGGCGCAAAGCGCAAAAAAACCTCGATCGCTAAAAAATGCTTCCAACGGCCTCAAAAACTCCCATAATGAGGGAAACACCCAACTTGGCAACCCTGAACTCCGTTTGGATAAGTTAGCCGGAAAGGTCTGAAATGATCTTACAAATTAAACAAATGCTAAAATATTGCACAAATTACTTTAATGCAGTTTCTAGTTAATTTAAAGCAACATTATACAAATGTTTGAATCTTTGCTGCAATTCACTCCCAATATTTTTAATCTAATTTTTATCGTATTTATAGCGTTTTTTGCACTTAAAAATGGAAAAAAAATTTATACATAAAAAATTTTCGAAAACAAAATTCTTCGTAGAGATGTAAGCTTTAAATTCAACTTTCCAAATGCATATAATGCAAAAAATAAGATCAACATAAAAGAAAAACCGCTGGACTGAAATTGTGAAAGAGATCCATGAGTTTTTACTTTCCTTCTTCTTGCCCTAATACTGCGGCAGTTTCGACATAATTTCCTCTTTGTTTGGGGGGGGGTGAATAAGCATAAATTTTTGGTCGAAATGGCAAAAAAAGACATAAAAATGGCCCAAAACCGTAAGATTTTCCTAAAATCGGAGGGAGGTCAAAATTTTTGACTCTAGGGGAAGGGGGACAGCCGATATAAGTGGGGGAGCCTTGATTCCCCCGATTATATACATGTAGGAGCAGGACAGTCCGCGTCATTAAGCTTAGCACGTTTAGCCTGACATACACTGAATAAGGTATCTAGATAATTAGGCAAGAACTTATTTGGAACTTGCCCTTTTAAATAAATGAGGCTGACAAGAAACATATTGCTGATAATTATCTACAGGAACGATCCGGCTCATCAAAGCGTTACAAATGCAAAAAACGCCTTTGGGCAATGCATGCTCGTCGTAAGTGGTGTTAAATTTTGCTGCTCTGCTCCGAAGGCGCAATTTTAGAAATTAAGAATAAAACTATTTATGAGATGCAACACTGCTTATTAAAGATCGAACAGAATGATGTCGATAAAAAATTAAAAAATTGAATTAGAAAGTCAGGAAAAGTCTGACGCGACGACTAAGCTGAAGAGTTTGTTTGAAACTACTTCGAGGTTGCTTTTCAAGTCCTAACTGAGGAAACAAAACAGAAAAATTCACCGAAACAACAATTTATATTGGACAGATAATATAGAATAGCCTAAAATGCAGTCTGCGAACTGATAAAAAATAATTTTTAATTGTTTTTCCTTTTCGTTGGAGCAATCGATTAACATGAGACGTAGCACGGCAGAAATTTAAGGAAATAGCATGAACAAAGGTCAGATGGTAAAACTTGGTCAAGTTATAAAGCTAAGGCATTATATACTTTTAATTGATGGAGTTTAACGCTCTTGGGTCTTTATTGATATTGAACTTACTCGTAAATAACATTTCATGATAAATTTTGCTAGAGAATATTATTTTATCCAGATTTCAAATTTTTTCGTTCTTATGGTTTCGTTCAAAAAGAGAGCTTATGCATTTTTTAATCGTGATTCGGCACTTTTCTGATTATGAATAAAAATAAGATCGGACTCTAACCTTCTCCTCGCTAGAAATGACCAGTAATACGGAAATATAAACCGATTGATAAACAAATATACGTGGTAAACACATAATACATCTATCGCTCATTATTTTTTTAGGAATGAAGCAGTTGAAAATGCTTTCCACTAGAAAAAAAGAAAAAATTCGTTTATTTGCCAGAAGCTTTATCGAGAAATGCAAGAACGTATACGGAACAAGTAAAGGAGCATATGCTTGGTAAGAGCTAATTATTTACGCATCATTGACGTAAAATCTCAAAAAACGAGATTGTTAAAATCAAAGATATTCGACCTACATTATGACAGCGCCTTATCAAAAATGATAAACAAGCAAAGAACTCAAAAGCTCTGGAATAAAAATACTACGATTTTTGGACCTTTTGAACAATTCCCCCGCCACCGTTTTTGAGAGACGAAATAAAGATACAGTAAACAATTTTAGGTATGAATATAAACAACCTTTATTGACTTCTGCACAAAAATTAAAGACAAGAAGTTATAAGCTAGTTGTATGAAAAGTTTTGTTACTGCAGCTATTATGGATCGGCTAAAAAACGATGGCGGGGAAATTGTTCAAAAGGTCCCGATTTTTAACTATAATGCAAGACTTTCATCTTTTTTCAGGATGACAAGCACGTATATCAAGAAATGCTTTTGTAAAATCATTAGATGGCTTACTATTATGTTTTGTCAGTTTTCGAAAATTATTACGTTTAATTAAATGCAAGAAAACAATAAAACAAGGGCGTGCTAAGTCCTCACTCCTTATGTATTGCTAAATACATTATAAGTGAAAATAAGAAATAAAAATTGCCCCTAAAACAAATGAGGACAAACAAATTTTGAAATAATATATACTAGTCGACTAAATTTTAGCATCAAAAGCGACTTAATACAGAAAAGTCCGACCTGAGATCGAGAAACGAGCAATATTTAATGAATTCCCAGGCCCATAGCCCAATGCGATTATCAATGTTTCTCCGTTGAAGCGGATTTCGGCAATTTTTTATACGCACTTGTTCAACGCATCGTGTTTGAGCGCTACAAGAATCAAAATTTCAAGGTATTAGGACCAGTTTTTAAAATTTCCTCTCTCTCATCGCCGCAAAGCCAAAGCGCGGCATCAATTTGCACTTCATGACGTACAAAACATATGTAGAAGAAAGGAGATTTGATTGATGATGGAAATAATAAAAGATATACCAGCGCACAACGTGCAATGAGTTGTACGTGTTATTGTAGGAATTAGTTGTGCTCTTCCGCGCAGGTTTGTATGCCTACAACATGCCTTTCCTACAATACAACGGTTCTTATACACACATATCATACGAGGAGATAATGTAGTGCGTAGCACGCAAAAAATGGGAAGACATCGATAAAAGTTTGCTGCCTTGTAAAACTTTTTCTATTATCGTTATGTAGTGTATTTGAAGTGCATCCGTTGTATTTATTACAATCATTCGCATGCATTGTAAACCGGTGAGCGTGTTAATACGGGCACGAAAAAGACAGGAACACGAAAACTTTCAAAATTGCTACGTTTTTGTCAAAATTTTGCATAAACTACTGGAAAAACGAAGCATGGCAAACCTAGCGACGGTAATAAGCGACGCTTTTCGGTTCGACGCGAAGCGTGACATGGAGGCGATTTTTGCATAGACTACAGTAATAAATAAGACCGTTAAATTAACGACTTGCTTCGCAGAATGAACGTCTTATATTACGCTGTTTTGCATGTAATCAGAAAAAACAAAAAACGGCGTCCTTCGCGTCTAAAAACAAATAAGCGATTTGCATAGATTTATGTACAGCGCAGCAGCAACAACAACAACAATAGATTTTTGACGTTTCTTGAGAACGCAATTTTTTGCGCTACTCATTTCCGGCGCAAAATTGAATAGAAAGCAATTACTTAGCAGTGCAACGAATGTGTAGAGCCGAACTGAATCGGATCATAACGTGAAATGCAAATGAACCGCATATGACGAAAAAAAACGAAATCAAAGATTGAGAAGAGCAGATTTTAACCAATCAACTTCGTTCGTATTATCTATTTTACGAAGAGATAATCAGAAATAAAAAGGTTAATCGAGTTCAGACTGCTGGAAAAAAATTGCTCTGAAAACGTTTACTACGTTGAGAGATTCGTAATAGGAGATTCGGCTTTTGCAACACGTAAATTCGTAATATGGTATGCGGTTACATTAAATCTTATGCAAGAAAGGTCGAGAAAAATGCTTAAAAACCATTCAAATTGAATTGAAAAACAAATTATCTTTCGAAAAGCAACAATTATTTTTCCCGATGCTGTAATCTCACGTATAGAAATATGCTTTTCTTTCTACTATTCCTAAATCGTTATAGTGATAAAGTAAAAGTGGCTTGAAAATAATTTTAAAAAATTATCAAAAAAACAATGCGAGGCTAACAGTAGCGAAAACTATGTCGACCGAGCATTTCACGGCGTATCGAATGTCTTAAATATATCATTTATCTATGAATAAATTAGTAATTAAATTTTAATTAAAATTCTATTAAGTAATTTTTTAACGTTTCATCGTAAAATCTTTAAAAAAACACATAAATAAAGCGTGCAATCTTGCATAATACATTTTAAAAAGGCCTAAATACATGCCCTTTCGGACTTTTTCAGGCGTAAAGCCATGTAAAAAGTGAGAAAAAGAATCAAAATAAAAATAAAAGGACGCTCTTATGCAAACGTTTCTAAAAAACGGAGGAAAATCTTAAAGTGGACATTTCCTTAGAATCTATATGCGTTAGGAGAAAATTCGGTGGATGAGGATAAAAGGATAAAAAATATTGTAGGATAGGTAGGGATAAAAATAGTATAAAAATATAAAAAATAAGTAATATTAAAAGTAAATAGCGCAGCTTAACTGATTAAAAACCGAAGCAACAAATAGGAAAAACTAGAGAAAAAATAAGAGCAACGAAAGCAATAAAAGATTATACCGGCTAAAATTCCGCAAAATAAAATAATGAATGCTGTAATTATAAGCCGAGCGAATGACCCAATCGTAAACCTGTTATGTCCGCGAAACGTAACCCCCGAATCTGTCGTGGGAATAGTAAAAATGCAATCGATTTTCACTCGAATAAATCCACTACGCTAGCCGGACAATGGTCACGTTTCGCTTGACCAGTCCACCACGCTTTCTCCTCCACCTCCTCGTGTTGACGAACCAGAATCATCATTTAGACGGGTTTGTCGGCCCCGCGATTACTGCTTAAGCACGTCCAGCAAACACGTTAAATAAGGGTAGATGTATCAGGCATGTTTGGGCTATGTCCTATTCGTGGGTAATTCAATCTGCGTGGTCGCAATTAAATGAGCTAGCGGAACTAGAAATTGCAATAACGCAAACGAAGCAGCTCATCGGCTATGCTTTAGCCGTCTTTGTTGATATATGAGCTGGGTTCAAAAACGCTATAATTCAGGACATAAATTTAATTAGTGGGGCGACGTAGCTCATGTAGGTATGTAGGTACGTTATTGAATAAGCTAGATGAGGATTGGACATTGGCCCCGGGCCAAGGATGGATAAGACGGCCTTTTGTTAATTAAACGAGTATATGCTTTGTGAGCGGTAATTGAATACATTTGCAATAAATGAGGACGATTTCAATTCAAGATATCTGTGTATTTTTATAAACGCCCGATTCAGGGCGTGTACGTAGAATGGGAAAATTGGAATATTGGAGCACAGGACAATTTTTGCTTGAAAAACAGGAGGTTTAAATTGCTACGCAAAAACGTGATTTTCTCCGACAAAAACGTCAAAAAAGCACAATTTTTGCGATTTTTGATGAAAATGTTTGATACGTTTGTATGATTTTTTAGGTACCTATATCTGTAATAAAGTATACGATAGACGCCATTGTAGGAAAGCTTAAACGAAATTAGATAATTGTATGTTTACACAGTGGCGGATCTAGAATTTTGCTAAGGCGGGAGGTATCCCAACTTTTCCTGAAACAGTCAAAAATAGGTCCAAAAATGTGCCCTTAACGCGCGAAACTGCGTTTTTCCGGTGTTTTACATTGTATACTTTTACATAAAATCACTTTGACGCAATATTTTTCTTAAAATTTTAAAATTTTCGACAATTTCGTGCGGAAAATCATTAAATTTCTTTGACTTTAACAAAAATCCAGCGCGAAGCGCCGGAAAATTTGTGGAATTAAGGCGGATAGACGTCTATATGCATAATTTACTGCTCGATTTCCTGTTTTTATTGCATTTGATGCGAAACATCGAAATTTTTAATTGAAAATAGAAGAAAACTATGCGAAAATAGCTGTTTCTGCTGCTGAAATTGTTTTGAAACCTACATGAACAGAAAATGGCTTCCAGGTCGTTAATATAAATGTCATTAAAACAGGTATCATCCGGGGCGTAGCGCCGGAAAAATTTGGGAAATTATGGTCACTCACGGGCAAAAATCATTGCAAATAGCACATCCATTCTTTCTTTCGCCAAATATTTTCGGCCAATCGGGAGGCGGCCGCCCCACCCACGCCTTCCTTTAATCCGACCCAGTATTTACATCATTACCGAACCCGAATGTGAGGGCCAGAATGGTGTAAAATCCATGACGGCATCTACGTGTAAGCTAAGTTGTCGTTGTTTTTTCTGCCTGAAAACATTAATCTGAATATTACGACTCCTGATATTTTCAAATCCACTCTTTTTGCTAGATTTTGAAATTAATTTAAAGAAAGCTCTCAGCTAGACAGCTAGACTTTGTATCTTATTATTAAGCTCATTGAGTTAGCAGGCAAGACATTTTTGAAGATGTTTCGCTTGAATCCAACCTGATTGTTGGTTATCGACTCTGTAGCCTTTCTAAGCGCGAAAAAATTATAATTTTCTAGAAATCAAGATTTTTTTAGGAAAATATGCTGACGACCTTAATTATGAAGAGGGCTTGTACTTTTTCCGTGTAGATTTAGTTTTTGTCAATTTCGGTGAAGCGTGAAGAACCGTTTTTAAATTGAAACCACCCCTTACCAGAACCAGTGTAGGACCCTAAATTTTTCTGAATGGTCCTGATATTTGTTAAAAATGAAGTTTGATTACTATGAGTATGAAAAGGAGGTTTTCGCAAGTGATCTCAGTATATAAATCTCAGAACATTTTCTGGCAATCCATGACATTTTTTTATGTTACGCACATTTCAATAAAATTTGTCCTGAGATTATAAAGAATTTGTCACTAGAAATGGACAATTTAAAAATTTATTCAAACGAGATCATTCATGTGTTTTAAAGCTTTTCGTAGGGGGATTTCGACCCCCAAGATGGCTACTGACCCCCGCAAAATAACTGCGAACCGCAAAATTGTCGATTTTTGCGTAAAAATTGTAAAAAGTGTGCCTTTTTATGCGTTTTTAGCTCATTTTTGGCTGAAGGTCTCAAATTTTCGGCTATTCGCGTTTTATATACATTTTTTGATTATATTTTGCTTAATTTACTCGATTTTTTTCAAATTTCTCGAAATTTTTCACGTATTTGGTTATATCATGAACGAGCATTGTCTGAACCGTCAGAAAACAGTGTTTTTGAGGCGTGTATCCATCGTTCTTTAGCCCCAGGAGGCGCATTTTAAAAATTTGTAGGCCTGACCCCCAGAATTCCCATGATGTACATGTTTACGATTTTAGAGGCTTGTTTATCCTACTCACCTGAAATATTTAGAATGAGGAATCAAAAGGATCCAAACTTAAACTTCCATCGAAAGTTCATTTATTTGTAAATTTCAAAACTGTAGTGTTTCTACTTGCCGTCGTGCGCTGTATTAGCTGAATTTTTTCAGCAATTTCTGAATATAGGACAGATAATGAATTTAGGATTAAAAGTTAGGTGAAAAATTTTTAATGAAAATAAAGTAGAAATAATTTATTTATTTAGAATTAAGTTTCTAACGAGTCCGCTTTGTGTACAAAGTAAACGATACGTTGCTTTTGCATTTGTACGATTGCGCACAACATAGTTAAGTTGGTAGATTATTATAGCGTGATAACGCTGTAGATACGTTCGTTACATGATAAAAAATACGTTGATACGATTTTTTTCAGTGCGCGTCTTTTCTAACCAATAGCCGAGCGGCAGAGGCGGAGTTTCACGAAATTTGAATAGTAAATGTCGACAAATTTTATACTGCCGAAAAAAATCGGAGAGCTGGATCAGCCTTTCGCTCCGCTCCAAACGCTTATTATTCATTCGACTTGGAGATTTATCCGATTTATTGGACCGATATTGGGATACGACGATCGCCATTTGCGCCGACTGGCCAGCTCCATTGAACGATGGTACGGATTTAGCATTCGACTTTGTTCTACTGTAGCCACATTGATAATTCTTATTATATTTATTCTAAATGAACTTGCTGCAGCTGCTATATGTATCGTTATACAGTTAGAAGTTTTATTATTGCTGCGGCTTATTATTAGCTGATTTTAGGAGCCGAAACCTGCGTTTTTGGCGGCGCTTTCCGCCATACTTCTGCTCGTGATAACTGACGCCCGATCGTACGGTAGACCTCAAACACTGCTTCTCCCGCCACCGCCGCCCCAAGTGCTCCCGTCAAAGGATCGTATGGTGGACCTCAACCACTAGCTGCCGCCCCGCCGAGTGCCCCTGCGCCAACATCATATGGTGGGCCATTGGTACAAGCGCCGATCGCCTCAGCACCGAGTGCGCCTGCACCTGGATCCTACGGCGGACTGGCCCCATCTGCCCCTGCATCGGTATCGTATGGTGGGCCTATGATACAAGCGTCGGCTGCCCCAGCGCCGAGCGCACCTGCCTCAGCGCCGAGTGCCCCTGCGTACGGTGGACCAATGATAGCTGTCTCAGGTTCATCTGCGTCGAGATCCTACGGTGAACTAATGCTCGAAGCGCCAGCTGCCCCGGTGTTGATTGGACCCGCATCAGGGTCATACGGTGGACCAGCGATAGAAGCTCCAGGTGCTCCGGTGCTGAGTGCTCCAGCAGCCCCTTCGATTGAATACGGTGCTCCTGCCGCGCCTGCTATTGAATATGGTGCTCCTTCTGCGCCTATGATTGGTTACAGCGTTCCTTCTGCGCCTATGATTACTTACGGTGCTGCGCCTATGATGACATACAGCTATGCCGCCACCACCACCAAAAATGCCAGCGCCAGAACGTAGACCAAGACCCTTGCCAACGCCGCTATCCCCCATTGTTCCTCCTCCAGCAGTGCAAGCACCAGCCTTGGGTAAGATCCAGTGTTTTGACATTGTCGATTTAAGATAAGCTAATTCAAACCAATCGTTATATCAAAATTTTTCGAAATTTACTGATTTATACATTTTTTTAAATATGAGCAGTCGTAATTTACATCAATAATTTGCTACGAAGAAGCCTCTTTTTTCCTATATCACCTACGCTTTAATAAGGAATTTCGGACTTTGAAATCAGGTAAAAATATCGAATACTAAATTAATAACAAATGTAGGTAAATACGAGTAATGGGTACTAGCTTTTAAAGAAATGAATAAAAAACAAAGCTGAAATAATAATAATCTCTCAAGCAGGGACGGAATCTGGGACGGTGGCCTGGAAGCCATACTGGCTAAAGTTTCTAATGTGGTTTTGTCTCCGACTTTCCTAAAAATACTTTTTCTGATAGATTCGAAGACGCTGAGTCCAGAAAAAAAGCGTTCAGGTGGCTGAGTCGCCACAAAGATTTTCATGATTTTTAAGCGATTTCTGGAGCGGACAAGATATTTCAAAACTTTTTTGAAAAAATATTGACCCTCATTCATTTAGAATACAAGTGGGCTGAACTTGCGAAAAATGCCATTTTGAACATGTTTACCGATTTTTTAGACCGCTTTTTTGACTGTTCGGGAAGACGTTAGGGGTACGTACGTGCTCTTGTTGGGTGCGGGGGTTCTAGATCATTCAAAGTTACTACTAACCCCTTCCCTCCTCGCCAAATGGCTGTGACGATTCGTGGGCAGCAACCAAATTCTGGAGTCTGAGTAGTGTAAAACTAGCGAAAATGCCAAAAACACATGCTAAGCTAAAAAATCTAAGGGATCCGCCGAATTCTTGGGAGACCCTCCGAACCCTCCCTTCACGCCCATGTGAGGCCCTGACCCCCCAGAATAGTCGATTCCGAATGCAAGTATGCTGTATCGAGAGTTAAACTGCTTTTTGCCTACCATCCTAGACTTGGTCGTTCTCCTCACCCCCCTCAAAGCCCGAGGACTTTGACCCCTTCCTGATTTTCGGAAAAAGTCCGATTTCTCGACGCTTTTCAGTTTTTTTGGCCGTATTGGCCGAAAATGTATTCTAACCTCCCAAAAACGACCGGGACCATACATGGCAGCAAGTAAATTCTGGGGAGGTCTGGTTACGTGCTCTCGAAAATTGTCAAAAAATGTGGTGGGGAAGGGTTTGACACCCCTGACCCCTCACACCGAGTGTGATGCCGGGACTACACGTTGGCGTGGGAGGGGGGAGTTTGAGTGAGAAGTTGTACCCAATCTCCCAGAAGTTAAACAACCCTCCACAGATTACTGCAGACCCCGGAGTTCTATTTTTAGTTAGGTGCTGCCCTTGTATGAACCGGACCCTCCCACCCGAATTTCGAGCCCTTGCATTATTCGTTGTACCTCTACTTTCAGACGAGTGCTTCGGTCGGGTCGACGGGAACTATGCTGCCGAATCGTGTTCGAACGTCTACTACTCGTGCGTCGGCCAAGTGAAGACGATTCGCTATTGCTTCGCGAATCTCGTATTCGATACCGATTATAACGATTGTACCTCCCCGTCGAAAAGCCGTGGCTGTGGAGGAGCGAGACCAGCTCCCCAGTTAGCTGCAATGTCGGAGCCGGCGCCCCAAGGTTCGTTTTCCAAAATGTTTTCGAATCGATTTCAACTCCAATTACAAAATATAGTCCAATGTGTTTATGGCATGAAGAGCCAAAAATTTAAAATTTTTGAGCAATTTTTGCAAACTTTGTGTAATCTGAAAATCGCTTATCCTGGAGGGGGATAAAAACAATTCTGGGGAGGATAAAACTTTCGAGGGGGTGGAGTGAAAACCAGCCAAACCCCAAAGATCGTTTGTTCGCATATTTTTTGTAACTCTTTTCGAAATTTTGTTGCAACACGAGCTTGCGCTAACGAATAATTTACATTTTTTAGCATGTATATTCATAACTCTTTATCTGTTAAATACTTTATTGTCAATTTTCTGTTTCAAACGTGGGCTTGCTTCATTACTGAATAACGTCAAATTACTGAGTAACTTGCAATATTTGCGTTCAGGGAAGTAAGCTGGATTTTTGGGGGAGGTTCGATCTGAAATAGATGACCCTATATTTGAACTAAAAAACGATGGGTCCCGCCAAAACACTTTTTTGACATATCATTTGGCTGTTCTGTTGCCATTCTAAGGGGGGGTCAAACCCTTTCCCAAATTCTCCCAGAGCACGTCTACCCTATACTATATCATTAAATTGTCAATTTCCAGTTTTGACTCATGCTTACGCTTATATATTGGTTTTAAATCTGCCATCATTTTTCTGTGGTCAGTAATCTATCAAAGAGCTTCTAACGCCAATTAATAACTAAATAACGTAAACTTGCATTTCTATAGGTCACTATTAGCTGTATTTGTGTTTGTACTGCCAATTTGTCATTAAGGGTAGTTTATTCCAGGCGCGGATACCTTAAGCGTAGTGTACAGATTTTTTGGCTAATTTTTGACACTATTTGGAAAATTGGGGTTCCGTCAGTGATAAAATCCTGATTTACTCGATTATTTTATTTTTCAGTATTTCCGTGCGGCGACCTACCGGACGGCATGTACCCGAATCCGAATAATCCGTGCGACGTGTTCTATTACGTTTGCAGCGGCGGTATTTCCAGCCGACTCGACTGCCCGCCCAATTTATATTTCGACAACGAGTTGCAAATTTGCGACACGTTTGCCAGCATACAAGCGTGCAGCGGAACCTCGAGAACGTCGCCCGAACCGGTAATCTATGTCCCGCAACCGCAGGCGCCGGCGCCCGAGTCTAACCCGGTCGACTTCGATTGTTCGTCGTTGGCCGACGGCAATTACGCTGATCCCAAGTCGTCCCCGGCCTGTTGCAGCAACACGTATTACGCTTGCATTGGAGGAATGGTAAGCTATCCGAATGCTCTTGTGCGTATATATAATGCTTGTAGTGGGGGAGGGAGGGGGATTTTAGGAAATTTTGACGAGCCCCCCCGAGTGAAAAAATGAACATTCTTGAAATGCATTTGAAAGTCTGCCGAAATCCCATAGATTATTTTTCAGAATTATATTTATTTTACACGCATATTAGTTTTGCATGGTACGATAATCAGTGGCATATCTAGAATTTTCTGACAGGTAGGAGCCGGAACCTCGAATTTCTTCAAGTGTCAAAATTTGTCCGGAAGATTGATCCGTTGAAAATGTTTTTTGCCGCCTTTCGACGGACAGTTTTAGTTCTTGAATGAAAAATTTCAAATTTTCAAAATTTTTTGAAAATTTTTTCTGCTGGTTTGTGGAGCTCACTGAGGATCACTCGAATACTTGATTATTTTTACCGCTCTAAAACTTTTTGTAGAGATATCTGAGGTCTAGATTTTAGTCACTCTACATTCAGAACGGCCCGCTACGTGCCTGCCTTCACACCAGTGGCGGATCTAGGATTTTTCCAAGGGTGGCGGTACCCCTAAGGGGGGGCGGAACCCTGACTTGAGCGGAAAAATTAGCCGTTTTAGCCCGAAAATCGCTAAAAATCGCTCAAAAATGCTCAATTTTGCGCACTATTTTGGGCCAATGGGGGAGGCCGCCTCGCTCCCCCCTAAATCCGCTCCTGCTTGCACACCACGGAGATTTTCAAGCCACAAAAAAGTTTTCCCTCCTAGAAAAGATGTTTGCTCAAAAGTGACAAAATGGCTTAGCGCCATTAACTCAATTTTTTAATCTATTTTGCTAAATTTTTTCGACTTTTTGTTATCATCCCAAATTTGTTTTTACGTTCTAGAAAGACGGTCAAGACTGAAAAGGCACTCTAGAAATCTTTTGATTCTATAACACTCTGCCCCATTCTAGACTGCGTATCTGGCACATTTCCCCAGACGTTGTGATGATGATGATGATGCCACAGAAGTAGCACAGGGGTAGTTCGGGGAGTTTGGACTCATCGAGATTCCGAAAAACTCCGATGTCGAAAAGCTGTGTTTTTCAGTCTAATAAGCAATGGGCGCAAGTCGAACCGCTATTTTTTGACGCTTTAAACCGATAATCGTTCTTTCCAAGGCATAAAAATATAAATTTCGAAAAAATTGGAAAATGGCGACGCTTTGGAGCCAAAAGTTGGGTAAAATGCAAATCAAACGTTGGGCTCTAAGCTATTTTGCGGGGTCAGTGCATAGCATGGCCGACCAGTCCATCTGAGGGGATAGCTAGGTGTGTGATCAACCGTCTATTTAATCGATCTAGGGTTGATTTCATGCTCTTTTGCAGCAGACCGAACCTGGTTTCACATTTAATTTTAAAATATTTATTCAGTTGCTTAGATCTCGTAGTTATACTCTGGAATAAAATCATGCGACCTGCACAAATATAATTGGTATGTAGTGTTTAATTTGTGTGACAAAATAAAAGACGTCGGTTTAAAATTTCGGGAATTATTGAGCGGCTCCGTGGAAATCAGTTGAGTTTTTTCACAGGCTCAGGAAGCCATTTGCCCTCCTAACCTGGTTTACGATCAATCGATCGATTCTTGCGACCAGCCTGATTACGTGTCCGCCTGCGGTGGAAGCCCTCGCCCACAGTCCGAGCCTAGTGCCCCCGAAGCCGGAGTTTATAGTAAGAAAGCGATGAATTAAATCAAATGAATAAATAAAATTTAAATTCCGGTGACCTATATCAACGATCGCTTCTCGTGCTCAAGTACGATTAATTGCAGGTTCAATGTTCGATTGCGCGGGTTTAGAAGATGGCGACTATCCAAACGCCGCCGATCCGTGCAGTTCGAAGTATTTCTCGTGCAGTGAGGCGTGGGTCACGTCCGGCATTGCCCTGCGGGATTGATATTCTGCTCCGAGTCGTACACCTGTCAACCCCACGAATCGGTGTACTCCTGCACTGGCGTCCGTCCTACTCCGCCTCCGGTCATTGCCGAACCCACCCCGGGCCCAACTTTCGCACGTAAGCTTGTTTACTAATTACACGTAAAGCGAACTTAATATTAGGCTCACATGGGCGTGGGGCCCTGGACCAGACCAGCACGTTGGGTTAGGGGGTTAGGGGTCTAGACCCTTGAATAAAAAACGTGAAATTTTCTAACGAAGATGAGGCAAAAGAAGGTCGAAAATGGGTAAAAACTTCTTAAAATGTTCTAAATTGATCCGTTTTATAATGCAGTTTTAACACTGTTTTAGCGCTTATACCTGTTTTTTAAGTCGCTTTGGGCCATAAAAAGCTTGATTCTTGAACCCCTCAAACCAGCTAACCCCTCCTTGATCGGCCATGCTGCGCATCTATGCTCTTGACTTCCCCCAGAATCCTGCGTACCTCCCAAAAGCGATATACTCCCTGCATTAAATTTTTGGTGCTATTTTTGGTAATTTGACGCCTCGGACCCCCCAGAATTTGACTTCTGCCCTTTTATGGTATTAATTCAGTGGAGCATTCAAGGGGAGTCGGGTACATCGGCCTAAAATTGGCGAGAAAAAGAATAGATGAATAATTTGCTGCGATTTTTGACCGCCGTGGAGTGTTCATACCTTCTTCACAGTCTGGAAGCCATATTTTTTGCGTCAGGTTGTAGCTACAAAAATGTTTCGGTTTCCTAAAACAATTTCAGAGCGTCAAAAAAGGTGTATTTTGGCATAATTTTCTTTCTATTTTGAGAAATGAATAGAATAGTGAATGAGTAGAATAGAGTAATGAATAGCAATTCAAGCGTATGAGCATCATTGTGACTAGCACGTGGGAAAGTTGTAAATAAGCTGTTCTTTATTACATGTCGTTTGCTCGCACGGGATTTCATAAGCGAATTTCAAACTCTCGCTAATGAATCATGCGATTCTAAATTCCCAACATTTCTCATTCTCTGACAACCTCATGTCATAACGTCAAAATAAAATAGTTGGCATTCACACCAAGTCAATTCCCAGAAAACGAACCGACGCTTGCCTTTCTCGTCAGAATCCCGACATGAGCCCGATGTCCAGAATCGCTCATCAATCTCGATGCTACGATATTCCCATTACATTTTGGTTAAAAACTGTTCAATCAAGCTTGTTCTACGTGCATTCTTCGTTTTGTAACGCGTCATCGACTAATATTTAAATTCACGTTCAACTTTATGATTTTAGTCCAGGTTGTCCTTCGGGTGCCCACCCGGTTTCATGTTTTATCTCTTCTCGTAGTAAACTCCGATTACCCCGCATCACGTACATACAACCTCAACGCATCTTTTACAAAGGGCTTGGGGGTCTAGACCTCCTAAATGGAAAAATGGACAATTTTGTAAGCACCTATTTTCGTTCTTCAATATGTTGGACACAGTGCAGCATATATTTTGCTTGTAGTGAAAGCAAAATGATTAAAACTGTTCCTTTATTTCTTGTTTAGCACTGCATTTCGCTCCATGCATAATTCAACAATGCTACTTATCCTGAATTTTAAGAAATTTTCGGCTGCTGTCTTTTTAACGACATTGTAGAAGCTTTGCTCGTTTGGAAATTTAAGTTCGAAAACGATCGATACCTTCCGAACACAGTTTTTGGCGTTTTTGACCGTATTTTTCAGACTGATAATAATATAAAAACAAGAAAAATAAACGCATAAAACGGCGCGTTTCGTAAAGTGACCTTTTTCGAAATCTCAAACCCTAAGATTATGCAAAAATCATAGCAATAATATACAACAGTTTTTATGGAAATTTTTATTTCTGTCGCGATTTCAGCTTTTTCTATTCTGTGGATTGTCGCTCTTGATTAATAAAGGCTGCATTTATCTTGGGCACTACGGTAATTTGGTCGTTCAACACTTCCGCGTGCGCGTCTCGTTGATATACATACTCGCGTATGTGGTGTTGGCGGGGTCTTAAAAGGTCCAAAGCACACCTGGTTATGGGGGTTTAGGGTGGAGGATTTGTTTCTTTAACTCTATGCCAATGGATAGTGATCGATGAGGAAACGCTGGAAAATGGTGTTTTTAGCCATAACGCCATTTTTAAGACCATTTTTTGACCTATGAAAAATCTTGCACCCTAGAATTTCTGGCACTGCCCATGGTCTAAAGCTGACATACAAGTGGGAAAAATAATGTTCTCCTTCAAGAGTGCTTGAAGGTGATAAGAAGCCGTTGATTGCATAGTTATAATTTTGATTTTGACATTTACACCAGTCCTTGAACATTTTGGCCCATAAAGACTTAAATTTGGCCCCCATCCCTCCTCAGATATGCTGACCCTCGAATCAACCTGTGTTCATGAGTCTAGACTGGAAACGAACTTAACACAATGAAGGCCTAAAAGCAGGCACGTAGCTGGCCTTTCTGAATTTAAGAGCTGAATTGAATTTCGAACTCGGATATCTCAACAGCTGCTTGTTCATGGGCTAATATAATGGTGTTTTTGAGCGTTGCTCTAAATCAATCCTGGCGACATTTCATATGCGCTTTTAGAGTTTTTAAATTTTTTCCTACGGGGACCCTGTGAAAAATAATCTTACTTGCATAATTTTGATGACATATCCCCTTCCCCAGCTACATGCCTGCCTAAAAGAATCATTTTTGCAAGTCGATTTTGGCTCAAAAGCACAGGCTGGTTAACCCCTAGACCGACTAACCGACCGACGATGCTGCGCATCCATGGTCTTGAACCGATCCTGTACTGCTTGGTTTATATTCAGCTGTGCCATTTGAATGCGCTGGATTGGCGGATGGCTCGTATGCAGATCGATCGCGTCCTTGTAGCCAGCAATTCTTTTTTGCTCTAATGGCGTCGCAACAATGGAGACCTGTGCCACTGGCTTGTATTTCGACGACAGTAAAAATCATGCGATAGATTTGACTACGTATTCGCCTGCGCTCAGCGCCCTCCGCCACAAGTCGAGTCGCCGATGGTGCCGGAACCCCCAGTTTGTGAGTACATGTAGTGACCAGACGTGCACATGGGGGTTTCAGGTCTAGCTAGACCTCCAGAGTGGTAAAATGGAAAATTTTTTCGGGAAAATGGGGCAAAATGGAGGCATGTGAAAATTAAAAATTTTCTTCAAAAGCGCTTAAAATTGACCAGAAACTGTTAGCAGTTTTAACGCTATTTTTAGCGCTTATACCTGTTTTTTAGATCATTCTGGCCAAAAAAGCTCGATTCTTGATCCCCTTTCCAGGCCAGGCACCCCCCCCCGATCGGCTATGTTTGTGCATCTATGGTAAATAACTATCCTCAAAAGGGAGTAACTCGTATTCTTGAATAACTGAAACATTTTTTATTTTACTCAAATCGTATGGTAAATTCTAAGATGAAGAACGAACCGAACAACTAAGAGACCTAAATTATGTCGTGTCCAAACATTTTTTCAATGCGGAAAAAGTGCCAAAAAGTGATTGGGGCAAAAAACTATAACTCCTCCAAGCCTATATTTGTTGGACTTGTGCTTAAGTTGACACGAATTAACGTTGCTCTGTAAAAATCAAAGTAAGTATCAGTTGATTTTACAAAATTATTGAGCCAAAATTTTTAAGCCGCTGAACTTGACTGTCGCACTCTGTCGAACGGATTGTACCCCGACTTTCAGGCAAGCGTGCTCACAAAGCTACTATGTCTGCAGCGGCGGCGTCTCTTACCTGCAGACCTGCTTTGCCCAACTCGTTCTTTGACCCCGATACTTTAGTGTGCAACGATCCCGCTTTCATCGCCGACTGTGGTGGACAAGCTGCCACATTCCTACGTGCCCTTGCCCAATTTGGAAACGCCTGCTCCGTTAAGGCCAAGGGTGAATCCTTATTATTAAAAATTTGTGGAAGTCATTGCTTGTGAGCAGGCCTTTATCTAGAGGAAGGCCGTCCCTACACTTTAGCTAAAGAAAAATTTGATAGGTAAGATTATGCATGGAAAGATTGGAAACACCGCGTCCCATTGCCACAAACATAATTCTTGCCGATTCTCGCCATATAGGAAGTGTTTTATTCAATTCAACCTCACGTGCGCCTAAAAAACGACATTTTTCTTGGTCTATCAAAGAAAACTTTTTCCCGAAAAGTTCGGACTTATTGCGCTACTGGATAGAGAACGTGAAAACGACAGATAATGCAGTTTTACTAGCTAAATCAGCAAGTTTTACCGTCTTTTGTTGGGTCCAGTGGCGGATCTAGGCTTTTTCTATGGGAGAGGCGGTATTCCAACTTCCAAAAACGGTCAAACATAGGTCCAAAAATTTACCCTTAACGCGCGAAATAGCGTTTTTTTCGGTGTTTTACATTGTATACGTTTACATTAAATCACTTGACGCGGTATTTTTTCTAAAAATTTTTGAAATTTTCGACAATTTTGTGCCGAAAAATCATTGATTATATTTCATTTATCTTTAACAAAAATATGGTGCGAAGCGCCGGAAAATTCGTGAAATTAAGGCGGATAGGCGTATAGAAGCTTGATTTCCTGTATTTATAGCATTTGATGCGAAACATCGAAATTTTCGATTGAAAATAGAAGAAAACTATGCAAAAACGCTGTTTGCTGTTTCTGCTGTTAGAATTGTTTTGAAACCTACATGAACAGAAAATGACTTCCAGGTCGTCAGGGTCAGGAAGGTCCTGACCTCACTCCCTTCCCCAGAAGAAAAAAAGAAAAATTTGTGGGGAAAATCAGGCAAAATGAAGGTTGAAAACGGATGAGAATTCAAAATTTTCTTGAGAATCGCCTTAAATTGATCAGGAACTATGTATTAATATAGTTTTAAATCAATTTTAGGATTTATCGCCCATGCTCTGCATCTATGTATTGTCCAAGACCCCCAAAGATAACGTAGACTATGCTAAAACGCGTAAAAAAAGATAGCTATAAGTTTTGTGCCATGTTTTCCAAACCACTTTATCATATTTTCTTAAGCGCTTAGTTGCAACACCTTTGTATTATCCAACAGGTTTTCGATTGCTCTAATAAACCCGATGGCTACTACATTAACCCGTCTCAAAAATGCTCCAACTTCTATTACGTGTGCTCGAACAAATTGGACGACATTCTTTACTGCCCTGACGGTCTCTACTTTGATCCAGACAAACTGACTTGCTCTAAATACGTCGATGTATTCGCTTGCACTAACATGATTCCTCTGCCTGCACCGGAAGCGCCAAGAAGCGACTATAAGCCACTGCCTTCCGGTATACTTTTTTATTGTCAAATGTGAATTTTAGGGGTCAGCTCCAAAAAAATTATTTTGCGCTGTATGAGTGGTACATGTCGAACACCATTAAACAAGGCTCAACCCTCCAATTACCGTGCCCCTTGTCAGGCGCGGATTTATAGGGGGCGGTGGCGGCCGCCCTCCCATTGGCCAAAAATATTTGGCGAGATAAAGAATGGATATGCAATTCGCAATGATTTTTGGCCGTCAGTGACCATAATTTCTCGAATTTTTCCGGCGCTTTCCGGCGCTACGCGCCGGTAGTCTTGCTTTGGCTTCAGTTACATCGTTTTTAATGGTTTAGCTTGATGGGAAGTTATAGAGTGGTAAAAAATAAGAATTTTTTTGTACTTTTTTGCAGTGATATCAGAAACTGAAAATGGGAAATAAGGTTTGAATAAAAAATTTAAAGGTTTATTCCATTCCAGCTTTTAAAATGCAATTTCTGGTTGTGTATAATCCATCAGAAATCTATTCTTGTTTTCAAATGAATATCCACCTAGACGCCTATGCTTATGCATTGTAATAGTTTTTAGTTGCATCTCTTCAAAATCTTTTTCACTGAAAATAACATACGTATGTAGAAAGAGCATAAAAAATTGCACTAAATGAAAATAATAAATGTCACGGCATGTAAAGAAGGTGTAGCTTAATATGGACTAGGGGTTTTTGCTATGATGGTGCACTTTGACTGCAAAAACATGATGGTATACAAAGGGTTAAGCTGTACGGCTACGATTTGTTTTCTTTATTAATTCACGATTTTTGTAAAGCTCAATGTCAAACTTATCTTTATTTTTGGCTTCACCTGGCCACTCTTATACATGTCTCGTTATTGTCCCATATTTTTGGAACAGTAAAAGCCAATGAAGCAGATTGTTCCATGGTATTTTCACAAAATTCTGCATTTTTATCCCGCTTTTTTCAACTTGTATGACATTAATTGTAATTTTAGTTGGCTTCGATTGTTCAAACAGAGAAGATGGTGATTATTCTAATCCTGTCAGCTCATGCAGCGGTATCTACTACTCGTGCATTAGTGGCAATGCTATTATGAGAGAGTGCAGCGCCTCTAATCTGGTTTTTGATGATGAAATGGACTTGTGTGAGGTCAAACAACGAGTACCCGCTTGTGGTGGCGTTCGACCCGAGCCTGAAGTACCTTTGGCTCCAGTGATGATGTCAGCTGAGCCGGAACCATTATCATTTGCTCCTATACCACTGCCATTGGCTCCAGTGCCATCAGCTCCCATATATATACCGGTCCTGTATTGGCTCCAGCGCCATTACCAGCTGCATCAGTCATTGGGTGAGGCGATTCTTCCTGTGTAAATTTTTGAGGCATGCAAGTTTTGCTGCTTTTCAGTATTATTGCAAAATGCAGAAAAAGCAGCAGGAATAAGTTGGACCACTAGCAAGAAAAATTTGCTCCGATGGAGCAAAATCGGTGATCTTTACTGGATTTCTTAATTATTTAGTATGTAAAAGGTGGGGACTAGGGAAGTTTCATTATATGCGCAAAAGCCATAAGAATGCGCTGAAGAGTACTTGCTCTAAATAACGCAAAAATCGAAGTATATTCTGCAGCTTATGCCTGATTCTGTAGACTGAATTCGTCAGCCTGGAGGTGTCAAGTTTACTTCGATAATCTTGTTTTCATCAGAGCATTGTGTTAGACAAGGTTTCGTAAAATAAACTATAAATCAATTGTTCAACAAACATGAAAATTTTCAATTGTTCTTTGCAAAACAGTAAAAATGTTTTTGACTAAAACTCGATTTTTCATAGGCCGCAGAATATACATAGATTTTTATTTTGAGCATATACATAGATTTTTATTTTGTTCAGAGAAAGTCGTTTAGCACATTCTTATGGCTTTTGCGCATATTTCTTTTTTGACTTGTGCACTTTACACTAAAACGATCACGGATTCAAAAAATATTACGTTAAAAAGAAAAGAAATTATAGGTTCTGAGATATTGTAACCCTCTACATAATAAAACCAATCGGATCAGCTTAGAAATCAAAATTGAGGTAGATAAGCTAGGACATGCAAAGATTAAAAAACATATATACTTCACACTCATGAGTAACAATTATCGAATTAAAGAATTTTTAAGGATGGTAATATACAACTTGAGGGCAACATTTGGAAAAAATTGGCCCTCATCGCCAACTCGGTATTGAGTGTACACAAAAAAAGACGGGCATCGAATTTTTCAATTATCCATCGATCAAAAAACCGCACCTCCCAGGGTTGCGCCATCGTTGTTGAGTGAGGGAGACACAAAATATGCACTCGCTGCATTAAACATATTATAAGAAAAAGGGCAAGCATATTATAGGTAGTGCTATCAGCGCTACCTATAAAAAGTCTGGCATGATTATTTTGAAAATATTTTCTGATAATCTTTCTGACGTTTTGCTTTTGACCATTTCTATCAACTGGATTTTGTTCAGGCCTAGCATCGAGAGACCAAAGCCAGCAATGAGTCCAATTACATCACAGGTACCACAGATGCAGCCGACATACGCCAAATCACGTGTTGCTCGTTGTGCTCGTTCTGCTCATTCTTGGGTATATTGGTCAGTGTGCTTAACACTTATCAGTGGCAGATCCAAAATTCCTGTAAGCAGGCACGTAGCTGCGGAGAGATCAGGGGAAAAGTTAATTAAAAAATTTTGAAAGTATTGCATGTATTTCATAAGCTTCTTCAATGACAAAAATGTATGTTCTGGAGCGCATTTGATTGACTGCCTTATACTATTTTAGCTCAATTTTGAAATGATGAATAACAAATAAAAAAATGCAATGAGTTGCTTTCTTATGTAAACAGATTGCCTTGAAATGCTAAAAATGTTTTCATTTTTATTTATTTTATTTTTTATTAGCTTAGAATTTCAAAAATCCACTAACTTAGGAAGGCCAGCTACGTGTCTGATTGTTATGGTTGGTTACTGCCCCATTTTTAACGTTACAAAATTTATTCTTGAAAATGGTGTAAAGGTTTTCCATCTCACCTAAATTTCAATATTTTTAGCCATATTGTTAGAAGTAGGCAAAAGAATGGCACGATGTGTTCAAATTGCTGCAGATTCAGCTAGCATCATCCTCTAACATCCCTTTCAATCTATGGAACATTTATATTTCACATAGTGTGAAACAAATCTTTAAGATTCCTGAAGTAAAAAATGTGGAATACTACAATCGTACCTGGGCGTGGGGAGGGGGTTGGGGGTATGCATCCCCATGAGAAACCAAAACCCCCAGAATTCAATTTACAAAATTTTTTGCTGTTTTTCACAATTTTTTGATGCCAATGAATAATGCTTGATGAGAAACATTGAAAAATTGTGTTTTTTCGCCATTCCATCATTTTTAAGGCCATTTTTCGACCTTTAAAAAAAATCATGCACCCCCAGAACTTTGATGCCGCCCACCTATGTACACAATACTTAACAAGCATAAACAAATGGACATCCAAAGTTCAGTTTCTAGACTAATATATAAAATTGAAAAAAGCTTCCATAAATTCTATTATAAAAAATTAATTTTACTATCATTTCTCCACTCAACTGATAACATCTGCTATTAAGGCATCCCCATCTGCCCCATCTGCTCCAGCTGCAACATACGATGGAGGTGCTGCCCCATCTGCTCCATCAGTGTCATACAGAGGAGGTGCTGCCCAATCTGCTCCAGCCGCAACATATGGTGGAGGTTCTGCCCCATCTGCTCCATCAGTATCATATGGCGGAGGTTCTGCCCCATCTGCGCCATCAGTGTCATATGGAGGAGGTGCAGCCCCATCTGCTCCAGCTGCTATCATATGGTGGAGGTTCTGCCCCATCTGCTCCATCAGTGTCATATGGTGGAGGTTCTGCCCCATCTGCTCCATCAGTGTCATACGGAGGAGGAGCTGCCCCATCTGCTCCAGCAGCAACATATGGTGGAGGTTCTGCCCCATCTGCTCCATCAGTGTCATATGGAGGAGGAGCTGCCCCATCTGCTCCAGCTGCAACATATGGTGGAGGTTCTGCCCCATCTGCTCCATCAGTGTCATATGGCGGAGGTTCTGCCCCATCTGCTCCATCAATGTCATACGGAGGAGGTGCTGCCCCATCTGCTCCATCATTGTCATATGGCGGAGGTTCTGCCCTATCTGCTCCATCAGTGTCATATGGAGGAGGAGCTGCCCCATCTGCTCCAGCTGCAACATATGGTGGAGGTTCTGCCCCATCTGCTCCATCAGTATCATATGGCGGAGGTTCTGCCCCATCTGCTCCATCAATGTCATACGGAGGAGGTGCTGCCCCATCTGCTCCATCAGTGTCATATGGCGGAGGTTCTGCCCCATCTGCTCCATCAGTGTCATATGGAGGAGGAGCTGCCCCATCTGCTCCAGCAGCAACATATGGTGGAGGTTCTGCCCCATCTGCTCCATCAGTGTCATATGGAGGAGGAGCTGCCCCATCTGCTCCAGCTGCAACATATGGTGGAGGTTCTGCCCCATCTGCTCCATCAGTGTCATATGGCGGAGGTTCTGCCCCATCTGCTCCATCAATGTCATACGGAGGAGGTGCTGCCCCATCTGCTCCATCAGCAACATGCATGGTGGAGGCGCTGCCCCATCTGCTCCAGCAGCAACATATGGCGGAGGTTCTGCCCCATCTGCTCCATCAGTGTCATATGGAGGAGGAGCTGCCCCATCTGCTCCAGCTGCAACATATGGTGGAGGTTCTGCCCCATCTGCTCCATCAGTGTCATATGGAGGAGGAGCTGCCCCATCTGCTCCAGCTGCAACATATGGTGGAGGTTCTGCCCCATCTGCTCCATCAGTGTCATATGGCGGAGGTTCTGCCCCATCTGTCTCCAGCAATGCATCATATGGTAGGTGGTTCTGCCCCATCTGCTCCATCAGTGTCATATGGAGGAGGAGCTGCCCCATCTGCTCCAGCTGCAACATATGGTGGAGGTTCTGCCCCATCTGCTCCATCAGTGTCATATGGCGGAGGTTCTGCCCCATCTGCTCCATCAGTGTCATACGGAGGAGGTGCTGCCCCATCTGCTCCATCAGTGTCATGATGGTGGAGGTTCTGCCCCATCTGCTCCATCAGTGTCATATGGAGGAGGAGCTGCCCCATCTGCTCCAACTGCAACATATGGTGGAGGTTCTGCCCCATCTGCTCCATCAGTGTCATACGGAGGAGGAGCTGCCCCATCTGCTCCATCAGTGTCATATGGCAGAGGTTCTGCCCCATCTGCTCCATCAGTGTCATATGGAGCAGGTTCTGCCCCATCAGTGTCATATGGAGGAGGAGCTGCCCCATCTGCTCCATCAGTGTCATATGGCGGAGGTTCTGCCCCATCTGCTCCATCAGTGTCATATGGCGGAGGTTCTGCCCCATCTGCTCCATCAGTATCATATGGAGGAGGTTCTGCCAGCTCCATCAGTGTCATATGGAGGAGGAGCTGCCCCATCTGCTCCATCAGTGTCATATGGCGGAGGTTCTGCCCCATCTGCTCCATCAGTGTCATATGGCAGAGGTTCTGCCCCATCTGCTCCATCAGTGTCATATGGAGGAGGTTCTGCCCCATCAGTGTCATATGGCAGAGGGCTGCCCCATCTGCTCCATCAGTGTCATATGGCGGAGGTTCTGCCCCATCTGCTCCATCAGTGTCATATGGCAGAGGTTCTGCCCCATCTGCTCCATCAGTGTCATATGGCAGAGGTTCTGCCCCATCAGTGTCATATGCAGAGGAGCTGCCCCATCTGCGCCATGCAATGTCATATGGCAGAGGTTCTGCTCCATCAGTGTCATATGGAGGAGGTGCTGCCCCATCTGCTCCATCAGTGTCATATGGCGGAGGTTCTGCCCCATCTGCTCCATCAGTGTCATATGGCAGAGGTTCTGCCCCATCTGCTCCATCAATGTCATATGGAGGAGGTTCTGCCCAATCAGTGTCATATGGAGGAGGAGCTGCCCCATCTGCTCCATCAGTGTCATATGGCGGAGGTTCTGCCCCATCTGCTCCATCTGCTCCATCAGTGTCATACGGAGGAGGAGCTGCCCCATCTGCTCCATCAATGTCATATGGCGGAGGTTCTGCCCCATCTGCTCCATCAGTGTCATATGGCGGAGGTTCTGCCCCATCTGCTCCATCAGTGTCATATGGCAGAGGTTCTGCCCCATCTGCTCCATCAATGTCATATGGAGGAGGTTCTGCCCCACATCAGTGTCATATGGAGGAGGAGCTGCCCCATCTGGTCCAACTGCAACATATGGTAGAGGTTCTGCCCCATCTGCTCCATCTGCTCCATCAGTGTCATATGGAGGAGGAGCTGCCCCATCTGCTCCATCAATGTCATATGGCGGAGGTTCTGCCCCATCTGCTCCATCAGTGTCATATGGCGGAGGTTCTGCCCCATCTACTCCATCAGTGTCATATGGAGGAGGTTCTGCCCCATCAGTGTCATATGGAGGAGGAGCTGCCCCATCTGCTCCATCAGTGTCATATGGCAGAGGTTCTGCCCCATCTGCTCCATCAGTGTCATATGGCGGAGGTTCTGCTCCCATCAGTGTCATATGGAGGAGGAGCTGCCCATCTGCTCCATCAGTGTCATATGGACGGAGGATTCTGCCCCATCTGCTCCATCAGTTTCATATGGCGGAGGTTCTGCCCCATCTGCTCCATCAATATCATATGGAGGAGATTCTGCCCCATCAGTCGTCATATGGAGGAGGAGCTGCCCCATCTGCTCCATCAGTGTCATATGGCGGAGGTTCTGCCCCATCTGCTCCATCAGTGTCATATGGAGGAGGTTCTGCCCCATCAGTGTCATATGGAGGAGGAGCTGCCCCATCTGCTCCATCAAGTGTCATATGGCAGAGGTTCTGCCCCATCTGCTCCATCAGTGTCATATGGCAGAGGTTCTGCCCCATCTGCTCCAGCAGTAGTCATATGGTAGAGGTTCTGCCCCATTGGCTCCATCAGTGTCATATGGAGGAGGAGCTGCCCCATCTGCTCCATCAGTGTCATATGGAGGAGGAGCTGCCCCATCTGCTCCAGCTGCAACATATGGTGGAGGTTCTGCCCCATCTGCTCCATCAGTGTCATACAGAGGAGGAGCTGCCCCATCTGCTCCATCAGTGTCATATGGCAGAGGTTCTGCCCCATCTGCTCCATCAGTGTCATATGGTGGAGGTTCTGCCCCATCTGCTCCATCAGTGTCATATGGAGGAGGTTCTGCCCCATCAGTGTCATATGGAGGAGGAGCTGCCCCATCTGCTCCATCAATGTCATATGGCGGAGGTTCTGCCCCATCTGCTCCATCAGTGTCATATGGCGGAGGTTCTGCCCCATCTGCTCCATCAGTGTCATATGGAGGAGGTTCTGCCCCATCAGTGTCATATGGACGAGGAGCTGCCCCATCTGCTCCATCAATGTCATATGGCAGAGGTTCTGCCCCATCAGTGTCATATGGAGGAGGAGCTGCCCCATCTGCTCCATCAGTGTCATATGGCGGAGGTTCTGCCTCATCTGCTCCATCAGTGTCATATGGCAGAAGTTCTGCCCCATCTGCTCCATCAATGTCATATGGAGGAGGTTCTGCCCCTTCAGTGTCATATGGAGGAGGAGCTGCCCCATCTGCTCCATCAGTGTCATATGGCGGTGGTTCTGCCCCATCTGCTCCATCTGCTCCATCAGTGTCATACGGAGGAGGAGCTGCCCCATCTGCTCCATCAATGTCATATGGCGGAGGTTCTGCCCCATCTGCTCCATCAGTGTCATATGGAGGAGGAGCTGCCCCATCTGCCCAGCTGCAGCATATGGTGGAGGTTCTGCCCCATCTGCTCCATCAGTGTCATATGGCGGAGGTTCTGCCCCATCTGCTCCATCAGTGTCATATGGCGGAGGTTCTGCCCCATCTGCTCCATCAGTGTCATATGGAGGAGGTTCTGCCCCATCAGTGTCATATGGAGGAGAGGAGCTGCCCCATCTGCTCCATCAGTGTCATATGGCAGAGGTTCTGCCCCATCTGCTCCATCAGTGTCATATGGTGGAGGTTCTGCCCCATCTGCTCCATCAGTGTCATATGGAGGAGGAGCTGCCCCATCTGCTCCATCAGTGTCATATGGAGGAGGAGCTGCCCCATCTGCTCCAACTGCAACATATGGTGGAGGTTCCGCCCCATCTGCTCCATCAGTGTCATACGGAGGAGGAGCTGCCCCATCTGCTCCATCAGTGTCATATGGCGGAGGTTCTGCCCCATCTGCTCCATCAGTGTCATATGGCGGAGGTTCTGCCCCATCTGCTCCATCAGTGTCATATGGAGGAGGAGCTGCCCCATCTGCTCCATCAGTGTCATACGGAGGAGGAGCTGCCCCATCTGCTCCATCAGTGTCATATGGCAGAGGTTCTGCCCCATCTGCTCCATCAGTGTCATATGGTGGAGGTTCTGCCCCATCTGCTCCATCAGTGTCATATGGAGGAGGTTCTGCACCATCAGTGTCATATGGAGGAGGAGGAGCTGCCCCATCTGCTCCATCTGCATATCATATGGCAGAGGTTCTGCCCCATCAGCTCCATCAGTGTCATATGGCAGAGGTTCTGCCCCATCAGTGTCATATGGAGGAGGAGCTGCCCCATCTGCTCCATCAGTGTCATATGGCGGAGGTTCTGCCCCATCTGCTCCATCAGTGTCATATGGCAGAAGTTCTGCCCCATCTGCTCCATCAATGTCATATGGAGGAGGTTCTGCCCCATCAGTGTCATATGGAGGAGGAGCTGCCCCATCTGGTCCAGCTGCAACATATGGTAGAGGTTCTGCCCCATCTGCTCCATCTGCTCCATCAGTGTCATACGGAGGAGGAGCTGCCCCATCTGCTCCATCAATGTCATATGGCGGAGGTTCTGCCCCATCTGCTCCATCAGTGTCATATGGCGGAGGTTCTGCCCCATCTGCTCCATCAGTGTCATATGGAGGAGGAGCTGCCCCATCTGCTCCAACTGCAACATATGGTGGAGGTTCTGCCCCATCTGCTCCATCAGTGTCATACGGAGGAGGAGCTGCCCCATCTGCTCCATCAATGTCATATGGCGGAGGTTCTGCCCCATCTGCTCCATCAGTGTCATATGGCGGAGGTTCTGCCCCATCTGCTCCATCTGCTCCATCAGCGTCATACGGAGGAGGAGCTGCCCCATCTGGTCCAGCTGCAACATATGGTAGAGGTTCTGCCCCATCTGCTCCATCAGTGTCATATGGAGGAGGAGCTGCCCCATCTGCTCCATCAGTGTCATATGGCGGAGGTTCTGCCCCATCTGCTCCATCAGTGTCATATGGCAGAGGTTCTGCCCCATCTGCTCCATCAGTGTCATATGGAGGAGGAGCTGCCCCATCTGCTCCAGCTGCAAATCATATGGTGGAGGTTCTGCCCCATCTGCTCCATCAGTGTCATATGGCGGAGGTTCTGCCCCATCTGCTCCATCAGTGTCATATGGAGGAGGAGCTGCCCCATCTGGTCCAGCTGCAACATATGGTAGAGGTTCTGCCCCATCTTCTCCATCAGTGTCATATGGAGGAGGAGCTGCCCCATCTGCTCCAACTGCAACATATGCTGGAGGTTCTGCCCCATCTGCTCCATCAGTGTCATACGGAGGAGGAGCTGCCCCATCTGCTCCATCAATGTCATATGGTGGAGGTTCTGCCCCATCTGCTCCATCAGTGTCATACGGAGGAGGAGCTGCCCCATCTGCTCCAGCTGCAACATATGGTAGAGGTTCTGCCCCATCTGCTCCATCAGTGTCATATGGCAGAGGTTCTGCCCCATCTGCTCCATCAGTGTCATATGGAGGAGGTTCTGCCCCATCTGCTCCATCAGTGTCATATGGAGGAGGAGCTGCCCCATCTGCTCCATCAGTGTCATATGGCGGAGGTTCTGCCCCATCTGCTCCATCAGTGTCATATGGCGGAGGTTCTGCCCCATCTGCTCCATCAGTGTCATACGGAGGAGGAGCTGCCCCATCTGGTCCAGCTGCAACATATGGTAGGAGGTTCTGCCCCATCTTCTCCATCAGTGTCATATGGAGGAGGAGCTGCCCCATCTGCTCCATCTGCAACATATGGTGGAGGTTCTGCCCCATCTGCTCCATCAGTGTCATATGGCAGAGGTTCTGCCCCATCAGCTCCATCAGTGTCATATGGCGGAGGTTCTGCCCCATCTGCTCCATCAGTGTCATATGGCAGAAGTTCTGCCCCATCTGCTCCATCAATGTCATATGGAGGAGGTTCTGCCCCATCAGTGTCATATGGAGGAGGAGCTGCCCCATCTGGTCCAGCTGCAACATATGGTAGAGGTTCTGCCCCATCTGCTCCATCTGCTCCATCTGCTCCATCTGTCCATCTGCTCCATCTGCTCCATCAGTGTCATACGGAGGAGGAGCTGCCCCATCTGCTCCATCAATGTCATATGGCGGAGGTTCTGCCCCATCTGCTCCATCAGTGTCATATGGAGGAGGAGCTGCCCCATCTGCTCCAGCTGCAACATATGGTGGAGGTTCTGCCCCATCTGCTCCATCAGTGTCATATGGAGGAGGAGCTGCCCCATCTGCTCCATCAATGTCACATGGCAGAGGTTCTGCCCCATCTGCTCCATCAGTGTCATATGGCGGAGGTTCTGCCCCATCTGCTCCATCAGCGTCATACGGAGGAGGAGCTGCCCCATCTGCTCCAGCTGCAACATATGGTGGAGTTTCTGCCCCATCTTCACCATCAGTGTCATATGGAGGAGGAGCTGCCCCATCTGCTCCAGCTGCAACATATGGTAGAGGTTCTGCCCCATCTGCTCCATCAGTGTCATATGGCAGAGGTTCTGCCCCATCTGCTCCATCTGCTCCATCAGTGTCATACGGAGGAGGAGCTGCCCCATCTGGTCCAGCTGCAACATATGGTAGAGGTTCTGCCCCATCTGCTCCATCAGTGTCATATGGAGGAGGATCTGCCCCATCTGCTCCATCTGCTCGTCAATGTCATATGGCGGAGGTTCTGCCCCATCTGCTCCATCAATGTCATATGGCGGAGGTTCTGCCCCATCTGCTCCATCAGTGTCATATGGCAGAGGTTCTGCCCCATCTGCTCCATCAGTGTCATATGGCGGAGGTTCTGCCCCATCTGCTCCATCAGTGTCATATGGAGGAGGAGCTGCCCCATCTGCTCCAACTGCAACATATGGTGGAGGTTCTGCCCCATCTGCTCCATCAATGTCATATGGCGGAGGTTCTGCCCCATCTGCTCCATCAGTGTCATATGGAGGAGGAGCTGCCCCATCTGCTCCATGCTGCAACATATGGTGGAGGTTCTGCCCCATCTGCTCCATCAGTGTCATATGGCGGAGGTTCTGCCCCATCTGCTCCATCAGTGTCATACGGAGGAGGAGCTGCCCCATCTGGTCCAGCTGCAACATATGGTAGAGGTTCTGCCCCATCTGCTCCATCAGTGTCATATGGAGGAGGAGCTGCCCCATCTGCTCCAGCTGCAACATATGGCTGGAGGTTCTGCCCCATCTGCTCCATCAGTGTCATATGGAGGAGGAGCTGCCCCATCTGCTCCATCAATGTCATATGGTGGAGGTTCTGCCCCATCTGCTCCATCAGTGTCATACGGAGGAGGAGCTGCCCCATCTGCTCCAGCTGCAACATATGGTAGAGGTTCTGCCCCATCTGCTCCATCAGTGGCATATGGCAGAGGTGTCTGCCCCATCTGCTCCATCAATGTCATATGGCAGGAGGTTCTGCCCCATCTGCTCCATCAGTGTCATATGGAGGAGGAGCTGCCCCATCTGCTCCATCAGTGTCATATGGCGGAGGTTCTGCCCCATCTGCTCCATCAGTGTCATATGGCGGAGGTTCTGCCCCATCTGCTCCATCAGTGTCATACGGAGGAGGAGCTGCCCCATCTGGTCCAGCTGCAACATATGGTAGAGGTTCTGCCCCATCTTCTCCATCAGTGTCATATGGAGGAGGAGCTGCCCCATCTGCTCCAGCTGCAACATATGGTGGAGGTTCTGCCCCATCTGCTCCATCAGTGTCATATGGAGGAGGAGCTGCCCCATCTGCTCCATCAGTGTCATATGGCGGAGGTTCTGCCCCATCTGCTCCATCAGTGTCATATGGCGGAGGTTCTGCCCCATCTGCTCCATCAGTGTCATACGGAGGAGGAGCTGCCCCATCTGGTCCAGCTGCAACATATTGGTAGAGGTTCTGCCCCATCTTCTCCATCAGTGTCATATGGAGGAGGAGCTGCCCCATCTGCTCCAGCTGCAACATATGGTAGAGGTTCTGCCCCATCTGCTCCATCAGTGTCATATGGCAGGAGGAGCTGCCCCATCTGCTCCATCAGTGTCATATGGCGGAGGTTCTGCCCCATCTGCTCCATCAGTGTCATATGGAGGAGGTGCTGCCCCATCTGCTCCATCAGTGTCATATGGAGGAGGAGCTGCCCCATCTGCTCCATCAGTGTCATATGGCGGAGGTTCTGCCCCATCTGCTCCATCAGTGTCATATGGAGGAGGATCTGCCCCATCTGCTCCAGCTGCAATGCATATGGTAGAGGTTCTGCCCCATCTGCTCCATCAGTGTCATATGGCAGGAGGTTCTGCCCCATCTGCTCCATCAGTGTCATATGGAGGAGGAGCTGCCCCATCTGCTCCAACTGCAACATATGGTGGAGGTTCTGCCCCATCTGCTCCATCAGTGTCATACGGAGGAGGAGCTGCCCCATCTGCTCCATCAATGTCATATGGCAGAGGTTCTGCCCCATCTGCTCCATCAGTGTCATATGGCGGAGGTTCTGCCCCATCTGCTCCATCAGTGTCATATGGAGGAGGAGCTGCCCCATCTGGTCCAGCTGCAACATATGGTGGAGGTTCTGCCCCATCTGCTCCATCAGTGTCATATGGAGGAGGAGCTGCCCCATCTGCTCCATCAGTGTCATATGGCGGAGGTTCTGCCCCATCTGCTCCATCAGTGTCATATGGCGGAGGTTCTGCCCCATCTGCTCCATCAGTGTCATACGGAGGAGGAGCTGCCCCATCTGCTCCAGCTGCAACATATGGTAGAGGTTCTGCCCCATCTGCTCCATCAGTGTCATATGGAGGAGGAGCTGCCCCATCTGCTCCATCAGTGTCATATGGTGGAGGTTCTGCCCCATCTGCTCCATCAGTGTCATATGGCGGAGGTTCTGCCCCATCTGCTCCATCAGTGTCATATGGCAGGAGGTTCTGCCCCATCTGCTCCATCAGTGTCATATGGAGGAGGAGCTGCCCCATCTGCTCCATCAGTGTCATATGGCGGAGGTTCTGCCCCATCTGCTCCATCAGTGTCATATGGAGGAGGTTCTGCCCCATCTGCTCCATCAATGTCATATGGCGGAGGTTCTGCCCCATCTGCTCCATCAGTGTCATATGGAGGAGGAGCTGCCCCATCTGCTCCAGCTGCAACATATGGTGGAGGTTCTGCCCCATCTGCTCCATCAGTGTCATATGGCGGAGGTTCTGCCCCATCTGCTCCATCAGTGTCATATGGAGGAGGAGCTGCCCCATCTGCTCCATCAGTGTCATATGGCGGAGGTTCTGCCCCATCTGCTCCATCAGTGTCATATGGCGGAGGTTCTGCCCCATCTGCTCCATCAGTGTCATATGGAGGAGGAGCTGCCCCATCTGCTCCAGCTGCAACATATGGTGGAGGTTCTGCCCCATCTGCTCCATCAGTGTCATATGGAGGAGGAGCTGCCCCATCTGCTCCATCAATGTCATATGGCGGAGGTTCTGCCCCATCTGCTCCATCAGTGTCATATGGAGGAGGTTCTGCCCCATCTGCTCCATCAGTGTCATACGGAGGAGGAGCTGCCCCATCTGCTCCAGCTGCAATGTCATATGGTGGAGGTTCTGCCCCATCTGCTCCATCAGTGTCATATGGAGGAGGAGCTGCCCCATCTGCTCCAGCTGCAACATATGGTAGAGGTTCTGCCCCATCTGCTCCATCAGTGTCATATGGCGGAGGTTCTGCCCCATCTGCTCCATCAGTGTCATATGGAGGAGGAGCTGCCCCATCTGCTCCATCAGTGTCATATGGCGGAGGTTCTGCCCCATCTGCTCCATCAGTGTCATATGGCGGAGGTTCTGCCCCATCTGCTCCATCAGTGTCATACGGAGGAGGAGCTGCCCCATCTGGTCCAGCTGCAACATATGGTAGAGGTTCTGCCCCATCTTCTCCATCAGTGTCATATGGAGGAGGAGCTGCCCCATCTGCTCCAACTGCAACATATGGTGGAGGTTCTGCCCCATCTGCTCCATCAGTGTCATATGGCGGAGGTTCTGCCCCATCTGCTCCATCAGTGTCATATGGAGGAGGAGCTGCCCCATCTGCTCCATCAGTGTCATATGGCGGAGGTTCTGCCCCATCTGCTCCATCAGTGTCATACGGAGGAGGAGCTGCCCCATCTGCTCCAGCTGCAACATATGGTAGAGGTTCTGCCCCATCTGCTCCATCAGTGTCATATGGAGGAGGAGCTGCCCCATCTGCTCCAGCTGCAACATATGGTAGAGGTTCTGCCCCATCTGCTCCATCAGTGTCATATGGAGGAGGAGCTGCCCCATCTGCTCCAGCTGCAACATATGGTAGAGGTTCTGCCCCATCTGCTCCATCAGTGTCATATGGCAGGAGGTTCTGCCCCATCTGCTCCATCAGTGTCATATGGCGGAGGTTCTGCCCCATCTGCTCCATCAGTGTCATATGGAGGAGGAGCTGCCCCATCTGCTCCATCAGTGTCATATGGCAGAGGTTCTGCCCCATCTGCTCCATCAGTGTCATATGGCGGAGGTTCTGCCCCATCTGCTCCATCAGTGTCATACGGAGGAGGAGCTGCCCCATCTGGTCCAGCTGCAACATATGGTAGAGGTTCTGCCCCATCTGCTCCATCAGTGTCATACGGAGGAGGAGCTGCCCCATCTGCTCCATCAGTGTCATATGGCGGAGGTTCTGCCCCATCTGCTCCATCAGTGTCATATGGCGGAGGTTCTGCCCCATCTGCTCCATCAGTGTCATACGGAGGAGGAGCTGCCCCATCTGCTCCAGCTGCAACATATGGTAGAGGTTCTGCCCCATCTGCTCCATCAGTGTCATATGGAGGAGGAGCTGCCCCATCTGCTCCAGCTGCAATGTCATATGGTAGAGGTTCTGCCCCATCTGCTCCATCAGTGTCATATGGCGGAGGTTCTGCCCCATCTGCTCCATCAGTGTCATATGGAGGAGGAGCTGCCCCATCTGCTCCAGCTGCAACATATGGTAGAGGTTCTGCCCCATCTGCTCCATCAGTGTCATACGGAGGAGGAGCTGCCCCATCTGCTCCATCAGTGTCATATGGCAGAGGTTCTGCCCCATCTGCTCCATCAGTGTCATACGGAGGAGGAGCTGCCCCATCTGCTCCAGCTGCAATGTCATATGGTAGAGGTTCTGCCCCATCTGCTCCATCAGTGTCATATGGAGGAGGAGCTGCCCCATCTGCTCCAGCTGCAACATATGGTAGAGGTTCTGCCCCATCTGCTCCATCAGTGTCATATGGCAGAGGTTCTGCCCCATCTGCTCCATCAGTGTCATATGGCGGAGGTTCTGCCCCATCTGCTCCATCAGTGTCATATGGAGGAGGAGCTGCCCCATCTGCTCCAGCTGCAACATATGGTAGAGGTTCTGCCCCATCTGCTCCATCAGTGTCATATGGAGGAGGAGCTGCCCCATCTGCTCCAACTGCAACATATGGTGGAGGTTCTGCCCCATCTGCTCCATCAGTGTCATATGGAGGAGGAGCTGCCCCATCTGCTCCATCAGTGTCATATGGCGGAGGTTCTGCCCCATCTGCTCCATCAGTGTCATATGGCGGAGGTTCTGCCCCATCTGCTCCATCAGTGTCATACGGAGGAGGAGCTGCCCCATCTGGTCCAGCTGCAACATATGGTAGAGGTTCTGCCCCATCTTCTCCATCAGTGTCATATGGAGGAGGAGCTGCCCCATCTGCTCCAGCTGCAACATATGGTAGAGGTTCTGCCCCATCTGCTCCATCAGTGTCATATGGCAGAGGTTCTGCCCCATCTGCTCCATCAGTGTCATATGGAGGAGGTTCTGCCCCATCTGCTCCATCAGTGTCATATGGCGGAGGTTCTGCCCCATCTGCTCCATCAGTGTCATATGGAGGAGGAGCTGCCCCATCTGCTCCAGCTGCAACATATGGTGGAGGTTCTGCCCCATCTGCTCCATCAGTGTCATATGGAGGAGGAGCTGCCCCATCTGCTCCAGCTGCAACATATGGTAGAGGTTCTGCCCCATCTGCTCCATCAGTGTCATATGGAGGAGGAGCTGCCCCATCTGCTCCATCAGTGTCATATGGCGGAGGTTCTGCCCCATCTGCTCCATCAGTGTCATATGGCGGAGGTTCTGCCCCATCTGCTCCATCAGTGTCATACGGAGGAGGAGCTGCCCCATCTGGTCCAGCTGCAACATATGGTAGAGGTTCTGCCCCATCTTCTCCATCAGTGTCATATGGAGGAGGAGCTGCCCCATCTGCTCCATCTGCAACATATGGTGGAGGTTCTGCCCCATCTGCTCCATCAGTGTCATATGGCAGAGGTTCTGCCCCATCTGCTCCATCAGTGTCATATGGAGGAGGAGCTGCCCCATCTGCTCCACTGCAGTGTCATATGGTAGGAGGTTCTGCCCCATCTGCTCCATCAGTGTCATATGGCAGGAGGTTCTGCCCCATCTGCTCCATCAGTGTCATATGGAGGAGGTTCTGCCCCATCTGCTCCATCTGTAACATATGGTAGAGGTTCTGCCCCATCTGCTCCATCAGTGTCATATGGAGGAGGAGCTGCCCCATCTGCTCCAGCTGCAACATATGGTGGAGGTTCTGCCCCATCTGCTCCATCAGTGTCATACGGAGGAGGAGCTGCCCCATCTGCTCCATCAGTGTCATATGGCAGAGGTTCTGCCCCATCTGCTCCATCAGTGTCATACGGAGGAGGAGCTGCCCCATCTGCTCCAGCTGCAACATATGGTAGAGGTTCTGCCCCATCTGCTCCATCAGTGTCATATGGAGGAGGAGCTGCCCCATCTGCTCCAACTGCAACATATGGTGGAGGTTCTGCCCCATCTGCTCCATCAGTGTCATATGGAGGAGGAGCTGCCCCATCTGCTCCATCAGTGTCATATGGCGGAGGTTCTGCCCCATCTGCTCCATCAGTGTCATATGGCGGAGGTTCTGCCCCATCTGCTCCATCAGTGTCATACGGAGGAGGAGCTGCCCCATCTGGTCCAGCTGCAACATATGGTAGAGGTTCTGCCCCATCTTCTCCATCAGTGTCATATGGAGGAGGAGCTGCCCCATCTGCTCCAACTGCAACATATGGTAGAGGTTCTGCCCCATCTGCTCCATCAGTGTCATATGGAGGAGGAGCTGCCCCATCTGCTCCATGCAATGTCATATGGTGGAGGTTCTGCCCCATCTGCTCCATCAGTGTCATATGGAGGAGGAGCTGCCCCATCTGCTCCATCTGCAACATATGGTGGAGGTTCTGCCCCATCTGCTCCATCAGTGTCATATGGCGGAGGTTCTGCCCCATCTGCTCCATCAGTGTCATATGGAGGAGGAGCTGCCCCATCTGCTCCAGCTGCAACATATGGTGGAGGTTCTGCCCCATCTGCTCCATCAGTGTCATATGGAGGAGGTGCTGCCCCATCTGCTCCATCAATGTCATATGGCAGAGGTTCTGCCCCATCTGCTCCATCAGTGTCATATGGAGGAGGAGCTGCCCCATCTGCTCCAACTGCAACATATGGTGGAGGTTCTGCCCCATCTGCTCCATCAGTGTCATATGGCGGAGGTTCTGCCCCATCTGCTCCATCAGTGTCATATGGAGGAGGAGCTGCCCCATCTGCTCCAGCTGCAACATATGGTGGAGGTTCTGCCCCATCTGCTCCATCAGTGTCATATGGAGGAGGAGCTGCCCCATCTGCTCCATCAGTGTCATATGGCGGAGGTTCTGCCCCATCTGCTCCATCAGTGTCATATGGCGGAGGTTCTGCCCCATCTGCTCCATCAGTGTCATACGGAGGAGGAGCTGCCCCATCTGCTCCAGCTGCAACATATGGTAGAGGTTCTGCCCCATCTTCTCCATCAGTGTCATATGGAGGAGGAGCTGCCCCATCTGCTCCAGCTGCAACATATGGTAGAGGTTCTGCCCCATCTGCTCCATCAGTGTCATATGGAGGAGGAGCTGCCCCATCTGCTCCATCAATGTCATATGGCAGAGGTTCTGCCCCATCTGCTCCATCAGTGTCATATGGAGGAGGAGCTGCCCCATCTGCTCCAGCTGCAACATATGGTAGAGGTTCTGCCCCATCTGCTCCATCAGTGTCATATGGAGGAGGAGCTGCCCCATCTGCTCCAGCTGCAACATATGGTGGAGGTTCTGCCCCATCTGCTCCATCAGTGTCATATGGAGGAGGTGCTGCCCCATCTGCTCCATCAATGTCATATGGCGGAGGTTCTGCCCCATCTGCTCCATCAGTGTCATATGGAGGAGGAGCTGCCCCATCTGCTCCAGCTGCAACATATGGTAGAGGTTCTGCCCCATCTTCTCCATCAGTGTCATATGGAGGAGGAGCTGCCCCATCTGCTCCAGCTGCAACATATGGTGGAGGTTCTGCCCCATCTGCTCCATCAGTGTCATATGGAGGAGGAGCTGCCCCATCTGCTCCATCATGTAACATATGGTGGAGGTTCTGCCCCATCTGCTCCACTGCATAGGGGAGCTGCCCCATCAGTGCTCATATGGAGGAGGAGCTGCCCCATCTGCTCCATCAGTGTCATATGGCAGGAGGATTCTGCCCCATCTGCTCCATCGCCATCTGCTCATCATGTCATATGGCGGAGGTTCTGCCCCATCTGCTCCATCAGTGTCATACGGAGGAGGAGCTGCCCCATCTGGTCCAGCTGCAACATATGGTGGAGGTTCTGCCCCATCTGCTCCATCAGTGTCATATGGAGGAGGAGCTGCCCCATCTGCTCCATCAGCGACATATGGCAGAGGTTCTGCCCCATCTGCTCCATCAGTGTCATACGGAGGAGGAGCTGCCCCATCTGCTCCAGACTGCAACATATGGAGAGGTTCTGCCCCATCTGCTCCATCAGTGTCATATGGAGGAGGTTCTGCCCCATCTGCTCCATCAGTGTCATATGGAGGAGGAGCTGCCCCATCTGCTCCAGCTGCAACATATGGTAGAGGTTCTGCCCCATCTTCTCCATCAGTGCATATGGAGGAGGAGCTGCCCCATCTGCTCAGCTGCAACATATGGTCAGAGGTTCTGCCCCATCTGCTCCATCAGTGTCATATGGAGGAGGAGCTGCCCCATCTGCTCCAGCTGCAACATATGGTGGTAGGTTCTGCCCCATCTGCTCCATCAGTGTCATATGGAGGAGGGAGCTGCCCCATCTGCTCCATCAGTGTCATATGGCAAGAGGTATCTGCTCCATCTGCTCCATCAGTGTCATATGGAGGAGGAGCTGCCCCATCTGCTCCTAGCTGCAACATATGGTGGAGGTTCTGCCCCATCTTCTCCATCAGTGTCATATGGAGGAGGAGCTGCCCCATCTGCTCCAGCTGCAACATATGGTAGGAGGTTCTGCCCCATCTGCTCCATCAGTGTCATATGGCAGGAGGTTCTGCCCCATCTGCTCATCAATGTCACTGGAGGGGTCCTACATGTCATATGGTGGAGGTTCTGCCCCATCTTCTCCATCAGTGTCATATGGAGGAGGAGCTGCCCCATCTGCTCCTGCTGCAACATATGGTGGAGGGTTCTGCCCCATCTGCTTCCATCAGTGTCATATGGCGGAGGTTCTGCCCATCTGCTTCATCAGTGTCATACGGAGGAGGTTCTGCCCCATCTGCTCCATCAGTGTCATATGGCAGAGGTTCTGCCCCATCTGCTCCATCAATGTCATATGGCGGAGGTTCTGCCCCATCTGCTTCATCAGTGTCATACGGAGGAGGATGCCCCATCTGCTCCAGCTGCAACATATGGTGGAGGTTCTGGTCCATCTGCTCCATCAGTGTCATATGTCAGAGGGTTCTGCCCCATCTGCTCCATCAATGTCCTATGGAGGAGGAGCTGCCCCATCTGCTCCATCAGTGTCATACGGTGGAGGAGCTGCCCCCATCTGGTCCAGCTGCAACATATGGTAGAGGTTCTGCCCCCATCTCTCCATCAGTGTCATATGGAGGAGGAGCTGCCCCATCTGCTCCATCAGTGTCATGGTAGGAGGAGTCTGCCCCATCTGCTCCATCAGTGTCATATGGCGGAGGTTCTGCCCCATCTGCTCCATCACTGCAACATATGCTGGAGGTTCTGCCCCATCTGCTCCATCAGTGTCATACGGAGGAGGAGCTGCCCCATCTGCTCCCAGCTGCAACACTATGGTAGAGGCTCAGCCCCATCTGCTCCATCAGTGTCATATGGCAGAGGGTTCTGCCCCATCTGCTCCATCAATGTCATATGGAGGAGGTTCTGCCCCATCTGCTCCATCAGTGTCATGTGGAGGAGGAGCCCCCATCTGCTCCATCAGTGTCATATGGCGGAGGTTCTGCCCCATCTGCTCCATCAGTGTCATACGGAGGAGGAGCTGCCCCATCTGGTCCAGCTGCAACATATGGTGGAGGTTCTGCCCCATCTGCTCCATCAGTGTCATATGGGAGGAGCTGCCCCATCTGCTCCAGTCCTGCACCATCATGGCTTGAGGTTCTGCCCCATCTGCTCCATCAGTGTCATACGGAGGGAGGGAGCTGCCCCATCTGGTCCAGCCAATGTCATGGTCAGCAGGAGAGTTCTGCCCCATCTGCCCCATCAGTGTCATATGGCGGAGGTTCTGCCCCATCTGCTGCTCCATCAGTGTCATACAGAGGAGGAGCTGCCCCATCTGCTCAGCTGCAACATATGGTAGAGGTTCCTGCCCCATCTGCTCCATCAGTGTCATATGGCAGAGCTTCCTGCCCCATCTGCTCCCATCAATGTCATGGCAGAGTTCTGCATCTAACCCATCAGTGTCATACAGGAGGAGCTGCCCCATCCTGGTCAGCTGCACAACATATGGTAGAGTTCTGCTTCATCTGCGCCATCGTGTCAGGTAGCGGTTCGCCCCATCTGCTCCAGCTGCAATGTCATATGGCAGAGGTTCTGCCCCATCTGCTCCATCAGTGTCTCATATGGAGGAGGAAGCTGCCCCATCTGCTCTACCAGCGTCATATGGTGGAGGAGCTGCCATCTCCTCCACAGTTACCACCCCTACTGGCATCTGTGACCTAACTTCATTGAGTGCCACATGCTTTTCAGTAGCATAGATTTGCTGAAAGTCAGTGGAACCTGTAATTTCCTTGATGAGTTAAAAGCTCTTTCTCTGATGATTTTTCCATTATGCTTAAAGTGGTTGTTTTATTGCCCTCTTCTGTGTATAGAATTATTTTTAAACAAAAGCTTAACAATAATTTTGAGCAAAACACCACATAAATACTGTATTAATAATAAACTAATGATCCATGATCTGCTTTCAGAACATCATCAAATAGCATTAATGAGTAAAATTTAAAAAAATGAAACCTCCAAATGTATATTATTATCCACAAAATAAATAAGCTTACCTCAACATATAAACTCTATTATATTTCTGGCTGGGCATCATTCATGGGCAGTGCTTAAATTCTGAGGTTCTGGGTAAATGTATCAGGAGAAGGGTAGGAATAAACAGCCTTTAATTCTTTGCCCAAAAACTAACAATGTTATAGAGTGTCATGAAAGCCTAACTATTGTCTTTGCAGATTAATAGTGGTGAATTTTCTGTAATAAGTAAGAAACTGTAAGGCAGTGGCTTTAAAATTTCGAAAGCAAATGCTTTTGTCACCTGGTATGAATAATATCGATTCAAAATTGCAATTCAAATTTGTGCTCAGGATTAAATATCACATTAATTGTCTTTCCCTCAAGCTTAATCAGTGAATTATTTATTCAGGTCTATTGTCTCTCCCACTACCTGCTCCATATGCGCCCATGCCATCCTCACCAACAGCTACACCAGTATATGGTAATGAATATCATAATGAAATGAATGGCGTGCACAATAGCTACTCCAATCTCCAGCAAAGCTTGAAGCGCAATATTCGCCATGGAGACAATCACCATCGTCATCACAATCGTCTGTGATAAAGCGATTTTTGTTTGTTTATTTTTGCGAATTTCATAGTTTGCTGTTTTAGTTTTCAACTAATTAAACACTCAATACCCAACCACCTCACATTGTTTTCAGTATTGCCTGGATTATTTTGCACTTAAAACTCTATGATCTGTTAAACAGTAAGGATTCATAACCTAAGACAAAGCTCGTAGATAGAGAATCCAATTTTCTAAGATTTCTTGAAAACACTCAAGTCTTTCTTAAAATGTTTAAGAAATATAAATGAACGTTTCAAAAAACTCCTATTAAAAGCTTATGGATTTAAAAATTTGCCCTTCCACAAGATTTCTTTGAAGCTGGCAGAAATTCGGTGCAAAGTGCCTTACAAATAGAGTCTTACTGATCCAGGACATACTCAAATCAAAACATTCCTACTGATCTGAATAGTTCCTACTGAGTCCGAATGTTCCTACTGATCTGAATGTTCCTACTGATCTGAATGTTCCTACTGATCTGAATGTTCCTACTGATCTGAATGGTCCCTGCAGATCCGAATGGTCCCTACCCAGATCCGAATGTCCCTACTGATCTGAATGTCCCTACCGATCCAAATGGTCCCTACCGATCCAAATCGGTCCCACCAAGATCCAAATGGTCCCACCAAGATCCAAATGGTCCCACCAAGATCCAAATGGTCCCACCAGATCCAAATGGTCCCACCAGATCCAAATGGTCCCACCAAGATCCAAATGGTCCCACAGATCCAAATGGTCCCACCGAGATCCAAACGGTCCCACAGATCCAAACGGTCCCACCAAGATCCAAACGGTCCCACCAAGATCCAAATGGTCCCACCAAGATCCAAATGGTCCCACCAAGATCCAAATGGTCCCACCAGATCCAAATGGTCCCCCAAGATCCAAATGGTCCCACCAAGATCCAAACGGTCCCACCAAGATCCAAACGGTCCCACCAAGATCCAAATGGTCCCACCAAGATCCAAATGGTCCCTAAGATCCAAATGGTCCCACAGATCCAAATGGTCCCTACCGATCCAAATGGTCCCTACAGATCCAAACGGTCCCACAGATCCAAATGGTCCCACAGATCCAAATGGTCCCCAACGATCACAAATGGTCCCACAGATCCAAATGGTCCCACAAGATCCAAATGGTCCCACGATCCAAACGGTCCCACACGATCCAAATGGTCCCACCAGATCCAAATGGTCCCACAAGATCCAAACGGTCCCACCGATCCAAACGGTCCCCAACGATCCAAACGGTCCCACCGATCCAAACGGTCCCACCGATCCAAACGGTCCCACCGATCCAAACGGTCCCACCGATCCAAACGGTCCCACCGATCCAAACGGTCCCACCGATCCAAACGGTCCCACCGATCCAAACGGTCCCACCGATCCAAACGGTCCCACCGATCCAAACGGTCCCACCGATCCAAACGGTCCTCACCGATCCAAACGGTCCCACCGATCCAAACGGTCCCACCGATCCAAACGGTCTCCACCGATCCAAACGGTCCCACCGATCCAAACGGTCCCACCGATCCAAACGGTCCCACCGATCCAAACGGTCCCACCGATCCAAACGGTCCCACCGATCCAAACGGTCCCACCGATCCAAACGGTCCCACCGATCCAAACGGTCCCACCGATCCAAACGGTCCCACCGATCCAAACGGTCCCACCGATCCAAACGGTCCCACCGATCCAAACGGTCCCACCGATCCAAACGGTCCCACCGATCCAAACGGTCCCACCGATCCAAACGGTCCCACCGATCCAAACGGTCCCACCGATCCAAACGGTCCCACCGATCCAAACGGTCCCACCGATCCAAACGGTCCCACCGATCCAAACGGTCCCACCGATCCAAACGGTCTCCACCGATCCAAACGGTTCCCACCGATCCAAACGGTCCCACCGATCCAAACGGTCCCACTGATCCAAACGGTCCCACTGATCCAAACTGGTCCCACTGATCCAAACGGTCCACTCATCCAACTGGTCTCACTGATACCAACGGTATGCACTGATACAAATGGTTGCACTGATACAAATGGTTGCACCGATACAAATGGTTGCACCGATACAAATGGTTACACCGATACAAATAGTTACACCGATCCAAATAGTTACAACCGATCCAAACAGTTACACCGATCCAAACGGTTACACCGATCCAAACGGTTGCACCGATCCAAACAGTTGCACCGATCCAAACGGTTGCACTGATCCAAACAGTTGCACTGATCCAAACAGTTGCACTGATCCAAACAGTTGCACTGATACAAACAGTTGCACTGATAGTAGTTAAGAGGCAGCCTGGGTAAGTGTGCTAAGGATAGGCATTGCTAGCATAGACAAACTGGCAGAGTTGTGCACCCTGGCTCCTCAGAGGTGCAGATTGGTATACTAATGTTTTAGTACACTAATAATGAAGGTTAACCCGGGCAGCCCAAACCCGTGTACTAAAAATTTGGTAGACTAATAAATAGTTAACCTGGGTGAGCCAAAATTGGTGTACTAAAATTTTGGTATACTAAAAATAGTTAGGGACTGCAAACCCACAAATTTAAGCCTAAGTGTAAAGTGAAGAGGCTGGAGGGTCGCCTAAGATGTAAACTAAGCCTAGAGTGCAAAGTACCCCCATATCTAAGCCTAAGTAAATAATATGGAGTGAAAATTAAAGAGGTTGGGAAGTCAGGCTAGGGATATGAATCCCAGCCCATTTAGGCCTAAGCTAAGCCTAAGTGTAAACTGAGCCAGTCCTGTAGTAGTCGACCTGAGTGGGGGTGTAAATATAAACATATGCTAACTGTCTTATCCCTAAGCCTAAAAAACCAGGGTGGAGGTGTAGCCTAAACAAAAAGCACCAACAAGCATAAGTTAAGCTAGTCCTAAAAATGTGAAATAGCTGACCCAAATGGGGGTGTAAATTAAGTTTAAGCACTGATTAAGATGAATTTCGAGTATACTAGATCAAATCATATAAGATACATATGCAACAATAATGGGGGGATATGCCCAGAAGGTCATGCAATGTTGAACGCAAATTGATATAAATAATTGTTTTTAATAATGGCTTTCAATAATTGATGTAATCATAATCATCATATAAACTAAACAAAATGACGTCTTGTCAGTCAGGCTGTGTTTCAAGACAGGTACTGGCCAGAGGAACAGAAATAAACAAAAAATGATCATCAGAATTTTTATAAATTAGGTACACGGGTTATAAGATCATAATGATTATCAGTAGAATATAGATTGATAACTTTGTCGGCTTCAGGTCCTTCATAAATTTTGCTGCCATTGCAGTATACATTGAGCTGATAAATGGGTATCAAAACATTTTGAATTTTTTCAACAGCTTCTAAATCATATGTCTTCGCTGCAAGATTCAAACTTGCCTTGCTCAGTAATTCTCGGGCTAATTGCTTCTGTTTTGTATAACGATTTTTATCACCTTTTCTAACGGCTTCCCAGTCAGAACTGTCCTCTAATTCAGCAATTCCAGTAACAACTGCACGAGGGAAAGAGACAGGTTATCATTTGATGTAATTTTAATGAAAGCACCACCAGACTTGCAAAATTCCTTAACGTCCTTTTGCAAGCCAGTGCCCCATTGATGCGTTTATATCAACAATCATGACTTGCCAGATCATGGCTTCACTTAAACAAAAATCTTTCTTTGACTGGGCTACACGTTCAATGAGGCTGAGAATTTGTTCAGCATTAATGTTCTGAGCTGTAGTAAACGGAACTAACACAGACAAATATAAACGGGGATGTTTTATTTCAATACCGACCTTGCAGTTGGGAGGGTGATCATGCAATAGTCTCCTAATAACAGCGTCAAAAATTGAATTCAAAATACGATTAATGTCAATCCATTGATTCATTTTCTTCACGGGTTTAAGCGAAACATGCCCAGACACGCCCAAGGATTAACAATCTTCATTTAACTAAAAGTGGTTGTACAACTAAATTAATTTTACATATATGTCATCGAAAGACTAATCTTCTATCAAACTCAAACGTTATTTTTCATTTGAAAAGTATGTTTTATCCTGAATATGCTCATTTTTGAGAGGCTGCCACTATTTTAGTGAAATTATGGGATTGTGGCCAGTGCAGTTGAGATGAATCAGGCAGAAATGTACAGATAATCTCTAAAAATAGTAAATTTTAGAGTCCACAAAGTATATGTTACACAGGAAATTATGCGTTAGAGTTCCATTTGACTATATTTGGGACAGTTTTCTCGCTATATTTTATATATTTTCTAATTTTTGACTATATATTTTAGATATTTTGGCTGATTTCATAAAAAATTGTATAAATGAATTATATAGTGCAGAAAGTAGAGGCTGTCGAACCCAAGAGGTGATACAAAAGAGAAAGCTGAAAATAATTGTTGAATAGAAAAACACAATAAAATTAAAAAACAGTTGATATAGTATGACCTAAGGTAGAATATAATTAGAAACTTACAGCATGCTTAGTGGAATTGTAAAGAAATAATCAGAGTAATGTAGCATTTCTGAGATTAAATTATGCATTCCAATGGAACATTTTGGAGGATGAAAGGTCAAAACAAGAAATAATATGGTAAAAAACTCGAAAAGGCATAGTTATTAGCTATATCTTGTATGATTTATGATTGAATTTGACTGAAGTTCATAAAAAACGATGGATAAAATCAAACTTGCTACACCTTAGATGTATAAAGGATTCCACAGGGTGTATTAGCTAGAATATAGTCAACTAAAAGTGGCAAATGATAGAAATATTATAGTAAGTGTTACTAGCAATTAGATTTGAAACTGAAAATTCTTAGAAAAAAGTATACATAACCGAGAATTCTATGATGTACTGGTATCCTAGAAAGCTTTCTGTTTCTTCTTACACACGCATTTCAATGATTCTGAGGCTCACACAAGGTTTTTAAAGACCTTTTTGTGTTATGTGTGTATTAATTTTATGGGAAAAACAGCAATTTATTGTTTTGCCAAGCAAAAAAATAAAAAATTGTTGAACTATATTGAATATAACGGTGTCTACCTAACCATATGTGCTCATAAAAAAGAAATTATGACCCCCATAGGCGATTTTATGCTATTTTGGGCCGCTCACACGCACTGAGTGCATGAGAATCATCATCTTTCTGCTTCATTATATAAGCTAGCAAAGAAAAAGGATCAAAAAATAACATTATTCATGGCTCACTTAGCACACATATCATAGGAGCATGACGTCAGGGGGGACAGTGAAAGGTGAAATCGCAATTTTCGGTCGTACAGGGCAAAATTTGGAATTTTTGATAAATTAGTTACATTTTCAGGCATTATTATATCAAAACTGTTTAAAAATGCACTGTTTTTGGCCTAAATTGCCCGCCATTCTTAACTTTTGGACTCTCCATTAGGATAATATTCCCCTTTTACCCTATTGTGCATGTATGACATAATCACTTTTTTACTAAATTACACACAAATAAATCCAGAAAAAAGTACTTATCTAGAAATTTCATGATATTTTAGCTAATTTACAGCAAAAATGTAGCCAGAAAATGTTAAAACGCTGAGGATATTAGCTTCATGAAACAGGCATTGGTGAAAAATGATGTACGAATAGTGTGAAGTAAGTGCAGCTTTACAGTATACCGTGTAAATTACTTCAATGTTCAGGAGAAGTAAGGTACAATGTGTGCACAAAATACCTAAAATTTTCAGAAAATGCTAGAAAATCATTATATTTTTGTAAACAAAACTTGCGCAAACATGCCAGTAAGCCTAAAAAAATCACAATATCACTCTGTTATAGTCAAATCTTTTGATGATATTGCTTTTGGCGTCACCCAAGGAAGAAATATTAAATCTCATATAGCATATAATTCAAAAAACCCAACACATGGGGGTGTTGGAGACTATTTCAAAAATCAGTAAAATGTGTTTTTCTACTTCATTTAATTTAATTTCAGAAGACAAAAAGACAAGGATGAGCTCCACTAGCATATTGACAATGCAGAATAATGACAAAAAAATGCAGCAATGGTTTAGGGCCGATTGGGTGAAAATTCGGGAAAATTGTATGTATTTCCTACACACAACTGTCGGCGTCTTAGCCTCAAAATTTCGTAGATATCTTTGTATGTTCTGGTTCAACCTGTAATATTCTTCTTCAAAAGAAGCATGTGAAATAAGCATATTTTTTTACAAAGTGAATTAATCTTATAAGTTCACACAAAATTTACCCATTTTTTCTCACACATTGCAGAATTCTTGATCACACTATGCGAAATTCTTATGATTTTTTGTGCTTTAATATAATTTTCGACAAATATGGCTAAAATTTCATTTAAAATCTATATCTTATTGCATAAAATCAAGAAATTCAAGCAAGTTGATGCACAGAAAGATTGAGAAAGCATGTCATTATCAGAAAAGCTACAAGTTTTCATTGTTTTGCTCCAGTTTTCTATGTAATTTTAACCCGATAGAGATGATTTTTTTAAAAGCTAGGCTACTGTGATGTTAATGTGGCCAGTGGGCATTTTCAAAAAAGTTAGAAAATGCTACTTTTTGCCATATATTCTGATATTATTTCTGAAATATAAGCCAATTCAGGCTCATTTAACATTTCTTTCTATGCAGGTATTCATGCGGCACACATCACTTAACTGTATTTTAAGTACATATTATCACAAGGTCAAAACACAAAGAAGTATTATCTATGTATGTCTCAAAGAGCACAAACGAAATTTATTAAATGTGGCGAAGATGTGCTGAAGATAATTCGAAATTTGAATAGTTCCACATCAATTCATGGGTTTTGATGCACAACACAGTATAAACAATAATATCTCAGGCGGATAATTCTAAATCTGCATGTATACCTTCAATACAGTATGCATTCTAACAAATTAATGAAAGGATGAGCTCAAGCTTGATATGTACATACATCAATCACCACCGTACGTGCATACGTTATAACTTTATTTCATGAACTAGCAGTTGATAATTTATTATAGAAGATTGAAAATATTCTTCACCGCTGTTTTAGCATTTATATTGATTTTTGAGGGCGTTTAGACCCAAAAAACGCAATTTTTTACCCCCTTCTGCAGATCGATCATGCTCTCCATCTTCACTCAACACGGAATTCTAGCGCAACAAATGAGATAAATTAGCATTTTTCCACACGTAACTCTATGTTTAACTAAAAAACATTAGGAAATAGCAAATATAATGTATGTTCGTGATAATTAATGCTGAAATTGCCGGATGAATGAAGCACTAATTAGTTATTGGTTACAAAAATACACACATTCACCTACAAAATGAGTGAAAAACTATAGAAACTACCTATTTTCTATAAGATTATGCCAACAAGGAGTCTTAAATATTTAGGAAAATTGAAGAATTTTTACAAGTTTATGTAATTTATTGTTTCTTAGGCACACAGGAAAAATAAAAATGTATGCGTTTTAAATAAAATTTGTGTTTTTAGAAATTAGGGTAGAGGATTATAAGGTAGAGGGATAATTCCCCAACGTACAACAGGCTATAAATTTAATTCATGCACAAGCTTATGTATTTGATGCTCAGCAGTGTTTAAAGTAAGATTTAACCAAATGGCGCGCCCTTCTGGACTCAAATTTCGCCACATTTTGGATTAAAGAGGCGCTTTGATTTCTTGCATGGATTTTTCCAAGTTTATGGCAAAATACCAAAAAGCGCGCAATTTTCGTCTACCTGTGAGCTCATGCATATAAGAGTAGTTTGCAGCGGCTAGTTTCCACTGTGCTTTATAGTCGGCACAAAAACGTTCCCAAAAATAGGACGCCACACAGGCTAAGTCATAGTTACTATAGCCATCGTGTATGAAATGGTAGGCCAGCTGAGAGCAAAAAAATTGAAAACATTCTTCAGCCATCATGCATACATAACTTTTTAAATATACTCTGATATTTATAATCTTAATTTTATTACAAAAGGTGGTTTCTTTTCTTTAGCCGTAGCCTTAGTTTCAGCTAGCTGACAATGTGAGAAAATACTGCTCTCTGGTGGTGCTCAAATATATTCTACGTATTTGTACACATTTGTATGTAAAAAATGCGTTGAAAGAGCCGTGCTCAACAAATTACTGAGATATATGCTTTGTAGTTTTCTGAAATTATGCAATAATATAGCACACAAAATGCGACAAAGTATCATTTTCGCACATAGATCTAGTAAGGAAAAATCAGAAAATAGCGAATATAATGTATATTTGTGATAATTAATGATAAAACTGCCTTACATATGAAGCACTAGCTAGTTATTTGATAACAAAAATGCATGGAGAAAAGGCATTAATCAACCAAATGTGCAAAAAGCTAGCAAAATTAGCCGTTTTCTATGAGATTATGCTAGCAAGGTGTCACAAACATTTAGGAGAATCGAGGAATTTCTCTACTTAGCGTAATAATTATGATAACAGGAGAACAGAGCTGCATGATTATTTTTAAATTTTTTGTGAAGATCACTTGAATTATGGTCATAGTTCAATACAATATTGCGTGGAATGTATTAGAAATTGGAAAAAAGAGTTGATTATATGCTTTTTTTATCTTTATTGCATGCTTATCTAGTCAAAAATTGGATTCTTTTAATATGATTTTGTTTGTTTTGTTGTCTAAATATTGCCTAAAATATACAACTTTAATGGGAAACAGGCGAAAATAGATGTAAAAAACACAAAATGCCTACACAGGGTGGTTTTAAATAGTGATTAAAAGGCTAAAAATTAAAAGTCAAACACTTTGGACCCTAATTTTGCTACCAGCAATGGTGTAGTGAAACGATGTTTTTTGCTATGCCTGGTAAATTGTTTGAAAAATGCGTTTTTTATGACAAAAAGATTTACAGAGATGGCTCATTATTTTTAAATTTTCACTTTACTAGCAAAAACTTGCACGTTTTTTGACAAAGTTTTGGGAAGATCACTTAAATTTTTTACTATAATTCAATGCAATACTGTGTAAAATGCATTTTGCTGCCTAAATATGGACTAAAATATTCAATTTTTATGAGCGGCATGGGGCGGCGGCGGCGGCGGACGCAAATTGGTGTACCGAAATTCTGATGCATCAATCTGTGCATAGAGGAAAACCGACCGAGACATCCCCAAATTTGTCCCACGTCTTGGGAGAAAAATTATTGATAACCTAAAATTTTATTTAGTAAATTAATAAACACAAAATACCAAATAATAATCAGTGTGCAAAACATTGGCGGGTAGCATATCAATCTTCTTCAGGCCTTCAATGAACAGCTCAAAATTGTTGGCCGGAGTGGGAGGCGATTCAATGATCGGGCGTTTAGTACGGCAATTCTGGGCACTGAAGGTATTTATTTTCAATTCATTTTCTCCATTTTTTTCGATCGAAATACAAACAGAGTTATTGTAATAAGCCTTTACATCCTGGAAATTAATTTTTGGCGGCAATAAATGACAGCATTTGAATGAATGTCGTGCAAAATTCTGCCCTTTCAACCCAAACCCTTTTTTTGCTTCCACAAATACCAATCTATCAACTATTTTTACACTTATTTCATCGATACTGTAGAAATTAGACTTTGTTGGATAAATTCTAACGCAAAATATAGTCGACATCTTGAAGACAAATGAAATGATTTGTTGCAGTCATCCTTATTTATATCAAGAATGAGTACACTAATGACTCATCAAACCGCCATCAGAATTTCGGTACACCAATTTGCGTCCGCCGCCGCCGCGCCCCATGCCGCTCATAAAAATTGTATATTTTGGTCCATATTTAGGCAACAAAATGCATTTTACACAGTATTGCATTGAATTATAGTAAAAAATTTAAGTGATCTTCCCAAAACTTTGTCAAAAAACGTGCAAGTTTTTGCTAGTAAAGTGAAAATTTAAAAATAATGAGCCATCTCTGTAAATCTTCTTGTCATAAAAAAACGCATTTTTCAAACAATTTACCAGGCATAGCAAAAAACATCGTTTCACTACACCATTGCTGGTAGCAAAACTAGGGTCCAAAGTGTTTGACTTTCAATTTTTAGCCTTTTAATCACTATTTAAAACCACCCTGTGTAGGTATTTTGTGTTTTTTACATCTATTTTCGCCTGTTTCCCATTAAAGTTGTATATTTTAGGCAATATTTAGACAACAAAACAAACAAAATCATATTAAAAGAATCCAATTTTTGACTAGATAAGCATGCAATAAAGATAAAAAAAGCATATAATCAACTCTTTTTTTCCAATTTCTAATACATTCCACGCAATATTGTATTGAACTATGACCATAATTCAAGTGATCTTCACAAAAAATTTAAAAATAATCATGCAGCTCTGTTCTCCTGTTATCATAATTATTACGCTAAGTAGAGAAATTCCTCGATTCTCCTAAATGTTTTTGACACCTTGCTAGCATAATCTCATAGAAAACGGCTAATTTTGCTAGCTTTTTGCACATTTGGTTGATTAATGCCTTTTCACCATGCAGTTTTGTTATCAAATAACTAGCTAGTGCTTCATATGTAAGGCAGTTTTATCATTAATTATCACAAATTTACATTATATTCGCTATTTTCTGATTTTTCCTTACTAGATCTATGTGCGAAAATGATAATTTGTCGCATTTTGTGTGCTATATTATTGCATAATTTCAGAAAACTACAAAGCATATATCTCAGTAATTTGTTGAGCACGGCTCTTTCAACGCATTTTTTACATACAAATGTGTACAAATACGTAGAATATATTTGAGCACCACCAGAGAGCAGTATTTTCTCACATTGTCAGCTAGCTGAAACTAAGGCTACACCTAAAGAAAAGAAACCACCTTTTGTAATAAAATTAAGATTATAAATATCAGAGTATATTTAAAAAGTAATGTATGCATGATGGCTGAAGAATGTTTTCAATTTTTTTGCTCTCAGCTGGCCTACCATTTCATACACGATGGCTATAGTAACTATGACTTAGCCAGCCTGTGTGGCGTCCTATTTTTGGGAACGTTTTTGTGCCGACTATAAAGCACAGTGGAAACTAGCCGCTGCAAACTACTCTTATATGCATGAGCTCACAGGTAGACGAAAATTGCGCGCTTTTTGGTATTTTGCCATAAACTTGGAAAAATCCATGCAAGAAATCGAAGCGCCTCTTTAATCCAAAATGTGGCGAAATTTGAGTCCAGAAGGGCGCGCCATTTGGTTAAATCTTACTTTAAACACTGCTGAGCATCAAATACATAAGCTTGTGCATGAATTAAATTTATAGCCTGTTGTACGTTGGGGAATTATCTCTCTACCTTATAATCCTCTACCCTAATTTCTAAAAACAAAAATTTTATTTAAAACGCATACATTGTTATTTTTCCTGTGTGCCTAAGAAACAATAAATTACATAAACTTGTAAAAATTTTTCAATTTTCCTAAATATTTAAGACTCCTTGTTGGCATAATCTTATAGAAAATAGGTAGTTTCCATAGTTTTTCAATCATTTTGTAGGTGAATGTGTGTATTTTTGTAACCAATAACTAATTAGTGCTTCATTCATCCGGCAATTTCAGCATTAATTATCACGAACATACATTATATTTGCTATTTCCTAATGTTTTTTAGTTAAACATAGAGTTACGTGTGGAAAAATGCTAATTTAACAGCGGTGAAGAATATTTTCAATCTTCTATAATAAATTATCAACTGCTAGTTCATGAAATAAAGTTATAACGTATGCACGTACGGCGGTGATTGATGTATGTACATATCAAGCTTGAGCTCATCCTTTCATTAATTTGTTAGAATGCATACTGTATTGAAGGTATACATGCAGATTTAGAATTTTCCGCCTGAGATATTATTGTTTATACCGTGTTGTGCATCAAAACCCGTGAATTGATGTGGAATTATTCAAATTTCGAATTATCTTCCACATCTTCGCCACATTTAATAAATTTCGTTTGTGCTCTTTGAGACATACATAGATAATACTTCTTTGTGTTTTGACCTTGTGATAATATGTACTTAATTATTCAAATTTCGAATTATCTTCAGCACATCTTCGCCACATTTAATAAATTTCGTTTGTGCTCTTTGAGACATACATAGATAATACTTCTTTGTGTTTTGACCTTGTGATAATCTATAATATTAATTTCGAGTTGTGTGTAAGTGTGTGTGTGTGTCTGTGAGGCAAAAAAGTTTTTACAGGATAATTTTGTGATACTTATATTTTCACTCAATGGGTATTTTCGGGCGCTAATTACAATTTTTTGATTAAAATGGCTCGATCGGACTCCTGAAACCCGGAAACTACGGATTTATGTAAAAGGTTTTGGTAGCTCTAGCCGCTTATGCAATTGCCGCAGGGTAAAATTTTAAAGCCACCCTAGATCAACTTTTTATGCGCTATCGACTGGTGTAAACCACTTTACACTACAGTGTAAACTGATGTGATGCTGTAAGAAAAACGTGATTTACAAGTGTATTTTATCAAATATCTCAAATCGCAGCGGATAAATTTTTTAAAGTTTTCACCAATCATTGGATATCTTATGACTGACCTTACTGTAGAATTTGAAGAAAATTCACGGATTGGTTTCTGAGATACGGGAGCCCAAAGGTACCCTATGCATAGCGTAAAATTTAGGTTTTTGTCTTTTTGCTGAAGCACAGATTGACTGTTGCTTCCAAAATTTGGCCCCTGTGGTTTCTGGGACCGCTGATTCCATATTCGCTACTTTAAATATACGATCTGGCATCATAAAACGTGTATGAGACGGGCTAAAAGGAAATCACGTACGGGTACTTATAAACATGATTAATCACTGAAAAAGAGCTTGCACCAAGTCAAAATTTTTGACCTTGTAAACCAGCGCGCGTTAAATTTAATGCGAAGCAATCGAAAGCAGCAAACATGCGGCTTTCGAAAATACAAATCCAAATGTTTTTGCTTCTAGCGGCTAATTTAATATGCAACTTTTTGCATTTGTTTACAATGAGGGCAAAGTTGAACATTGTACGCAGTTTTGCCGTTGAGTTGCCTCATAAACGGAAGAACGAGGCAAAAGAAGACAGAGCAAAATGGAATGAGTCGTTGCTTAATGGATAGCACTCACAAAATGCACATAAAATAATAATTGAATTATATATGTAGGTAGGTACTATAAATCTTGATCCTTCTATGCACAATTCGCAAATGACCATAAACAATATGTACTGTAATTTTTATTCAATCGAGCAATAAATGTGAATTGTGAAAGTTTGTTTGTCTGTATGTCTGTTTGTTTGGGGTTGGCTCCGGCTCCATAATAGTTGGTGGGCTGACGGTTTGACCCGAGGTCGACCTACCGGGGGAAGGATCCGTAGCGACATTAAAATTTGATCAACACCACCCAGTCACCCTATACAGGGGTGGAGCGGGAGGCAGCCCTATGCTTAAGCATAGCATTTTTTGGGACATGGCCGATTTTTCGCAAAATTTTAAAAAAGGAGCAAAACTCGGTTTACACTATTTTCGGGTTATGGTTTTTTCTGAATTTCGGGCGGGTCCGGACCCCCCCAGTCCCCCACAGCTACATGCCTGGCTATAAGATAGGACATGAAATAAGATACCGTGTGCTACAAGATAAGCAATGCTATACAATAGGATGTGATAGATACCTGTGCTACAGGATAGGCAATGCTATAAGATAGGACGTGATAAAAGACACCCGTGCTACAAGATAGGTAATGCTATAAGATAGGACGTGATACAAGATGCCCCGTGCTACAAGATAGGCAATGCTATAAGATAGGATGGGATATAAGATACCCTGTGCTACTGGATAGGCAATACTATAAGATGTGACGTGATATAAGATACCCCGTGCTACAAGATAGGTAATGCTATAAGATAGAACGTGATAAAATATACCCCGTGCTACAAGATAGGCAATGCTATAAGATAGGAAGTGATATAAGATACCCCGAGCTGCAAGATACGCAATGCTATAAGATAGGATGGGATATAAGATACCCTGTGCTACGAGATAGGCAATGCTATAAGATAGGTGTGATATAGATACCCTGTCTGTGCCATAACATGCAGTGTTATAAGATAGATGATACCATCAGCTATAACATATGAGTGATATGAGATATCACGTGATATATGACACCCTTCGCTACAAGAAACAAAAAATTCTTAAAACATCAAAAATATGGTTTGACCAAAAAAATTTTCCAAAACATCCTAAAACATCGAAAATATGGTTTGACGAAAAAAATTTTCCAAAACATCCCAAAACATCAAAAATATGGGTTTGATTAAACAAATTTCCAGAACATCCCAGAACATCAAAAGTGCTTCAAAGCATGGATGTGTCGATAATGTAATAGTGCTTTAACATATCCTGTGCTGTAAAGAGGTGTCCCAAAACATCAAAAATATGGTGTGCACCAAAAAATCTTTAAACATCCCAAAACATCAAAAAAATCGTTTTGACCAAAAAAATTTTCTAAACACCCTAAAACATCAAAAATATGGTTTTGACCAAAAAAATTTTTAAACCTTCAAAAACATCAAAAGTATGGTTTTGGACCAGAAACGCTTTTTAATATTCCAAAACGTTAAAAATATGGTTATGATCAAACAAAATTTTTAAACATCCCAAACCATCTAATGGTATAATTTCCAGAACATCCCAGAACATCAAAAATATGATTTAGGATAAAGAATTCTCAGAACCATTCTATAACGTCAAAAATATGGATTTAATCAAAGAAATGGTTGATAAAAGACAGTTTTAAAAAATTTAAAAAATACAATATGGTTTTTACCAACAATTTTTTTAAAAAATATACAAAAACATCAAAAGTCCCGAAAAATAAAAAAATACAAGAGACATCTCAATCCCATACAGTTATCAGGCCTAAGTTCAGCCCGGGCAACGCCGGGCAGCTCAGCTCAGCTATTATAATTCGAAAAAATAATAAAATCTATGTACGCATAAAATAATATGAAACAGAATATATAAGGCTTCGTGTCACAGACAAAAATATAAAAACCGCTCGCCGATCCATTGCAGAGTCATTCAATTTTTTATACTAATTACTGGTTAAGATATTATTTGTTTACAAACACTCTAGCAGATGGGGCAGCGAAGCGCCCCATTTGCTAGTATGTACTTAAAATACAGTTAAGTGATGTGTGCCGCATGAATACCTGCATAGAAAGAAATGTTAAATGAGCCTGAATTGGCTTATATTTCAGAAATAATATCAGAATATATGGCAAAAAGTGCATTTTCTAACTTTTTTGAAAATGCCCACTGGCCACATTAACATCACAGTAGCCTAGCTTTTTAAAAAAATCATCTCTATCGGGTTAAAATTACATAGAAAACTGGAGCAAAACAATGAAAACTTGTAGCTTTTCTGATAATGACATGCTTTCTCAATCTTTCTGTGCATCAACTTGCTTGAATTTCTTGATTTTATGCAATAAGATATAGATTTTAAATGAAATTTTAGCCATATTTGTCGAAAATTATAATAAAGCACAAAAAATCATAAGAATTTCGCATAGTGTGATCAAGAATTCTGCAATGTGTGAGAAAAAATGGGTAAATTTTGTGTGAACTTATAAGATTAATTCACTTTGTAAAAAAATATGCTTATTTCACATGCTTCTTTTGAAGAAGAATATTACAGGTTGAACCAGAACATACAAAGATATCTACGAAATTTTGAGGCTAAGACGCCGACAGTTGTGTGTAGGAAATACATTCAATTTTCCCGAATTTTCACCCAATCGGCCCTAAACCATTGCTGCATTTTTTGTCATTATTCTGCATTGTCAATATGCTAGTGGAGCTCATCCTTGTCTTTTTGTCTTCTGAAACTAAATTAAATGAAGTAGAAAAACACATTTTACTGATTTTTGAAATAGTCTCCAACACCCCATGTGTTGGGTTTTTGAATTATATGCTATATGAGATTTAATATTTCTTCCTTGGGTGACGCCAAAAGCAATATCATCAAAAGATTTGACTATAACAGAGTGATATTATGATTTTTTTAGGCTTACTGGCATGTTTGCGCAAGTTTTGTTTACAAAAATATAATGATTATCTAGCATTTTCTGAAAATTTTAGGTATTTTGTGCACACATTGTACCTTACTTCTCCTGAACATTGAAGTAATTTACACGGTATACTGTAAAGCTGCACTTACTTCACACTATTCGTACATCATTTTTCACCAATGCCTGTTTCATGAAGCTAATATCCTCAGCGTTTTAACATTTTCTGGCTACATTTTTGCTGTAAATTAGCTAAAATATCATGAAATTTCTAGATGAGTACTTTTTTTGGATTTATTTGTGTGTAATTTTAAAAAGTGATTATGTCATACATGCACAATAGGGTAAAAGGGGAATATTACCCTAATGGAGAGTCCAAAAGTTAAGAATGGCGGGCAATTTAGGCCAAAAACAGTGCATTTTTAAACAGTTTTGATATAATAATGCCTGAAAATGTAACTAATTTATCAAAAATTCCAAATTTTGCCCTGTACGACCAAAAATTGCGATTTCAACTTTCACTGTCCCCCCTGACGTCATGCTCCTATGATATGTGTGCTAAGTGAGCCATGAATAATGTTATTTTTTGATCCTTTTTCTTTGCTAGCTTATATAATGAAGCAGAAAGATGATGATTCTCATGCACTCAGTGCGTGTGAGCGGCCCAAAATAGCATAAAATCGCCTATGGGGGTCATAATTTCTTTTTTTATGAGCACATATGGTTAGAGTAGACACCGTTATATTCAATATAGTTCAACAATTTTTTATTTTTTTTGCTTGGCAAAACAATAAATTGCTGTTTTTCCCATAAAATTAATACACACATAACACAAAAGGTCTTTAAAAACCTTGTGTGAGCCTCAGAATCATTGAAATGCGTGTGTAAGAAGAAACAGAAAGCTTTCTAGGATACCAGTACATCATAGAATTCTCGGTTATGTATACTTTTTTCTAAGAATTTTCAGTTTCAAATCTAATTGCTAGTAACACTTACTATAATATTTCTATCATTTGCCACTTTTAGTTGACTATATTCTAGCTAATACACCCTGTGGAATCCTTTATACATCTAAGGTGTAGCAAGTTTGATTTTATCCATCGTTTTTTATGAACTTCAGTCAAATTCAATCATAAATCATACAAGATATAGCTAATAACTATGCCTTTTCGAGTTTTTTACCATATTATTTCTTGTTTTGACCTTTCATCCTCCAAAATGTTCCATTGGAATGCATAATTTAATCTCAGAAATGCTACATTACTCTGATTATTTCTTTACAATTTCACTAAGCATGCTGTAAGTTTCTAAATATATTCAACCTTAGGTCATACTATATCAACTGTTTTTTAATTTTATTGTGTTTTTCTATTCAACAATTATTTTCAGCTTTCTCTTTTGTATCACCTCTTGGGTTCGACAGCCTCTACTTTCTGCAATATATAATTCATTTATACAATTTTTTATGAAATCAGCCAAAATATGTAAAATATATAGTCAAAAATTAGAAAATATATAAAATATAGTGAGAAAACTGTCCCAAATATAGTCAAATGGAACTCTAACGCATAATTTCCTGCGTAACATATACTTTGTGGACTCTAAAATTTACTATTTTTAGAGATTATCTGTACATTTCTGCCTGATTCATCTCAAATGCACTGGCCACAATCCCATAATTTCACTAAAATAGTGGCAGCTTCTCAAAAATGAGCATATTCAGGATAAAACATACTTTTCAAATGAAAAATAATGTTTGAGTTTGATAAAAGATTAGTCTTTCGATGACATATATGTAAAATTAATTTAGTTGTACAACCACTTTTAGTTAAATGAAGATTGTTAATCCTTGGGCGTGTCTGGGCATGTTTCGCTTAAACCCGTGAATTTGATGTTTCATGTAGAGCATATATAACCAAATAATAACAAAAACGCAAATTTTGTTTGTAACGATGCATAAAAATATGGATATTAATGAATTTTACACTCTAAATGAACTTCATAAACCCATTCATGCTAAAAAATTCAATTCTTTTGCAAAAGCGTACACTTTAAAGTTCGAGAAAATGAATCAATGGACTGATATTTATCGTATTTTGAATTTAATTTTTAAAGATGTTATTAGGAGACTATTGCATGATCACCCTCCCGACTGCAAGGTCGGTATTGAAATAAAACATCCGCGTTTATATTCGTCTGTGTTAGTTCCGTTTACTACAGCTCAGAACATTAATGCTGAACAAATTCTCAGCCTCATTGAGCGTGTAGCCCAGTCAAAGAAAGATTTTTGTTTAAGTGAAGCCATGATCTGGCAAGTCATTATTGTTGATATAAATGCACAATGGGGCACTGGCTTGCAAAAGGACGTTAAGGAATTTTGCAAGTCTGGTGGTGCTTTCATTAAAATTACATCAAATGATAACCTGTCTTTACCTCGTGCAGTTGTTACTGGAATTGCTAAATTAGAGAACAGTTCTGACTGGGAAGCCGTTAGAAAAGGTGATAAAAATCGTTATACAAAACAGAAGCAATTAGCCCGAGAATTACTGAGCAAGGCAAGTTTGAATCTTGCAGCGGAGACATATGATTTAGAAGCTGTTAAAAAAATTCAAAATGTTTTGATACCCATTTATCAGCTCAATGTATACTGCAATGGCAGCAAAATTTATGAAGGACCTGAAGCCGACAAAGTTATCAATCTATATTCTACTGATAATCATTATGATCTTATAACCCGTGTACCTAATTTATAAAAATTCTGATGATCATTTTTTGTTTATTTCGTTCCTCTGGCCAGTACCTGTCTTGAAACACAGCGTGACTGGACAAGACGTCATTTTGTTTAGTTTATATGATGATTATGATTACATCAATTATTGAAAACCATTATTAAAAACAATTATTTATATCAATTTGCGTTCAACATTGCATGCCCTTCTGGGCATATCCCCCATTATTGTTGCATATGTATCTTATATGATTTGATCTAGGATACTCGAAATTCATCTTAATCAGTGCTTAAACTTAATTTACACCCCCATTTGGGTCAGCTATTTCACATTTTTAGGACTAGCTTAACTTATGCTTGTTGGTGCTTTTTGTTTAGGCTACACCTCCACCCTGGTTTTTTAGGCTTAGGGATAAGACAGTTAGCATATGTTTATATTTACACCCCCACTCAGGTCAACTACTACAGGACTGGCTCAGTTTACACTTAGGCTTAGCTTAGGCCTAAATGGGCTGGGATTCATATCCCTAGCCTGACTTCCCAACCTCTTTAATTTGCACTCCATATTATTTACTTAGGCTTAGATATGGGGGTACTTTGCGCTTAGGCTTAGTTTACACTTAGGCGACCCTCCGGCCTCTTCACTTTACACTTAGGCTTAAATTCAGGGTTTGCAGTCCCTAACTATTTTTAGTATACCAAAATTTTAGTACACCAATTTGGGCTCGCTCAAGTCAACTATTTATTAGTCTACCAAATTTTAGTACACGGGTTTGGGCGTGCTCGGGTTAACCTTCATTATTAGTGTACTAAAACATTAGTATACCAATCTGCACCCTGAGAAAAGCCAGGGTGCAAACTACGCCCCCGCCGCCTATGCTACAACGTGTCCTATGCTTAACCATTGCACCCCAGGGTCCCCCTTAACTACTACTGATACAAACAGTTGCACTGATCCAAACAGTTACACTGATCCAAACAGCCACACTAAGCGAAACAGTCGCACTGATCCAACAGTCGCACTGATCCAAGCAGTCTCACTGATCCAAGCAGTCGCAAGCAGTTGCACTGATTAAAGCAGTCGCAATGATCCAAGCAATTACACAGATCCAAGCAATGTTCTTTCACTCTGAACTGTATAAATTATTGTTCCTAGGCATATAGTTGTGCACAAATTGCTTAAATTATAACAAATTAAAAATTATTAGATTAAGCATTTTATGAGCTTCAAGATGATACCTTATTTGTTATATTTAAATAAAAAACTCAATTTACACAAAGAAAACAGAGAAATTTGTGAAAAGTCAAAAATCAATTAAGATTTCCACCTCAAATTCGAAGCTTTTAGATTGCAGAAAAAACACATACTATCAATCAAAACTTATACTTTTTGGATAGCACTCTTAACGCTACTATTATATTAGGTTTTAGGCTCATATCTTAAAAAATCGTAAAGTTAGTAACATATGAAGGCCTGAATTTGCACATTTTTTAGGGTATACTGTAGAAATCCGGTTTTTCAAACGTTACTTTTGACTGCTTGGAACAAATTAGTTGGTTTATAGCAAAATATTTAGATATTTTTTTCGCTCTTTTATTTAAGCTATTGTTTAGTATGAAAACAAAAGTATGAAAACAGTTCTATATAAAAATTTTCATTATCATTGAAATTTGCAACTTTATTGCTAGCGATGTGTGTAATAGCGCTCTTGACTTGAATCTTATTGCTACTTTATAACTGAAAGACGTTAAATATTGCCCCCACAAATTTCGTGGCTTAAGCATAATCATACAAAATCCTTGCTCGGGAAACTGTGTGTCGACAGGAACCAATTAATCACAAATTGCATGAAATATCAAAATTGTTCAATCGGTAAGATAATCTGTGTATAATTCTTGCTTTTCGATTAAATTTAGAAATTCCTTTTGATTCAAATCCGAATGAGTTTTCGTGGCTTAGTATTTCTGATGCTGTTTTGGCACTATTTTTTATCTTTAAAGTGTGATCTTTTAATCTTTCTATGCATTCTAAGAGAAAGAGTAAGGTCGTGAAGGTAGAAAAGTGTCATTTTGACCCGCTCATAATTTTAAAGCCAGGAGAATCTAATTTAATTATAAACGGTGGGAAAATTATATAAATGTATAATCGAAATCTTGTTGATCTTCTTATGTCGCAATTTGATCTTTGCATATTCGTGCAATTTTGAGCGATGGAACCAAACATGGGCGTGGGGGCATGAAGGGGATTGTTGCCCAGAAGTTCGCAGATTACTGTAGAACCCCAGAATTATATTTTTAGTAATATTTTTGACGATTTGACCTATCCTGATCCCCAGAATATTGGTGTTGTTCATGTATCGATAGAACCACCTGACCTGTGTCTTATAGGTATAAATAAAGGATTTTACAAATTGAAGAAATTTAACTAAGATTTTCCATCTCCGTGTTGTATCGTTTTTTTCAGCAGGTTTCCATCCAGATCGTAGGTGAAAGTCATCAAATTGCGAAAGAGAATCAATAAAATATGTAAAAGGATGGTTTGTCTGCTAGTGTTCACGTCTTAGAACAATATGAATTTGGGAGTAATTTGAGAAACGGATCAATAAACTTCTCCCTTTTGTACATTTTTGTAATACAAATATACGCTTTATTGCTTGATATGAGTATTTCGTCTGAATTTTAAATAGACGAAAATTTGATATTTACAAATTGAAAGCTATTGAATATTCTATCGGATTTTGTCGACTAGAAAAAATTTATACTACAAGAGGTAAACACGGATGTTATTAATACAATGATGTATCCAGCGGATCGTTTAAAATATCACGGGTCTTATCAATAGTCATAGAGAAACATGCGCAGGTGAGGAGTTGGGGATCTGACGGGTAGGGAGAAATAGGGGCATAGACCCCAAAATATGAAAATGGAAAATTTTCAGAGAAAATGAGGCAACATAAAGGCCCAAGGAAAAAATCAGAAAGATTTCAGTAAAAATTGCTTGAGTATTCACGCTGTTTTAGGATTTTTATCCCTTTTTTGAGAGCTATTTAGGTCAAAAAAGCTCGCTGGTTGATCATTACTGACCCTTTGACCTTCTTAGACCGGTCCTTCTGGTGCTTTTACGCTTATAAAGTGATGTGATGTTAATTGTTGAACTTAGATTTACTTTTTTAACTGAAATTAATTTTTTATATGAATAAATTGAAATATAAAATGAAACGAATAAATTGAACAAAAATAATTACGAACATATTTTACATAGATAATTCATTAAAATAAGTAATTAAGTTTTTATATAAATGAAAATTAAACTAATTTCATTTAAAATAGTTTTTTGCTTCTCAACAGCAAATGGCGTTTTATTTCAAGTCCACGAATTCCCGATTTCTAATAGTCTTCATTTCGTTCCGTCCTTTGCCCCGACAGTTCTTCAATTGTTTATAGTCATCTTCAATACGCTTAATCGACCGGGTTTTTTATCATTCGCAAAATTGACGAGCTTCAAGCCGAAATTTTTGTTAACATTTTTTTCCATTCCATTTATTTTAGGCTCTATTCGAATTTATCTGCCAGGAATTCAATTGGATCGTCTAAATTCTGCACCGTAAATTTCTAAAATGGGATCATTCTCCGCATTTTTAGCGACATTGTCCCCGATAATCTTGTTTTTATCTGACGAAGCTTTGACACTACAAGGATTCTCAAACTGCGAGGAAATGTTCAGTGGCGTTGATGACCCCAAAGCATTTTGTGCCACCGGACGAGTCACGCGGGACTGCGCCAGATGGTGTGACCCGAGTTACAACCGAATATTCAGCGTGATTGTTTTATGTTAGCATCAAAAGGGATTCAATAATAAATAATAATTAGGTTTATTAAGCATAAATATACAATAACATTAGTGTTATAATCAATTAATGTAACATAATTAAATTATAAATTTTAATAATAATTTAAATACATAGAATTATAGTATGCAGATGTAAAATAAAAGCTTATTCTGGACTAATGTGATAATAGAATCTATCGATTGAATTTAATTTTTTCACGAATTCGAATGTCTGAACAATTTTTATGAAAATATTTCAGTTCGTATAATTTCACATAGAAATAAACAAGGCGATTCTACATTCAATAAGAAATTCCGAAAAAGAGTGTCCGGACCACACATGGACGTTGGGGGGAGGGTTGGAGGGGGTATGCACCCACATGAAGGCCAAATAATCCCCCCCAGAAACCGGATTTCTCCCTTAATTCACTTTTTGAAATTTTTGTTGTTTTTTGCAATTTTTGATGCCGATAGATAGTCCTCGATTAGTAACGTTGAAATATGTTGTCTTTTCGCTAAACCACCGTTTCTGAGACCATCTTTTGACCTATGAAAAATTGCACCCCACCCCAGAATTTTGGTGCTGCCCACCGATAGTGTGGACTCCCGTGATCTATTTTTTGGCGCTTTATTGATCGCTGAAAGTTTAAGGACACTTCAGACCCCCTAGATTTAGTCGCAGACCTTGCTTGGTTCACAGACCTACATAATCTACCAGCAGACTTGCACAGCATAGGAATTAAAGCGAAGGAGCGAAATTGCAAAGTGCTATTTATGGGCTCAAAGGTGGTCGATACTTGTCAAAAACATCGCTTGTCGGTATTTCTGACGATGCTCCATCTTTCCTGAGCCTAGAAACAGGAAATAAGTTTGAATAAATTAAAAAATATAGTAAAAAAAGAGTATATGCCGCGATGTGCCATAAATCTAACACTTTTGTGCAAAGAGATCGCTAAAAGTGCTTTAAACTTAAAAATTGTCGCAAACTTTTTGATTAGTCGCGCCTTCGGGGGAGGTATAAAAAATATCTGGAGGGGAGTGAAAATTTTTTTGAGGCTGAGAGCAGTGAAAACCTTTAACCCCCAAGATTTTTAATAATTGTAAACGATCGATTTATACATTCCTGTACTTTCCGGACGAAATGAAAGCGTCGCTGATCGATTTTAATTATTTATTGAAGCCCGTTTTTGATTTCGTTTATTGAAAAGATACAGGTGAAATAAGTTCTTCCAAATTGTTCCAGTAGTATTTTTAACTTGGGATAAAAAGTAGCAGATTTCAAAGAAACGAAAGCTATATAATTTTGTGTGTTTATATCACTTAAAGTCCCTCATTAAGAAATCTAACCTAAATCATTGAAATAATCAACCGATTACACAATTCTAACACTTCAACATACGGTATGTTTTATGAGGCAGACTGAATTTCCGAAACATTGCGTAATTCTCCCAGAAATATCTGCGTAATTTTCCTAGAAATTTCTCATTAAAAGTTAAAAAGAAAAAAGTATAAAAGTTTTGGCGCTTCGCACCATGGGCATGAAGAGGAATCTGGGGGAGCAGGGTCTGGGCCTTAAGAATCCGGCAAACCCACTAATAATCGATAGACCCTCCAGAATTGAATCTTGGTGCTATTTTTGGCAATTATGCCTCCCTGCCTCCCAAAGTTGGCTGCTGCCCATGTATGCCGACGCGTGTTCTTCATTTTTGACTATATTTAGCTCAATTCACTCATATGTTTTCAATTTTTTATGTTTTAGTATTCTAAAACAAACGGCCTTTTACAGAAATACTAAAAAATGTTATGAAAAAATATGAAAACGAACATTTTCAGCTCAAAAAGGCGCACTTTAGATGTACATATGTGACAAAGCTTTCCAAAGTCACTTTTTAATAAGCTGAACGAACATTGGGATTAGTAGCAAATTTAAGGAAATTTAACATATGACAAAAGAACAAAGAAAGCTCAAAGTTTTTAAAAACTAAACATATTATGCCTTCTTTCTTTGTTTAAAGAATATAAAGATTTCGCAAAACGTCATTATTCTGCACTAACGACAATAAGAAGGTTAATTCAAAATACAGAAATTATGAAAATTCGTTAAAATAAAATTCTCGCAGGGTATATTTACTGTTTATCTTTTTATATCGCAAGCTTGTTTTTTTCTACAATGTGATTATAATTTTGATAAAAACAAATAAGAGGTTGATGAACAACACGTGGTGATATAAAATATCTAGATTTCCCATAATAGAAAAAATGGAAAATTTACCGAAGAAATTTACAAAATAAAGCCTAAATATGATAAAAATAAAAAATAATTCGTGCTTTAAAATGATTTCAAACTGTAAATTAAGATCATTTTTATGCTGGTTAAGCAGTTATATCAATTCAGTTTTCGAAGGCATTTTGATCCATAAAATATCTGTCACTTACCCCCAGACCAGCTGGTTGTGCTTAAATGGCGTGCTAATGTAGAAGCTCGCCCAAAAACTTCGTTGAAATGATACAAATCGATTTTAATTGGATAAATTATTTGCAATATATGTCACTTTATAAATAAAACTGATTCATGAATACGTAATTTCAGCCCGCAATCCCCGAGGACTCACATTCCAGCGAGACCAGGAGCAACCCAAGTTCAAATCCAACCGAATGTAGAACAGTCTGAAAATAAACCGAATTATTTCGAATCGAAACCGGAGCCTTACAAGAAAAGTCCAAACACTCTGGTACTACTCGTAATATAATATTTGCAAATTTGAGCTTTATAAGACGTTTAAAGCTCTAATTTTTAAGTTTAAGCGCGTCCGCTACTAAATATTTTCACAGTAGGTCTGACAATAGTCTCAGACATCGACTGCAGCTAAAATAAAATAATATTCGATTGTTTCTGCAGGAATATAAAAACATTTGAAATTAGCAGTGATGAAGTTCCGGCTAAATTGGAAACACTGGCTCACTTTTTGATCTTTAAACAATGTATTATGATGAATGTAATAATTAATTATCTTTATGATCTGAGATTCATCTGAATTTAAAAATTCTCAAACCTAAAATCTAATCGAATTAATTAATTTAAAGGGGAAAGTTAGCATTGAGAATGAATTTTACGTCAAAAGAAAGGTGGCTGAATCAGGCTTGAAAGCTTTAAAATTTTTTAGAAATATAGAAAACTTCAGCATCATGGTTCAATATTATTAACTACTTACTAATTATGAATCTGATTTTCGCCCAATTTTACGTGAGATTGGATTTTTTATGGAATTATTTTGATCAACAAATTCTTCTAATATTTCAGCCCAAAATAAAAGCAGTCAGTCAAGTCAAGCCGTCTTACATAAAACCGCAGCAGATGCCCAACAAGGTAAATCGATCTTTAAACAGTAATTTTATTGTATTAATTAGTCTGGCTTTTACAATAATATTCAGTTTACCGGCTGTTTATCAATTAGAAATGCTTCTTGTTTGCGCAATCGCATATGCATAATATTTGGGTCCTTAGTTGCCGTATTTATCAGTGCATCTTTTTTTGTGACTGTCTCTGCGGTGCTTAATAAATGAAGAAAAGCCAAATTTCGTTTCAGCCTTATTGGAGCCATTTTTATTTAGGCTGTTCGTGAAAATTTCGATTCTTTTCTTTGCATAAAATCCTATCAAATTTTACTGGCCAATTTTTAAATCTTACTTTATACTCGTGATTTATTGATATTTATAGCTTTTTTTGACTCTCTTGTTCTTTTCAGCTTCTGGCTTGGCCAATTGTAGTTCTTTTTGCATAAAAAGCACCAGTTATAGGTCCGCCTAACACATCTTCCAGCTTATATGTTTTTGGTGTACATTGAGATATGCTATTGATTTTGAACAATTCATCTGTGAATGTATGCTTACTAGTTTTTTGCGAAATTTCCTTTCAAAGAAGTTATTCTAACAATTTCTCCAACATTAAATATTCGTTCATTTCTAAATTTTTTCTGTCTTTTTTCAACATAAATTCTAGCAACTTACTCAGTGTTCTCTGAATCTACATCATTAGGGGCCAGTGTTGTTCAAACTAGAAATGAAACGTAAGTTTTCATCAGAATAATGAGTCATATACCGCATAAGCTTTTTCACGAAATGTCCTATGAAACCGTTCAACAAAAATTAGCTTTAATTTCCGGGTTGCTTGTCTATATATGCATGACAGAATGAGCTTTTACTAATTTATTGAAGGCGACTGTGAATTCATTGCCATGATCGGTCCTGATGGATTGTGTTTTTGCCTCATTTAATATCTTTTCAAACACTCTAGCAGTTGAATCAGCACTCTTATCAGTTATTGCCTCACCATATGCCTCTCGTGAAAAGACATCAACCGCCATTAAGATATGACGATTTCTATAGTTTTTACCTTTAAACTCCTTAAATCTAAAAGATCAACATCCACATGATATTTGGCCCAGAAACAATTATAGAGCGTCTTGAAAAACGTTTCAAAACTGGTTTATGTAGCTGATAAGTAAACTGATTTTTCAAGAATTTTCTCACCGTATCAGCCGATATTTCTTCCTATTTTTAAGCAGCTTCTGCAATTTGTTGATACCTGAAAGAGAGGTTGGCCTGCCTGCCTCCGTCCAATACTGCTTTATGATCTCCATGCTTTATAACTCAAATAATTATTAATATTTATAACCTAAAGTGCAAGAAAATTTTGCCATCGTCGCACTTCGATAGCTATAAATATGAATATGTATCGTATTATAGAATACTACAAAGTTATATACCGTCAATATTCGTACAAATCAAAGATATAAACAATTATTGCTTTCGTCTAGAAGATCCACTAATCATTGAATTTCACTTTAAGCGATCGTCTATATTCTGAAAAATGTCATTTCAACCTTTTCTTTATCTAAACAAAGGGTCTTTGAAATAATGGGGCCTAAAACTACTACTACTACAATAAAGCAAGTAAGTAAGCATCATGCCGCCAAGAAGCCTCAAAAAGGCTGTGGTGCTAAAAAGTCTATAAATATGAAAAATAAACGACGAGAAAAGTCTACTTGTTCTAAAAAAACCAAATAAAAAATCGCAGCTCAATCATTCATACGCATTGAGAAATTCCAAATATGTCGAAAAACACTGATCAAACTTTTTCTGTAATATATGAAAACGAAGTCGAGTACTACCCTATAGACCCACTAATCACCGAGGAACCTATTCAATTTGATATTCCCGAATCATGGACACAGCTCACCGACCCTAATTTTCTACTAAAAGTTCGAGCTAAAGTCGTTGAAGCGGATAAAACTAACTTAAAAGCCAATGCGCGCGTAGCGACCGCTAATTTAACCTTACATGCACTTTTTCGCGATATCGTTTTAAAAGTAAACAGCGTTATAGTCAGTCAGGCCACAAACACTTACCCGTACAGGGCATACATCGAGACAAATTTCACCTACTCCTCAGCAGCAAAAAAGGGGGCAATAGGGATCCCCAGATGTTTTACAAAGAACTAGCTGGTAAATTTAGCGCAACGGTAGCAGCTTCGAATCCCTCGTTTGACAAGCGCGTAGCAAAGTTTGCAGCAGGCGCGGTTGTTGAAATGGCCGGACGAATACATTGCGATTTCTTATTGCAGTCTAAATTGATTATTCCGGGTGTAAAGTTTTCGTTGACATTAGTTCCTACGCCTACACAATTTCACATTCTTTCAGGTACTGCTGCTCCGGCCGAAAAACTCGTAATTACAAAAATAATGCTGAAAGTAGGGCGCATTCATTTATCCAACAGCTCGATATTAAACATCGAGAGATCTTTGCAACATAAACCGTTCGTATATTCAATCAACCGCGCTACAGTGCGTTCAATGCAATTAGCCCCCGGTCAAACCCACTTATCTAATTTTGTACTTAACAGCGGTCAAATACCGCGTTTGATTATAATTACGCTAGTGAGATCTGTATCTGTTTTAGGAAATTACGCTACAAATCCGTTTTTGTTAAGTTTAAGAAAATGTATAAGCGCGCAGGTATAAGTGAATCGGCGGTTGATCCCTCCTCTGCCCTACGCGCCAAAAGACTCGCTAATAGATGCATACCTAAACTCGCTCAGGGTAGTTCAAAAATTATACAGTGATTCTGACACCGGAATAACTTTTGACGCTTTTCTCCAAGAAGGCCATCAAATTTTGTCATTCGACCTCAACCCCGAAGAGGGTGGTACTCTGGCTAAATCTAATGGGATAGTTCCTTTCACGGGCCAGTGGTCTGCAACCGCTTTTGGTGACTTTTTTACAATGTTTTTCTACATGCTGTGGGATAATTCTATAAGTATCGACCATCGCAGAAATGTAATACTAGATTTCATACCTTAAAAATGTATTCCAATCAATTAAACGCGTTATCAAAGCTTGACCGTCAAGTGACATCCAAATTCGCGGGCGTCTTTTTGTGCGAAAGTGCTCTGGAACTGAAAATTAACAAAAAGCAAAGAGCATTCTACATCATAGTTAATACTACAGACCGTTAAGGCACGCATTGGGTGTTGTTCTTTAAACCGCAAGGCACAAATGAAAAGATGATATTTTTTGATAGTTTCGCACGAGAACCTCAAGAGTATGGCGGATGCTTTGAAAAAGCCATAATGCACTTTTCCTCTTTTACGGCATACCCTAGTCAGTACATGCCAACAAATAAAATAATACAGTCAGATTTCTCATCTACATGCGGTATCTGTTGTCTGTTTGTCGCACATAAACTTTGTAAGCAAAACTCTATAAATAGTATTTTGAATATTTTTTCACATAATCGACAATTAAACGATGAATTAATTTGCGCATGGTTTATGATATATTTCAAAATTAGAGTACCAATTTGTTTAGAATCGAAGAAATAAGTTCAGAAATTCAATTTTTACGTACGCCGGCCAAATTCGTCATCACAGGGGCAACAGGGAGCGGCAAAACATATTTTTTACTAGAACTTTTGCGAGAATGGCCCTTTAAACTCAAACGAGACAAAATTATGTATTTTTATCATATATGGCAACCGCTTTTGAGGATTTTTTGACTGAATTCCCCGAAATTACATTTTGTCAAGGGCTGAATTTAGATAGAATCGAAAACGAATGGGACCTCGCAGAATCGGATAAAATCAATGTTTGCGTCATGGACGATTTGGCCGACGCCGCTGTGAAGAATGAGAATTTCGCGAGACTTTTCACCATTTACGGTCACCATAAAAAATTATAAACTTTGTCTTGACTCAAAATTTATTTTTCAAAGGGCTGATGGCTATTACAATTAATCGAAATACGCATTATTTTGTATTGACAAGAACGCCTCACCTGAACGTTCTCGATGCTCTTAATCATCAATTGTACGGTAATAAAGGGCAATTAAAATCGGCGTATCAGAAGGCGATGTAGGAAAAACCGTATAATTATCTGCTCGTCTATGTTTTTGCTAATCGAATTCAAGATCGACTTCGTACGAATATTTTTGCCGACGAACAACCTATGATTATTTGGCGCCCATGTCTATAAATATCGATAACAAATAGACGTATTTTTCGAAATAAATGTCATTCAAAGCAAAGAAACAAATTGAAATCAGTGAACCGTACTTCAAACTACTAGGCGATAAAAATATTGCAAAAAGTTTACGAGTTGTGTTAATCAAGCAAGTGCCCCAAGAATCCTTTTCGGCCTTAACGCGAACAGCTCGCCATTTACTGAACTCAACATTTTGTGCTCAAAATCCCGATTTTGGCAAGCAACACGAGAGCAGTTTGTATTTGTTAGCATTGCCAGAAACACGCGCGAAAGATAAACAAAAAATTTTACAAACCGAATCTGCCGAATTTGTTTTTGAATTATTTAACTCGCTTCAAGAAGCTCTTAAAAAATGATGACAAGAAAAATGTATGTCATTCCAAGCGAATTTTACGACTCGTTATTTAAAAAATCCAAAATAACCGAAGATCCGCTAATTAAAGCGCAGGTAGACCTTGAATCGAAATGAAGAAAAAATTCTGAAAAGCAAAGATGATTCTGAACAAAAAGTTAAAGCGTACGCCGAGGCGATGCAGACGCAAGCAATTTTAGAAGAAGCAAGACAACGAGCTGTGAGTGAACCTATTAGTGTAAAAGTAATACCTGCTCAAACTGTTAAAAAACGGGGTTGACCAAAGAAAAAAGAAACTTCTTTCGAATTCGATATCGGTGAAGAAGGAAAAGTGCGTAAAAAAGGGGTAGACCAAGGAAAGAACAGAAGGGCGGAGAAGCACCTAAAAAATTAAATTTAGACTCAGAAGATGTGTTTTACATGTATGAACCCTTGGGCATGTCAGAAGCGCGATTTGATGCATGAAATTCAAGGTCTTAAGCGTTAATTAATTAAAATTAGCGTATTATGATTACATCCCAGTATAAGTCAGCATCCCAGTATAAATTAACATCCCAGTATAAATTCACATCCCAGTATAAATTAACATCCCAGTACGTCACATACCGGTACTCGTTTAAATTCATGTCTATACAAGTTACGCAACATCCCAGGAAGTTGAGATCTATATATAAATAAGAGTGACGGAGAGGCTGGCACTATTATTCGAAAAAATTTTATGCTATGATGGCGCCTTCATTTGATATTTTAAAACGGCTAATCGACTCGCGAATATGGGTCGCCAACCAGCGACTAATAACGGTCATATGGGACCATATAATCGCCTACGACGCCGCTCAACGTGAGCAACTGATAACAGCCGAATTGTGGGCCACGACGATCGGAGACGGGTCGCAAATATTGGCTACCCCCAAAATAAACGCCGACTCGTTGCAGCTGCTAATTGACAGCGGATTTTAGCGCAACGACAACCGAATAACGGCATTTATTTTTAACGAATTTTTAAATTTGCGACTAACACGTGCTGCGTCCCGCAATTTTGGATCGCCCAAATTTCGGGATACGATCTCCAGCAGCGACCTTGACAAATGCCAGATCGGCGGCGGTAATCGACCCATCCGCAAATTTTACGATATTGGCGAAGAATCTCGTCTACGAGTCAAAAGGTTCAACGCCGAAGCGGTGGGCTACAACGCCCGCTTCACCTAAACTGCATAAGTGCCAATATGTCAATCCGGCGCGAACCCGTAAAAATTATGGAACTTTAGTAGAAAAGCATGCCCCTTCAGCCCTCCTCCCCTGTATGTAAGCATAGCACATGCTTAAGCATAGAGACTCCATGAGGCGCTAAGCGCCTGGTTCCGGGGGTCTTACTACAAATAGGCGTGAAGCGCCCAATTTTTAACAGTGGTTTATCCAGGATGGGCGGAACCAATTAATTTTAATTTGCATAAGTAGCTAGCATCGTCCCCCATGCTACTGTTCTAATTTTAGTTCAGATCATCAGCTCACTGCACGTTGAAGCATTGGCACACTGTTCTATTTTTGCATGTTTTTCGGACTTCGAGACATGTAAGTGCGTGCATAATAAATCATCATCAAAAGCGAAGCGTTAAATTTGGACGCTTAATGTTATTCATTCTCATCTTATTTATAGTTTATGGGTGCTTAGCCATTTTATCCTATGTGTGCAATCATTTTATTTCTTGTACATTTATGTAGGTTCTACAGCTTATCAGACAAAACTTATGTTATTCATTCCCATCTTATTTATAGTTCATGGGTGTTTAGCCATTTTATCCTATGTGTACAATCATTTTATTTTGAACGCATCAATCAAACACATTATGCGTTTCTCAAACCGTCTCAGTTGTGCCTCACTCCTTGCCCCGTGATAATAATTTTGTCTGTTGTGAAAATAAGGGCTGAGGGCGGACCATCAGGGAAGCGTAGTTTTAAACCAGGGAATAATTCTTGTTCGTATTCAACAAATTTTTTGTAATTTTGAGCTAAATGCCGTAAATTAATCATCGAACTTAAATTTCCTGATCCGACTGTATTGTGGATCTTATGCTCAGTTAGTTTTAGCTCTTATTATCACACCTGCTTCGCCCGAACAGCGTGTCCATCTTTGCCTTAGGCAAGTACTTTTGGTCCAAGCTGAATGCTGAGTACAAACAAAGTTAAGCAGAAAATGATGCTGAAACTTTTAGAATTTTTCTCAAACTTGTCGAACGATGTTTCATCCTTTGTCATTTTTCCACTCTAGCTAATATGTGGCAAAATTTTAGCAATCAAGCAAAACAATATTATGCGTACAGTCATGAAGGATCAATCAATGAGCATATACTTTGCTATTTAGTGCTTAAAAAATTAATCTGAATAACACAGCCGTAATAAGCCACATTTACTTCTCATGTATGTCCCGGCAGTTCTTCTACTATATGGAACCGTGATCCAAGCCAGTACCTATCTATTTGTAAAGTAAGAATGGTCAGCTCTTAATACCAAAGCTTATCCACCACTTTACAGTGGCCAACCGGCGGATAAGTACTTACCTTTCTTCATCCTGCTCTTCCTCCTGAAAAAAATGACAGTGTAAACAACAACAAAAAATTTACCCTATGAAAAATTTGGGGCAGGTCTGTGGGAGGTGTAAACAAAAATTCACTACTTTACACTTTACACTACTACTTAACACTACAGGGTTGGTCGGCTCAGTACTTTAAAAAATTCTCCCTAAGGAAAAAGATTTATCCCCTCCAGAGAAATTTTCACCCTTCCCCTGGCCCTAGGCGGGCAGGTCCGGGCAGGCGCCCACCCTTGACTCCAACCACTTTCCACTGAGCAGGTCTGGGCATGCTCCCTCCGCCTATGCTATAACACATGCTATGTTATAACACATGCGTTCTAGTGATAAGCCTGTTGTGCCCCTACACGGCGGCTAACCGGCGGATAAATACTCACCTTTCTTCATCACACTCTTCCTCCTGAAAAAATTGACAGTGTAAACAACAACAAAAAATTTACCCCATGGAAAACTGGGGGCAGGCCTGTGGGAGGTCTAAACAAAAATTCACTACTTTACACTTTACACTACTACTTTACACTACAAGGTTGGTCGGCTCAGTACTTTAAAAAATTCTCTCCAAGAAAATAATTTTTCCCCCGTGGAAAGTTCCCCTTCCCCTGGCCCTGGGCGGGCAGGTCCAGGCTAGCTTGTTCCTCCATATGCTACAACAGAGCCTATGCTGCAGCATTGCATCCTGAGAGAGGAAGCCACGCCTCCTCCACCTATGCTCTAACACAGACCATGTTATAGCATTTGCTATCTAGAGAAATACGGTATACTACTCACGTGACACGCATTGATATTTGTACAATACTCGAAATCGATATAAACCTCCTTTAAACGCGGCATTGCTCGCAAGATGTGAACGATTGCACAGCGGTGGTTGCCATAAAGTTTGACGTCCAGTAATGTCAACCGTTCAGCGTCGAAAAACGGGACGGTATCAGTCAGGTGGGCGAAGCAGCCATTGAAGGTGAGGTCATTGATCCATAAATTTTTGGTTGCGAAGAGGCCGGCCCATACAATGGCGCGGTTTTGGAACCAAACGGTTTTGGCTTGGGCGTCACGATTGAGAATGGAGCGTAGGACTAGAAGGAATCGGGCACGTATCTCGGGGGAATGGGGGGTATGAAACCCCCAGAATTCAGAAAAATCGGAAAAATATATTTTTTTAAACGTTATTTTGTGCTATTTTTGGCCTTTTGGGCTTAGTCTCCCGCAAAAAATTGGTGTTGGTCCCCCCAAAACAGGACGACCAGCTACGTGTCTGCAGGAAATCCGAGATGGCTGACAGAGGCAGCTAAACCATAAACAAAGGAAAAAATTCGACTTTTCCAGCTATATCTGAAATTATTTAAAAATTATTACACGATTTTCCATTGATTCTTACCATTTATCCGAAATATTTGAAACCGTTGACTTTATAGCCAGAAAACGATATAAACTTTTTGGTTTTAAACATTTCATTCGTTTGCAGCTTAGGACAATTCGACATTTAGTTTTAATTGTCATTAGTAAATATACGATAAAAGACAGGCACTCATTTGTTGTTAACAGATGAAATATTCAAAGAAATCAATTCTAGAAGCGTGCTCGTTGAAAGTCGAGTGAGCAATTTGGAACAGATAAACTTTTATGCTCAGCGTATTTACTCAAAAATGCATCGGTTATGTCAGTATTGCACTCTGATTTCAAATGCATAGGACTGCATGCTCTCAAGAGAACACACTAATCCCAATTTTAAATTCTTAATGAATTCTTTGAAACAGCCTATTTGAACGAATTAATCTCAATTCTTGGCAAACTTTTCGCATTTTTAATCGCATTTCAAGATTGAAAAATTTACATACTTCCAATAAAAGTTCAACCGGAAGCATTTTGAGTATAAAAATCTATAATATGCAAATATTTATCAATAACGCACCTTTAATTTTTAAGACCGACGGGCATAATTTGCGACAGTAAGCCGAGGGTTCCGATAATTATATATCAGATCAATGTTATAATAGCAATCTGTCAGCTTATTGTCGTAGTTACTTTTAAGATTTATGACTTAGCTTGTGTGAAACAGACTATAGTTGCTCGATGGGGTAAATTTGACGGCTCGAAGACATTTGCTCGTAAGGGCGATCATCTGCGCCAGGAGTGCAAGGTGAGCGGTTCATCTCGGCTGAGTGTAGTGGTTCGTTTCACCTATATGCAGTATAATATCAGTGCGAGGGGGCAGTATAAAGTACGCATCAAACCTTGCCATCGAGGCGCAAACTTTCTCAGATTTACTTTGCTCAAACGGGTTAAAAAGATAGTATGTGCGCAATCATTTAATTTGGTAAAGCATCCATTGTCATACATAGCAGTCTATTTAATTTGACACACAGAAAGAGAAAAACTTACCTCAAGACTTTCCTTGCAGCTGAAAACGTAAAATTATTAAACCTTAGGGCGATTAAAACTATGAATAAAATTCACTTTCTGAAGAATAATACTTATTTTACACTTAAAATAAAGCAATTAAAAATCTATATGACTATTGACTTACCTCCTGCACTTACTTTACACCTGAAAATGAAAATTTTTTAAGATTGAAGCAATATACGACTCACTTTCTGCACTTACTTCACACCTGAAATGAAGCCATTCAAATATATGACTATTGACTCACCTTCTGAACTTACTTTACATCTGAAATGTGAAATTCTTGAAAATTAAAGCATTATACGACTCACCTTCTGCACTCACTTTACACATCCGTATTTGAGAGGTCCTTCCGCTGACCAAAACTGAAAAATGGACGCATTAAAATTAATAAATTAATAAAAAAATAATTAAATATCTAAACTGAACTAAAAGACAAGAGCGCGCATTTATAATCACAAAATAAAAAATAAATATATAAAATAAACCAACGCACACTTTATTAATAATTAAATAATTAAATAAGTAGATAAGTTTGATACCAAAAGCGAGAGCATACACTAGTAATTAGATAAAAATAGACAAATAATAAACAAGAGAGCACAGAGTAGTAATAAAATAATAATTAAATAAACATAAATAAGAAATTTAAAACTGAAACTTAAAAAACGAGAGCGTATACAAGTAATTAAATAACCGGATAAAAAAGGTGAATTGAACCAAAAACGAGAGCATATACTAGTGATTAAACAGGATGATAAATCGAATTAAAGAACGAGGGCATGCATTAGAAAAAATCGCGTACAATGACAATTCTCACTTTGCCGCAAAAGCTGTTCAGCATCAGCTTGGCGAGGGCATGCATGCTTGGGTTTTTCTCGATTTTGGCTGGATCGACTTTAATACCGTCGACAGCATCGTATTTGTGGACGTTATCGAACTTTCGGTGATGGCCGTGGTCGGATAGTCGTCAGCATAGGTGGGCGGTAATAATGTTCTGGGAGGGGTTTGCAAGATTTTTCAAAGGTCAAAAAATGGCCCTGAAAATGGTGGTATGACGAAAAAATACTATTTTTCAACTTTTCTCATCGAGCACTATCCATTGGAATTAAAAAATTGCGAAAAAAAACAAAAAAAATTAAAAAATTGAATTGGGTGAGTATTTTGTCTTCTGGGAGAATATTTTAGTTTCTGGGGAAGTATTTTGGTTTCTGGGGTGCATACTCCAAATCCCCCCAACGCCCAGGTATGGTCGTCAGTTTGCTACTTCAGGCGAAGGAACCTATTGAAGTGAAGCGCAAAAAGACCGCAGCTTTTCGTCGCTGGATCGTATTGATCTTTTTTGGGATAATGCCACAACCACGTACAGCTCGATATTCTGGAAAATTAATTACACAGAAATAATTAATGCAAATCAGCATAAAATTAAGCGCATATAAAAATATTCAAACGAGTATGACAATTAATACATTTTTCCACAACCAGAAATAAGTAATTTACATAAAAAGTACTAAAAGTAAATATATTAATTACAAAAAAATTATGTTAGAATGAAAATTAAGAGCGCATTTAACAAATATTTAAACAAGTATGAAAATTAATACATTTTTGCACACTCTAAAATAAGAAATTTATATAAAAATTATTAACGTTGTATCAAAACAATAATTTACATAAATTAATAAAAAACGAATAAAGGCATGTACACCTAAGGTGGGCAGCACCAAAATTCTGGGGGTGAAAGGTTTTCGAAAGTCAAAAATGGTCCTAAAATGATGGTATAACAAACATCACCATTTTTCAACGTTTCTCATCGAGTACTATCCATTGGCATCCAAAAAAAGCTAAAAAAAATTTAAGATTGAATTCTGGGGAGTGTTTTGGTTCGTTTTTTTGGGGGGGGGTATTCGAACATCTTGGGGGGTTGCATACCCTCAGAACGCCTACGTGTGATGTACATACCCAAACATAATTATCGAATAAAATAGTAAACAACAAATTCAAAACTCTCACTTTATATCCCCTTTCCATCGATTTGTAGAGCTCTAGAGTGACCCAGCCCCTTGAGTTGCCGCTGCTCATCACCATGGTTGCAGTGGTCGATTGTTTCCGTAGCGCAGGTGCGGCACAGCGGAAACAACATTTAGCCGTTGGTGCGATACACTATCACAGGGTAAAACAGGTGTTTTGCAGATAGGACGGCGCACTTGACGATTCCCTTGTACAGTCGAGTAGCCATGTCGTCAAACGTTTCGTGAGGATGGGTAGGATGCATAGGTGGGCAGCACCAAATTTCTGGGTGGGGTGCAAGATTTTTTCAAAGGTCGAAAATGGCCTTAAAAATGGTGGTATTACGAAAAAACACAATTTGTCAACGTTTCTCACTATCCATTGGCATCAAAAAATTGCGAAACAAAAACAGAAAAAATTTCAAAAATTTTATTCTGGGGAGAGGTATTTCGGTTTCGGGAGAGGGATTATTTGAATTTCTAAGGGGTTGCATACCCTAAAACCCCCACACCCTGGTATGGTAGGGTGGCCTAATGGGAAAACGCCTTGATTTTGCACACGCACGGATAGAGCGAGCATACGTCGACATAGTCGATTCGTTCGCCAGGCCTGGCATTTGTGTTAAGCCTGATGGCGTTGGTTCGGCCGCCGTAGAAAGCGTCTCGGGGTCCGATTGGCTCGCGGATGACCGTTTGATCGAATAAGGCCTTCATTTCGACAGACTGAAATCGATAAAACTCAAATGCACCGAAACAAGACATTATTAGCATGCATGCAACACGAGTGATAATAATACGTTCGGTAACCCCCACCTCCTCCGGACTAAAACATACATTTAAAAAAATAAACTCACATCTTTTAGCTCGCGTCGCAGGTCGGCACTTCCACTTTTTTGACAACCGTGTAGCCTGAGAGAGTGAAGCACGGCGGTTCGGGCGAGCGTCCGTTGGCAAATGATTCGTCAACGGTTTGGTTTTGGTCAAGTGTGACCTCGGTTCGCTTTAGGATGCATCTGGGGCATCCGTGCCACCTGGAAGTAACTATGATAATAAAACATGAAAATTAAATGCGTGAAGGTTGAAATAAAAATTTATTAGCGCACAAAATTAAAATATAAAATAAAAGTATTATCAAATATTAAATCAAAGTGTTACCTATTGAATATTATATGAAAATCTTTTTTATATAATAAATATTATATAAAAATCCTAAAATAAAAAATATTATTAAAAATATAAAAATATTATATAAAATATTATTAAATATTATATAAAAATATTAAACGTTAAATATCAAAATATAGATGGAACAAATACTACCAATTACATGATATATATAAAAATATTAAATATTATTATTTTACGTAAATTTAACTAACCAGCAGCCGTGGAATTCGCAGATCCGTCCGCTGGTGCGGGCGATTGACGTCGAATGAGCCAATTTTGACTTCGCTGCCATTGAGCTTATGCCTAATCGGTATTCCTTCGGGACAACAACCCGTTTGAGCCATTTCAGGACGATGATTGATTGCTTCTCCTTGTTGCGGTAGCCGCCATGTAATATTGATGCCGATGACGTTGTCCGTGAGGAAGTTTTGTCTAAATACATAGTCGCAGGCATAGGTGGACAGCTCCAAAATTCTAAGGTAGTGCAATATTTTTCAAAGGTCAAAAGATTGTCTTAAATATGATGATATGGCGAACAAATACCGTTTTTCAATGTTTCTCATCGAGCGCTATCCCTTGGCATCAAAAAAATTTTGCGAAAAAAACAAAAAAATCTAAAAATTGAATTCTGAGGGGTATTTGGTATATGGGTTGTTGTATACCTCCGAAAACCTCTCCCCCTACGCTCAGGGGTATGCATCGGACCATTGTAGCCAAAATTGGCGCGCGTGTTGAAGAGGTGTGGAAGTATCCCTTTTTGGAGCTCCACTTCGTTGAAGGTTTCCGGGAACGCCCTGAGCGCCATCGGTACAAAATTAAGCGTATCGATGACCCGAACGCCGGCAGCTTCCAACTTTATAATTTCGAGCCCTAAAACCATATAAAATAGATCAGATATACGCACATACATATTTAATTATCTTTTATCTAATTCTCCAATTATTATTTATTTAATTTTTTATTTTTATATTCATTTATTCAATTTTATATCTATTTATTTTATAGTCGTTTATTTGTAATTATTAATAGATTCTTATTTACTAATTATTCAATCTCATTAGTTAAACACTAATTAATGATTTTGATCAAATATTGAATTTCGTATCAAAAGTTCACACGATAATTTCAATAAAAATTTCAACGCGGCAAAGAATGCTTGGGATAATGCTAAATAAGCCAGAGGCGTAGCCAGGATTTTGGTTCGGAGAGGACAAAAACAAAAATTTTTAAAGACTACTTTTGCGTCGAGTGGTTTGATGTGGTACAGTACAGTGGAACAATGTGCAGTAAAACTGAGTTTTTCGACCAATAGTAGTGTAGCCTGTCTCGACTTTTGGGTTTCTGACGATCAACAATACAACAAGTAAGCGGCGCGAAAGTAAAATTTTCAATATTTCCACTGTTTTTGTGTAGAATTTACGGCGTTTTTATAGAAGAACAGTTCGGAAATCATGAGTGGCTCAAAGTTCGAGAGAATTAGGCATTTTTTATCACGCCGTTAACATTTTATACTCTGTGAATACTGACACTTTGACAGAGCAGAAAATAATGAAATTTGTGCTAAACAATTTAGACATAATGCTATAAGTTCAGGCTTCTAACAGGAAAACTGCGCATTAATGACTTAGTACGAAGCACTAGAATATTTTGACTGATTCGACGCAATGCTGGAGCTTTACAAAAGTAACAACATTAATCGGCGGAGTTATGAATCGGTAAATTTTGACGTTTTCGCTCTTTAAACTCAATTTATACCATTTAAATCATACAGGACAGACAAACCTTCCAGCGCAAAGCGCCCGGAAATTTCGAAGAAATTCCTAACCATTTTACCCCTTTTTGTCCTACCAAAAATTTTTACACGTACAACAAGATTTTAAGGTTGGCCACAGAGGATCCATTGAAGAGCCGCGGAAATTTTGTAAACAATGCACTACAATGTTGAATACTGATGTTAAAATTATCGCAAAATCGGCCAAATCTTAGTTCTGAAGTAAGCCCAAAAACAATTAAAATTGATCGAATCACACAAGAATTCTGAGCTGAAATGCATTTTTCAATCTCTGCTTAGTATATAGTGCAGCAACGGGTCGCTGGATATAGAAAAATGTACATATCCATGAAAATTTTGTTCTTACCCTATTTGTGACCTTCTTATTAAGAAGACGTAGTTCAGAAATCAGGAAATGCGTACACAAGAAAATTTGGCCATTCTTTTCGATTTCAATAGAATTATGCGTCCTTGTAAAGAAAGACAAACAAAGCAAGGAATAAGCAAACCGGTAGGCAATCATTTTCGCACTTTTACTATTATGCTCGGAAAGCATGCGCAGTTACATTCAAGGAACAAATAGTGCATCAAATCATTAAAGTGATCTGAAGCGATGGATTATTTTAGCTTATTCAAGCTGCTTAACTCTCGGATCTATAAAACAATAAATAATAATTACTCATCGCTAAGTGCCGGAAGATTTTTGACGTTTTCCGCCTTTTGAACTTAATTTTCTGATCAGAATTATTGCGCCAAAAGAATAAAGAAAATTTTTCAGAAATTTCAGAGGGGGCGTGTGCCCCCTCGTGCCCCCCCTGGCTACGCCCTTGAAATAAGCATATTTTAAAAATCTTAGGCTAACACTATTTAAGTACGTATAATAACTCATATGCTAAATAATTTTCATGTCATGCGATAGAAAATCACACAATAAGCTAATCAAACATTTCCTTTCGTGACCACTTTGGGCACAATAGGTCGCTCGTGGGGGTATTCGAGCGAAAATTGGGCGTCGAACCTGCGGGCGTTGTGGGCATAAGTTGGACGGCGCCAAAATTCTGGGGAGAGGGTGCAAGATTTCTCAAAGGTCAAAAAATGGTCTTAAAAATGGTGGTGTGGCGAAACAAACTCCATTTTTCAACGTTTCTCATCGAGCACATCATTGCACAAACAATTGCGAAGAAAACAGAACAAATTTCAATAATTGAATTCTGATGGGGGGCATTTGGTTTATGCGGGGTGCATACCCCCAACCCCTACGCCCAGGTATGGTTGTGAGCGAGCACCGTTGCGCCTCTGTTCTCTTCGGAGAACAACCATTAACAAAATTTGTGATGGAGAACGTTGTTTACGAGGAAGGTGTAGCGATTAGCACCGCCACACTGGACGCAGGACCCAAGCTCATTATTGCGGCAAAGGTCGCAAAGGCGATAGGCAATGGCTGCGGTTGGGCACGTGTTTATGGATAGGGCTTTCGTCCGTTCGCATAATTCTTTATCTTGCCGCGTTTCGAAGTCGAAGAAGATGAAAATCGGCTTCCTCTTCTTCTTCCTATCGTCTGCTGTCGTGTTAATGGCCTAAAATCGAAAAGCATTATGAGGAGAAGCATAGTAATTAAAATTCGATTAAGCACAACCATAGGTGCACAAGGTCAGGGTCGGCATGAGGGAAGGGGTGAAATTCACAGAATTCGGAAGAGTAAATTTAATGTTCACGTTTTTTTGCTGTTTTAACGATCAAAATGGTCCAAATAGCCTAAAAAACATTTTTCCTGTTAATCTCAAATTTTGAAAGCATTTTTGGTCAATTTTGACTGCATTATATCATTTTTAAAACTAAAAATTGCTAAAATTCATCAATTTCGGGTGCTTTTCAAGTTAAAAGTACTTAAGGGTACTAATCTGGCGCGAAGCGCCGTAAGAATTTTGACGTTTTTACTGCTTCTGACTTCAAATATGATGCAAAAAACGTTCCATCAACTCAAAATCGCCGCGACAATTCCTGTCCGGCTGACCCTGCAAGGGCGTAATAACCCCTCACCCTCACCCTCCTACGTGTATGTATGACCCCAACCAACTTCCTGTCTCCTTGCATCAAATTAAGAAAAAAGACATATTTAATTAACACCCATAACTCCCAATCTCCATGCATCAATCGAAGAAAAACACACAAGCACTCCATCTCCATGCATAATAAAACAAGTTGTACTCACTCCACCCTCATGTAACACTAATGAGTGCTGCCATCGTCTTTGATGCCGCAAGCTTTACAGAAGATTTCGAAGCATCAATGGCTATTATTATGCCTCGTTTGAACGAGGCCACGTTTTGCAGCGTTTTAGACGACTGCAGACGGAGGCGATTCGCTGAATCTTGCCGTTTAGCTTGACCGATAGACCATTTAGGTGATCTTTCGAAACAGGAGCGGCTCAACATCCGCCTAAGTAAAATACACAATAGCATTCTTTATTTATCATACCGATTTATCCATTTATTTATCTATTTAATATTCATTTTAATATTTATATTAATTTAATATTTATTTATTCATTTATTTATTTATTTAATAATTCAGTTTATTTATTTATTTATTTATATATTTATTTACTCAATCTATTTCTTTATACTTTTATTTTATATTTATTCAATTAATTGATTACTTATTTATTTATTTCATCATTCATTTATTAATTTGACTATTTATTTAATCATATTTTATTTATTCATTTATTTATTTGTTTATTTATTCATTTATTAAATTTTTTATTTATTCAATATTTATTTTATTTTATTTATTCTATTTATCCATTTATTTATTTATTTATCTGATATTTATTCAATTAATTAATTATTTATTTATCAATTTTATTTATGCAATTATTTATGTTAATTGATTATTTATTTATTTAATTATTCATTTATTTATTATATACATTTGATTTTTTTATTCAACTATTTATGTAATTGATTATTTTTTATTTAGATATTTATTTATTTATTGTTTATTATAATTTATATTTTCCTATATTTATTAAATATTCGTCGTAATATTTATAGTAATTTAATTATATTTATTTACTATTTATCTATTTAATATTCAATCATTTATTTAATTTTATTTAATTATTTATTTATTTAATTATTTTTGTAATGGATTATTTTTTATTTAATTATTGATTATAATTCATTTTTTCCTATATCTATTTGAGATTTATTTTGATATTTATAGTAATTTAATATTTATTAATTGATTTATTAATTATTTATTCATCTTTATTTATTCAATAATCAATCATTGATTCAATATTTATTTATTTGTTTATCTAATATTTAATCGTTTATTTAATATCTTATCATTTACTTATTTATTTGAATTACTTATTTACTTAGTATTTATTTTATTATTTATGCATAATACGGGCATATGATAATATAATATTCACGGATCGAAGAATATTCCTGAACTAGCAAAGAAAAATTCTCCGATGGAACAAAAAAGGTGAATATACTTGAATTTCTATATTGTTAAGGATGTAAAAGGAGCAGACTAGGAAAAATTTCCCTATATGCGCAGAAGCCATAGGAATGCGCTAAACAGTTAGATTTCCCGAAACAACGCAAAAATCGAAGTTTATTCTGTGGCCGTGTGAAAAATGAGGTTGTAGTCACAAAACGTTTTTAAGTTTTTCGCAAAAGATTATTGAAGACACTTTACTTTCATGACTATTAAATAATCAACGTATTATTTATTTCATGAAATCTTGAACTTCCAAAATGCTCTGGTGTAAAAGATAATAGTGTAAACTTCACACCTACAATGTCAACTCAATAATTTGCATGAAAAACCACAAAAGAATTTCTTTAAATTTCTAATATAAAGTAATCAAAATACGCGCCATCGTAATCAAAATTACTACGGAAAATCTGCAGAAACGCGCATAGGCTGCATAATATACTTCGATTTTTGCGTTGTTTAGAGAAGTCTAAGTGTTAAACACATTTCTATGGCTTCTGCGCATATAGGGAAATTTTCCCTTGTCCCCTTCTTTTACATCCTTAACAATGAAGAAATTCAAGTATTATTCACCCTTTTTGTTCCTTCGCAGCATGTTTCTTTGCTACTTCTTTTCCTTTATTAAATACTTCTAGGCCATATATCCGTACTAGCCAGTCAAACAAGATGAAGAACAAGGAAGATCGTTTGAGTTTATGCAAGTTTGGACATATCCTTTAGAAGTAATAACCTTAAACAAGGGAGTGGTTTAGGGAAGGGAGCAGCCGTGACGAAGGCAGCCGTCCCAGGGAAGGGAGTCGCCTTGGGGGAAGGGAACCAGAAGGGTCGGAGTCCCCCTCCTGGACATCTCGCGCTCCTAAGCTACCGAACCGACCAGTGACGAGCGACCGACGGCGACCAAGCAACTACAGATAAAGGACCAACCGACTGGTGCCAGATGAGCGACCAAAGCTGCTCCAAGCTGTCAGCCGCGTAGAGTTGGAGAAGCTTAAAGCGTTTACGCCTACCAATGACAGCGTTTACTTAACACTTTAAATTCTCATTTTACACTCATGTTTGTATCTAATTTTTTCTGGTTTGTTTTTCAGGTTTTTGGGTCGTGAAGAGATGACTTTTCCGGAACAACGACTTTTCAATCTGTTCGTCCGTTTTTCACAATTTTCATATTAATTTTTTCGGCCGAGATGGACTAAACACTTTCTATTTGTTCACTCTAGATCATTAAATTTTTTGCTTCTTCCGGTTTTTGACAAAAATAAAGTTTAAAACTTTTCGCTTTATCCACCTCAACTTCATCGAATTTCTTTTTGATTTAGTTTTTTGACCTAAGAAGCTATAACTACGTCTTATGGTCATATTTCGACTGGACGGAGCGTAATTTTAAAGCGTTAAACACGTTTATTCTCCGCCAGTTTCGAAACTTTACAAATATTGCGGGCCAAAATATTCGAACGCGACATTCGTAATAATTAACGTTTCACAGTGAAATCGTTGGAAATAGGAGAAAATTAGACTTGTGCATAAACCGCAAATTGAATAAACAAAAATTGAATTTTATTTGCGAGGTATTAAAGTTTTCCACGATTTCTCTAAAAGTTATACGCCTAATGTCCACTTTCGCTTCAAACGCAAATTCAATAGTCAGTTCATTTATCCGCTCCATAAACCGCAAAAAAATCGGTCCTTAGTCCCGAGTAATTGCCATTCGACCGGATTCCTTTCAAAATCATGAGGATCGGAGTAAGGGTGCAGCCTTCAAGCTCCGCTAAAGTTCCTTCCAACCATTTTTGGCCTTCATTTTGCCTCATGTGCCTCACAAAATTTTCCATCTCTCCATTTTAGTGATCTAGACCATACGTGGGCAGCAAGAAATTTCTGGGGGGGTGCAAGATTTTTTGAAGGTCAAAAAATGGCCTTAAAAATGGTGGTATGGTGATAAAAACACCATTTTTCGACGTTTCTCATCAAGCACTATCCATTGGCATCAAAAAATTGCGAAAAAAGCGAAAAATTTTCAAAAATTGAATTCTGGGGGTATTTTTGATTTCTGGGGAGGGGTATTTTGGTTTCTGGGGGTGCATACCCCAAACCCCCCACGCCCAGGTGTGATCTAGACCCCAAAGTGCATGTCTGGTAATGAGACTTTAGCGAAAATGGACCGCCGCAATAGAACTTCATATGAATATTCATTGCTATGCAGAAACTCGCGATTGCTCCTTCAATTAAACCGCTTTTGTAATCAATTGGGATTGAATCAAGAATTGTGATCCATGCATATGGTTTCGTGAAACAGATTATAGGTACCTATACACCTACTATATTGCATTATCTAAGTGCGTGATCAATTAAATGATAACGAGCACGTGCTTGGTTTTATTTTTTGAAATTGGCAAAAAACATACTAGTAGGCCAACCACACGTTGGCGTGGGGGTTTACATTCATGCCCGCGCAAATTGCATTAGACCCTCAGAATTATATTCTTAGTAATTTTTTCAGTGATTCCAGCCAGCCAGAACTCCCAAAATTTTCTGACTGCCCATGTATGCGGCCAAACTGATAGAATTAATTGAAAAAAACAGTGATTAACACAGGCATTATGGCAAGCAGTGAAATTTGCAAGCAAGATGGCGCATAAATGTTCTTCGCTGCATTCATGACTATTAATTTAGTATTAACATCAATTATCAGATTCGTAATCTACAACTTAGGGGCAACATTTGAAAAAATAGGCCCTCCGCTAATTGTTTGATACTGAATGCTCTGGACGGAAAAGTGCTTCTCAGTGTAAACTTTACACTTGTGCTAATAACGTAATATGGCGTGTATAGAAACAAAATAAAGTAAGATCTGTAACGCTGGCACATTTCTAGCACAATCAGCATGTTCCGCCTACTTAGTGGAGTACCTAAAGAAATTTCTATTTTCGTTCCGAACTCTTTACACTAAAGTGATCAAAAATCGAGAAATATTCGGTTAGAAGAGAAAAATTCACTTTTGAGATATTCTAACCTTCTACAATATAAAACTAATTGGACTGCACAGCAACAGAAATTGAGTTAGATTAAAGACACGCTGAGAGTAAAAAACCTGTATACGTTACACTTTTGCGCAACAACCATTAATGTAAAGAAATTTTAAGGTCAGATTCGTAATTAACAACTCCGATGCAACATTTAAAAAAATTGGCTCTCCGCAAATTGCTTGATACCCAGTGCTATAAGCGGAAAAGTGCTTCTAAGTGTAAACTTTACACTTGTGCTGATTACGCAATATTGGCTGTATAGAACCAAAATAAACTAGGATCTGTAACGCTTAGGGCAGGGCACATGTTAAGCATCATCAGCATGTTCCGCCTACTTAGCGGAGTAGCTAAAAAATTTTATTTTTTATTTCGAACCCTTAACACTAAAACGATCACAGATCAAGAAATATTGCATTAAAAGAGAAAAAATTTGTTTTTGAGATATGGTAACTTTCTACATTATAAAACTTATTGTACTGCGCAGAAACCAAAATCGATTTAGATAAGCTTTAGGACACGCAAAGAATAAAAACCCATATACTTAACGCTTTTGTGCAACGACCGTTCAGTGTAAAAAAATTTTAAAGTCAGATCCGTAATCTACAACTCAGGGGCAACATTTTCTAACAAAATTGACCCTTCGCAAAGTGTTTGATACCGAATACTCTGTGCGGAAAAGTGCTTTTCAGTGTAAACTTTACACTTGTCTTAATCACGAAATATTAGATGTATAGAAACAAAATAAAGTAGGATCTGTAACGCTGTATCGCTGGCACATTTTCAGCATAATCAGCGTGTTCCGCCTACTTATCGGAGTAGCTGAAGAAATTTATTTTTTCGTCTTGAACCTTTACACTAAAACGGTCACATATCAAGAAATATTACATCGAAACGAAAAAATATCCATTTTGAGATATCCTAACCCTTTATATTATAAAGTCAATTGGACTGAACAGAAATCAAAATTGAGTTAAATAAGCGGAAGGACATACAAAAGGTAAAAACACGTATGTTTTACACTTTTGTGTAAAAACTATTGAGTGTAAAGAACTTTCAAGGTCAGATTCGTAATCTATAAGTCAGGGGCAACATTTTTGAAAGAAATTAGCCCTGCGCATATTGTTTGACACCCGATGCTCTGGGCGAAAAAGTGCTTCTCAGTGTAAACTTTACACTTGTGCTAATATCGCAATATTGGGAGCATAGAAACAAAATACACTATAAATTCGTAAGGCTTAGGTCAGGGCACACGCTGAACATAATCACCATGTTCCGCCTACTTGGCGGAGTGGCTAAAAAATTTCTTTTTTCGTCTCAAAATCTTTACACTAAAACGATCACAGATCGAGAAATATTGCGTTAAAAGAGGAAACAATTTCGATCTTGAGATATTGTAACTCTCACCATTATAAAACTTATTGTACTGTGCAGAAACCAAAATTGAGTTAGATAAGCTTTAGGACACGCAAAAAGTTAAAAACCCGTATACTATACACTTTTGTGCGACAAACATCAAGTGTAAAGAAAGTTCAAATTCAGATTCGTAATCTACAACTCAGGGGCATCATTTTAATAAAATTGGCCCTTCGCAACTTGTTAGATACACAATGCTCTTGGCGAAAAAGTGCATATCAGTGTAAACTTAACATTTGTGCTAATAACGCAATATTCGGTGGATTAGAAACAAATTAAACGAGGATCTGTAACATTTAGGTCAGGGCACATTTTTAGCACAATCAGCGTGTTCCGCCTACTTAGTGGAGTAGCTGAAGAAATTTCTTTTTCGTCTCGAACACTTTACACTGAAATGATCAAAGATCGAGAAATATTCTGTTAGAAGAGAAAATTCGTTTTGGATATTTAACCTTCTACAATATAAAACTAATTGGACTGCACAGAAACCAAAATTGAGTTAGATATAAGGACACGCAGAGAGTAAAAAACCCGTATACTTTACACTTTTGCGCAACAACCATTGAGTGTAAAGAAATTTTAAGGTCAGATTCGTAATTAACAACTCAGATGCAACATTTAAAATAAATTGGCATCTCCGCTAATTGCTTGATACCCAATGCTATAAGCGGAAAAATGCTTCTAAGTGTAAACTTTACACTTGTGCTAATAACGCAATATTGACTGTATATAAACAAAATAAACTAGGATCTGTAACCCTTAGGTCAGGGCACATGTTAAGCATAATCAGCATGTTCCGTCTACTTAGCGAAGTAGCTAAAAAATTTTTTTTATTTCGAACCCTTAACACTAAAACGATCACAGATAATGAAACATTGCGTTAAAAGAGAAAAAAATTTAGTTTCTGAGATATTGTAACTCTCTACATTATAAAACTTATTGTACTGCGCAGAAACCAAAATTGAGTTGGATTAGCTTTAGGACACGCAAAGAGTAAAAACCCGTATACTTTACACTTTTGTGCAACAACCATTGAGTGTAAAGAAATTTTAAATTCAGATTCGTAATCTGCAACTCAGGGGCAACATTTTTTAACAAAATTGGCCCTCCGCTAATTGTTTGATACCGAATGCTCTGAGCGGAAAAGTGCTTTTCAGTGTAAACTTTACACTTGTGATAATGACGCAATATTGGATGCATAGAAATAAAATAAAATAGGATTTGTAACGCTGTAACGCTGGCACATTTTTAGCATAATCAGCGTGTTCCGCCTACTTAGCGGAGTAGCTGAAGAAATTTCTTTTTTCGTCTCGAACCTTTTACACTAAAACGGTCACAGATCAAGAAATATTACATTAAAACAAAAATATATCCGTTTCGCGATATTCTAACCCTCTATATTATAAAATCAATTGGACTGCACAGAAATCAAAATTGAGTTAAATAAGCGGAAGGACATGCAAAACGTACAAACACGTATGTTTTACACTTTTGCGCAACAACTATTGAATTTTAAAGAAATTTTAAGGTCAGATACATAATTTATAACTCAAAGGCAACATTTATTAAAGAAATTGGCCCTCCGCATATTGTTTGACACACAATGCTCTGGGCAAAAAAAGGCTTCTCAGTGTAAACTTTACACTTGTGCTTATACCGGAATATTAGGGTATAGCAACAAAATACACTATAATCTGTAATGCTTAGGTCAGGGCACATGCTGAGCATAATTAGCATGTTCCGCCTACTTAGCGGAGTGGCTAAAAAATTTCTTTTTTCTACTCAAAATCTTTACACTTAAGTGATCACAATTCGAGAAATATTGCGTTAAAAGAGAAAAATTTTCGCTTTTGAGATATTGTAATTCTTTACATTATAAAACTTATTGTACTGCGCAGAAACCAAAATTGAGTTAGATAAGCTTTAGGACACGCAAAGAGTAAAAAATCCGTATACTTTACATTTTTGTGCAACAATCTTCGAGTGTAAAGAAATTTCAAATTAAAATTCGTAATCTACAACTCAGGGGCAACATTTTTTTAAAAAATTGGCCCTTCGTAACTTGTTAGACACACAGTGCTCTTGGCGAAAAAGTGCATCTCAGTGTAAACTTTACACTTGTGCTAATAACGCAATATTGGGTGTATAGAAACAAATTAAATTAGGATCTGTAACACGTAGGTCAGGGCACATTTTAAGCACAATCAGCATCTTCCACCTGCTTAGCGGAGCAGCTGAAGGAATTTTTTTCCGTCTCGATCCCTTTACACTAAAACGTTACAGATCAAGAAATATTACTTAGAACAGAATAAAATTCGGTTTTGAGATATTGTACCCTCTAAATTTCAAGATCAATTGGACTGCAAAGAAACCAAAATTGAGTTAAATAAGCTGAAGGACACGCAAAGAGTAAAAAACACGTATACTTTACACTTTTGTGTAACAACTATTTAGTGTAATGAAATTTCAGGGTCAGGTTCGTAATCCACAACTGGCGGGGCAACATTTTAAAAAATAGGCCCTCTGCAAATTGTTTGATTTTTCGGTTTACACTTTACACACTCATTGCCCAACTCGGTATTAAGTGTAAACAAAAAAATCAACAACGAGTTTTTTAATTGTCTATCGATCAAAAAAACTGCACCTACCAGGTGTGTGCCCTTGTTGCTGTGACAGGGGACACAAAATTTGCACTCGATGTGATAAACAAATAAGAAAGAAAGGTGGCCAAGTAAATAAATAATAGGTAGCGCTATCGCGCTACCTATGATTTTGACTTATTACAGTGGTCGCAGTATGAGTCGCCTCTCTCCACGGCTCAAGGCTCTTTGACATAGCACGTACGCGGCTTCAACGATGGTCCTCCTCGCTTCTGTAGCCCTATCGCATTTGTCGCAATAGTAGCTTAGACCAACGAACACGGGCATGTGGTTGATGAATACATCTGGGTGTGGGGAAGGGGGGCTTTGGGGATAGACATCCCCACCAGCAGGCCGAATACCCCCAGAATTCAATTTTTGAATTTTTTTTGTTTTTCCGCAAGTTGTCATGCCAATGCTTAGTGCTCGATAAGAAACGTTGAAAAATGGTGCTTTTTCGCCATATTACAATTTCTAAGGCCATTTTTTGAGCTATAAAAAATCTTGCGAACTCCCCCACAGAATTTTGGTGCTGCAACCTGTGGTGATGACGTCATAGTGTCGGTCGTGGAGGCACAAGTGTAGCATATGCTGGGCGGGCGACCCCTTGTAGATGAAGGTGCCTAAGCGCTCCTTTGAGTAGATTTTTACCTCGGAGACGGGCGTGAGAATCTGTTGAATTCGCTTGGCTTCCTCGACCCCACAGTCGATGGCGAAGTCTTCCAAGCCGGCTTCGCGCATCAGCTGCTGAGCAAGATGCTTTAGAATCGTGGCGACGACAACAGCCCTCTCGAGACACAAATTGTCGTCATTATTTATCTAAAATCATCATATTTCAAAATTTATGCTTTTAATAAATTCACATAAGAAATGCATAATCAGAAATTGAAAAAATTCCAAAATAACAATTAAATTTATTGAGTACGTCATGTTCTGAAATCTCTAAATAATTTGCTATATTCCAGTATTTTACGTTTAGGAACAGCAAAGCATTTCACATCTTCGTCCTAATTACTATTACGGAAAAATCAATCAGATCGCCTAAGCTGAATTGTATCGGCCAATTACGTAGTTTTTGTTAATTAGATAGGCAGCAATTTCTTTTTAATTACATGTTTTTTAAATTAAATATCACAATGCTAGATACGCATAAAAGTAATTAATAGGTGAAGTAAACCTATCTTCTTCAAATTACACAATTTCTCTCATCATTAAAAATCAAATAGAGCACACAATGAAATCAATAGAAAGGGATAAACTTTAATATAAACACGACTCTTCGCTATGAAATAGTTTTGAAAAATGAGCTTGCTAATATTAGATAAAAAATAAAAAATTTTCATCAAAAAACAAGTAGAGCGATGTAGCATACAATGAAATCAATAAAAAAGAATAATATTCTAAAGTTTATTAGATTATTCATTTTACAATGTCGATAAAGCACGTAATTGAGATTCGAGACCCATTTTTATATAAAATTTTATATTGGCTTAAAAAACAAAATTCGAAATTCCGAAATTTTCAGGATATCTCACAAGATTTATTTAGAGTATTATACCTAAGATACTAAAACGATCATTTTCCGAAAATTATTTATTCTCATATGAATTCGCTGAAATTTATCTAATGCGGGGTCCGGAAATATTGATTTTTCCAAATTTTTTAGTCATCATTATCGTCACTCACCTGGGCGTGGGTGGTTGGGGGTACGCATCCCCTCGAGAAACAAAAATACCTCCCAGAAACCAAAATACCCCCAGAATTCAATTTTTAGAATTTTGTTGTTTTTCACGCAATTTTTTGATATCAATGGATAGTGCTCGATGAGAAACGTTTAAAAATGGTGTTTTTTGCCATACCACCATTTTTAAGGCCATTTTTTGACTCCTTGAGTAGCTTGCACCCCCCACCCAATCCTCCAGAATTTTGGTGCCGCCCTTTTATGCTCATCTGGCCGGAGCATACACCGTGTCCACACTGCTTCTGAAACCATTGGTTCCAATTGACGATTCAGGTGTTTGCATGCTCGTAGTAACCTTCGCCTCTGCACGCTTCAGACATGATTGTCTAATGAATGTTCATATATGTAACATGTGCAGCAATCGGGCCTGAGACTTAAAATCGGGCTTGGGTAAAATCCGAAAACAGAAACGGAAACGGAAACGATGGGTAAAATGCGGAAACGGAAACGTATATTATTATGCACAAGGTTTCTTCGCGGATTTCTCCACCATAGGCGAAGTCCAATGTGCCGGAACCGGGGTTGCCGATGCAGGGCACATCAAGGTGAACACCCCAACTTTGTTTCCGGCAAAATTTTTCCCACTGAAGGAGGTTTTAGGGGCTCGGAAATGGGGTACCTCATTATTCATATGTGGAGCTGACCCCGGTTCCGTCGGGGATTTTTCCGCCCTGGGAGCAGTCGAAAGTGCCGGAACCGGGGTTCCCAATCCTATTTCCAGCAAAATTTCTTCAACTGATAGGGGGTTTTAGGGGCTAGGAAACGGTTTACTCTATTATTCACATGTGAAGTTGGACCCCGGTTCCGTCGAGAGTTTCTCCGCCCTGGGTGCAGTCCAAAGTGCCGGAACCGGAGTTCAACAAATAGGGCTCATTAGGGTTAACATCATCGACCCCGTTTCCAGCAAAATTTCTCCAACTAAAGGGGTTTCAGGGGCTCGGAAATGAAGTAATCCCTTATGCAAATGTGGAGCTGATCCCGGTTCCGTCGGGGGTTTCTCCGCCCTGTAGGCAGTCAAAATAGCCGGAACCGGGGTTCCCCAAGTAAGGCACATTAGAGTGAACACCCTTAATCTCGTTTTCGGCGAAATTTCTCCAATTGAAGGGGGCTTTAGGGTCTCGGAAATGGGGTACCTCATTATTCATATGTGAAGCTGACCCCGGTTCAATCGGGGGTTTCTCCGCCCTGATGGCAGTCCAAAGTGCCGGAAAAGGAGGTTTCAAGGTAGGACCTATCAGGATAAACACCCCAACCTGGTTTTCGGAAAAACTTCTACACCTAAAGGGGGTTTAGGGGATCGGAAACGGGATAACCATTATTCATATGTGAAGCTGACCCCGGTTCCGTCGACGATTTCTCCGCCAAATTTATGTCACTTAAGTAGAAGAAATTGTGCCGGAAACGAGGAGGGGAGCGTTCACCCTCATGGGCCCTGCTTAAGGAACGCCAGTTCCGGTACTATGGACTGCCCCCAGGGCGGAGAAATCCCCGACGGAACTGGGCTCAGCTTCATATATGAATAATGGGGTACCCGTTTTCAAGCCCCTAAACCCCCTCCTTCAGTTTGAGAAAATATGTCAGAAACGGGGTAGGATGTCTTCATCCTGATAGGTCCACCTTGCGGAACCCCGCTTCCGGCACTTTGGACTGCCCCAGGGCAGAGTAACTCCTGACGTATCCGGGGTCAGCTTCACATATGAATAATGGGGTAACCCGTTTCTGAGCCACTAAACTCTTGTTCAGTTGTAAAATATGGCGCAAACGGAGAATGCAGCATTCTAGCTGATAGGCCCTACTTGTGGAACCCCGGTTCCGGGACTTGAAATGACCCTAGGCAGGCACGTATCTCTGGAGGGGAATGAGGGAGATTGAACCGGCCAAAATTCAGGAAAATCGGAAAAATATGACTTTTTCAACGTTGTTCTGTGCTATTTTTGGCCTTTTTGGGCTTAGTCCCCCCAAAAATTGGTGTTGGTCCACAATACAGGACGGCCAGCTACGTGCCTGAGCCTAAGGCGCAGAAACCCTCGGCAGGACAGAGGGTCAGCTTCACATTTGAATATTGAGGTACCCCGTTTCCAAGCCCCTAAACCCCGTTCAGTTGGAGAAATTTTTCTGGAGATAAAGTTAGGGCCATTTAACCTAATGAACCCTACTTGGGAACCCCGGTTCCTGCACTTTGGACAGCCGTAGGGCGGAGAAACCCCTGACGGAAACGGGGTAAGCTTCACATATGAATAATGGGGTACCCCGTTTCCGAGGCCCTTAACTCCCGTTCAATTGGACAGTGGCGGATCTAGGATTTTCCTAGGGGAACGGTAACCCAACTTTTAAAAACCAGCCAGAAATAGGTCCGAAAATTTGCCCTTAACGCGCGTAATAGCGTTTTTTCGGTGTTTTACATGGTATACTTTTACATAAAATCACTTTTGAAGCAATATTTTTTCAAAAAATTTTAAAATTTTCGACAATTTTGTGCGAAAAAACCATTAAATTTCTTTGACTTTTACAAAAATCTGGCGCGTTCCGCGGAAAATTTGTGAAATTAAGGCGGATAGACGTCTCGAAGCATGATTTGCTGCTTGATTTCCTGTTTTTACAGCATTTGATGCGAAACATCGAAGTATTCAATTGAAAATAGAAGAAAACTATGCAAAAATAGAACAGCGAATGGCTTCCAGGTTGCCAAGAAAGTTAATACATGTCATTAATAGATATCATCCGGCGCGTAGCGCCGGAAAAATTTGAGAAATTATGGTCACTGATGGCCAAAAATCATTGCAAATTGCATATCCATTCGTTATCTCGCCAAATATTTTTGGCCAATGGGGGGGCGGCCGCCCCCACCCTTATATCCGCGCCTGCAATTGGAGAGCATATGCCGAGGAAGGGGTTGGAGCATACGTGGGCAGCACCGAAATTCACCATTTTTCAACGTTTCTCATCGAGCACTATCCATTGGCATCAATAAAATGCGAAAAAAACAAAAAAAATGTCACAAATTGAATCCTGGGGCGCTTTTTGGTTTCTGGGGGTATTTGGAGTCTCGGGGGTGGGTGCATACCCTTCAACCCCCCACGTCCAGGTGTGGGTGGGAGGTGTGTACCCTGATGGGCCCTTCTTGTGGAACAGTGCCTCAAGGCGGAGACACCCCCGACGGAACCGGGGTCAGCTTCACAGTTCAGTGGGACAAATTTTGCCGGAAACTGCGTTGAGGGTGTTCACATTGATTGGCCCTACTTGGGGAACCCCGGTTCCGGCACTTTGGACCACCCGAAGGGAGAGAAACCTCTGACGGAACCACGTGCACAATAGTGTTTGCTACCGTTCCGGATATTACCCATCCTTTCCGTTTCCGTTTCCGGACTTTTCCCCGTTAAAATCTGGTCGTCGTAGGGATTAGTAAATAAGCTTGGTTCGTTCAGCGATAATTTTACGTTATGTATGGCTCTTTTAAAAAATAACGATACTAAAATATGTGTCTAAGAACCTTGAGATTTTCAGAAGTATCCACTTATTCGTCGAATAGCTGAAAGAAGAAAATGTCCAAAAAACCTAAAAATTACATATGAAAACTCCAAACAAAGTGATCGTTCGCATATTATGTTCTGAAAAACACCCGATCAGTTGAAAGCCAAGGATGGGGCTAATAGTCGGTCTTGATACGCGGTAACAAATGGGCGGAGGGGTCGGGGATCTCGACTCTCCAGAATCCGACGAACCCCCTCGAAAAATCGATTGACCCCAGAATTGAATTGTTGTTGTTATTTTTGGCAATTTTGCCCATCATACCCTACAGAATTTAACTGGTGCCCATGTACATATGTATGCCATCCGTAAGGTTACACAGTCATCCGGACTGCACTCCCTTTCAGGTCGGTTCACGAGCTTTACCTCTATGTTAAGCATGTACAAAAACATTTCTCAATTTAATTAAAGGACAATTACGGTATTAAAAGCCAAATAACGATTGGAAATGTCAATAAAATCGCGGAGCACAATAATAAAGTATGGTGTCAGTTGAGCCCAGTGACATTGAGTGGATCTGTTCCTGCACGCAGAGGCACGAGAAAAATTTCATTGCGCACTGCGCAATCGTGGGCCACGTCGGGAGCATGAAAGGGTTGCAAAATGGCTCGCATATTGACCCGGAGCCATTCAGGAAATTTTTGGCCCGGCAGCAAACCACTGCGTCATTTTTTTCAGCGACGGCTCATTTCAGTTAATGTTCAAGCATGCTGATCGAGCATTCTTGATTATTCATCATCGTTTCTGTTATCTGTGGTGCAAATCATAAAAATGCATTTAAATGAAAACTAATCAATAAAATAATAGGTTAATTAGCTAATTGTTAATTAACTTTAATGAACTCATTAGCCTCCGAGACCCGGTTTCTATAAGCGGGCTTAATCCTAGCTTAAAGTTAAGCGTGGCTTAAGCCCAGCTTACCAGGTTCTGTAAGGTGTGCCTCAAGCCTGGCTTATGCCAGTAGTCAAGATCATCCTGACTTTTACTTTAAGCAAGATGTAAGCCTGGTTTGCCTGGCATAAGCCTGGTTTAAGCCTGGCTTGACTAATCCGGTTCGCATAAAACAAGCCGCGATTAGCTCATTTGCAAAACTGTGTGCGTTTCGATTGAAAAGTTATGACTACCATAGCAGTCATGAGTTATTTTTCTTCATTATGACAACTTGTATATATGTATGTGTCGCACAAGCGATAGCTTACTGCCTCAATAGTCTAGCAGAAAGAACTCTATTAGACCCGCTGTATCAGTAGACTCACCAAGAAAACTCTAGTTATATCAAGAATTTAAATTAAAAACAGTTCAACAACAATCTAAATTGCAGTCATACGCGTTATTGTGGGGGAGGTTGAGGTTGCAGGACCGTATTCAAGCGAGGCAGTGCATAGGTGGGCGGCACCAAAGTTCTAAGGGGGGAGGGGGTGCAAGATTTTTTTATGGTTAAAAAATGGCCTTAAAATGGTGGTATGGCGAAAAACACCTTTTTTCAGTTTCCCATCTTTTTTCAACGTTTCTCATCATCATCATCATTTCTCATCCATTGGCATCAAAAAATTGCGAAAAAAAGAAAAATTTTCAAATATCGAATTCTGGGGGATTCTGGTTTCTGGGGAGGCATACCCTCTCCCCTAAACGTGCCTCACGCCCAAGTCTGGGGCGGGGCACCTATCTGCAAAAAATCTTTGCAAGGTAAAATAATCAGAAAGATTAAAAAAAAATTGCATCGCTTGACTGAAAATCTTCAAACTTTCGGCGCTTCACGTCATTCTTGAAGTATTTTCAATTTTGCTCGAAGCGCGACCAGAAATGCTACTTTTACGGTCTATTTAGAAAGGAGAAAATTTTATTCGATTCGGAACTTATGATCCAAATAGATTGAGTATCTTAAAAGAACGTTGGAAAACGTGGGTTTAACTAGCTATCTCCAAAAAGTTTCTGAGACATGCGGCCGACAGCCAAGAATTTTCGATTTCCCAAAAAATCGTGAAAAATTTGGTCAGTACGCGTTATTAGCTCAAGTATGTAAATTTTTCGATGCTTCGCGCCATATAACTAGTAATTTTTAGACTAAATTCCCTTCAATTTGCTAACTTTTTAAAAATTTTTCATACTTTTTTCACGTTTTTACAAGATAAGAATGAACAGCGCAGAGAAGCGTTAAAAAATGCTCTCAGAGGCGGATCTACATAAGGGTGGCGGGAGGAGTAGGGGCTGCCCTTATCCTATCGGCCCAGAATGATTGACGAGATAAAGAATGGATATGTAATTTGCAATGACTTCTGACCGTCAGTGATTATAATTTCTTAAATCTTTCTGGCGCTGCGATGACATTTAATAACTCTTAGCGACCTGTAAGCATACCTGGGCGTGGGGAAGGGTTTCGAAGGTATGCAACTCACCCCCTGAGAAACCAAAATACCCCTCCAGAGCCCAGTTGCACCAAACTAGGAGTGTAACAGTAAGGAGTAAAGGTGTAGATTTCGGTTGCACCATCTAGGAGCTAGGAGTCTCCTAAATCAGGAGTGTAGGAATAACATTAGGAGCAAATAGGACGTTTTAGGAGCAAGTTTAGGTGAAATTTTTCAGGTGGGTTGCACCACGCTTAGGAGTGTTCTTTTTAAGAGTAAATTTACTCCTTATCTTTGCACAGAATGTCAGGAGTGTCCGTTCTCTCCTAAAGCTGTCGGTTGTATTGAATTAGTCTTTTTTGACTGCGATGAATAGTACTAGCAGTGATAGTGACGATGAAATTATTGAAAAAATACGCCGAAAAAGAGTCTGCAAGAAGCGTATTAATTTTGATGTTGATAATTTCGAAGAATGTTTTTGAATGTCGCGGCAAGCAACGGAACGTGTTTGGTAGATAATAGGACGGTTTTTACAGCCAAAGAGTAACACAGGGCACTTTCTCTAAAGCAACAGATTTTATCAGCTCTGGGATTCTTAGCTACTAAAAAATTTTAGGATATTGTTGGTGATGCTCTTGGTTAGCATAAGTCTACTGTTTGTCGGAAAATTCGATCCGTTGTTCAGCTAATTAATGAACATATTTGGCATACAGTCGCAGATTTTCCAAATAGCTTGGCTGAGTTGACTGAAAATGTTCGAAAATTTATGGACATTGCAAAAATTTCGTCTCAGAAACTCTTAGAAACACTCCTTAAATTACTCCTAAAATTACTCCTAAAATTACTCGGTTAGTTTACTCCTAGAAACAATGAAAAAATTACTCCTAGGTTACGAGTAAGTGGTGCAACCCGATTTAGGAGACTCCTGAGCCAGGAGTAAATGTGCTCCTAAATCCTAACTCCTACACTCCTAGTTTGGTGCAATGGGCCCCAGAAACCAAATGTCAAAAAATGACCCTAAAAATAATAGTATGCACACTTGGGCGTTGGGGGGGAGTTGGGGGAAGGAACCCCCCTTTTCCGAGAAACCAAAATACCCCCCCCCCCCGAAAAATCAATTTTTGATTTTTTTTGTTTTTTTTTCGCAATTTTTTGATGCCAATGGATAGTGCTCGATGAGAAACGTTGTAAAAATGGTGTTCTTTCGCCATACCACCATTTTTAAGGCCATTGTTTGACCTTTGAAAAATCTTGCACCCCCTCCAGAATTTTGGTGCCGCCCACCTATGCCTGTAAACCACTCTTTACTGGTGGGATAGGTTTCAAAACAATTTTAAGAGCAGGAACAGCTATTTCAGCATAGGTTTCTTCTATTTTCGAGCATAACAATTAAAAATTCTCGATGTTTAGCGTCAAATGCTACAAAGGAAATTGAACAGCAAATCAAGCTTGTAAATGTCCTTACGCCTGAATTTCACACATTTGGCGGCGCTCCGCGCCTGATTGTCGCTAAAGTCAAAGAAATTTAATAATTTTTTTGCATAAAATTCTTTAAAATTTCAAAATTTTTCGAAAAAATCACGCGTCAAAAGTGATTTGAAATAAAGAAACACAATGTAACACGCCGAAAAATTCTATTTCGAACCTATTTTTGACTGTTTTCGGTAAAGTTGATGTCAGCAACATAGGTGGGCGGCATCAAAGTTCTGGAGAGAGGGGTGCAAGATTTTTTCAAAGGTCAAAAAAATGCCCTTAAAGATGGTGGTATGGCGAAAAACACCATTTTTCAACGTTTCTCATCAAGCACTAATCCATCGGCATCAAAAAAATCCAAAAAAATTTTCAAAAATTGAATATAAATGTTTAATTTCGGAAGAATAAAAAATTATTGATGAAATAAACGCATAACAGTGAATTTTATAATTGATCAGAATGAGGAAAAGGCGAGTGAATGACCTTACTTCATCAGCTTTCGATGATCAGATTATATATATATATATATATAACGAATCCATTCCGACAATCCGAATAATTAAATGAATCATTGGAAAGTAAAATTGAAAACAAACTTCCGATCTTTTAAAATCAATTCAAATTTTCTAAATGAAAATAAAAATATATTTATTTGAAAAAAGTTTAGGAGAAAAAGAGCGAGAATTACAAAAAGAGAATTGAAGCAGTTAAAAAAATAATGAATTCAATGAAAAGTAGATCAACAGAAAATTGACAACGAGCAAAAAAAGCCGCATATAATTACAAAACAATGAGTAGCTTAAAAAATATATGTACGTTCGCCGAAGAATAAGAGCGACGGGTAGTAAAACATAAATTAACGCAAAAAAATCATTTAAAAGAATTAAATAAAATGCAGGGCAAGACCATAAAATAAATTAAATACTCTAAATCTCAAGCCAAGCTGTAAAATTAAATAATAGTGAGATCCAATAAAAGGGATGCTCTTTAATACTGTTTAATTACTACATAATTCAATTAATTAATTACGCAAAAGATTTGCTTCAATTGTTCTCCAATTAGAGAAATAGGCCATTGATTAAGTGAATAGATTACATCAAATTAATTAAGCTATGCATCAAATGTAAAAATTCTATAATTCGTCGAAAATGTGCAATTCTAGTCAAAATTAACTTTTTGTGTCATTTTTTGAAAATAAGTATGGAAAACCCTTATCGGTTACGTATTTAGCTTATCATCGCTAAAAAAGTGTGAACATAGTAAACTTTCAGCTGCGTCGATTGCTTCAGTTTTGATTCTATTTTATTTCGTTGCTTTTTCAAATTTTTCCTCATTTTTCTCCGAGCGTTCGAGAGTTAACGGAATGGATTTCACTGATTTTGGAATAAAATGAATAATGGGTACATTATATAAATTTCAATAATTTTCCCCCATTATTCTTTGTAATTTTGCGAAATTCTGGCAAATATTCTCATCCATGAAAGTTGCTAATTTTTATAACGGCCCGGAGGCCACTTTTTTGGCGCCAAGAATACTTTTTTTATAAACGAAACAATTTATGGCTGTCGCTGACACTTCTGGAATAAAAAAGTACTAATTTAAGGTCGGTTTATCCATGTTTTAATCAATAATTCCAATAATTTCGACCCTCCGCGTTAAATTCTCCGATAAATTTGTCAATTTCTAGAAAAAAACAGTCGTAATTTTAGTAATTCATACTGTCTACATGTACATAGCTTAGCCATTCTTCAACATTGACTCTCAATATCTACTTTTTAAATTTTTCACATATTCATTTAATAAGGCTTCGTAATAAGGTTCAAAGCGAAGGAAATCAATCGCGTTAAAACAAAAACAAAAAATCACCAGAGATGCCAACAAAACTGTATGAATTTTCATTTATGTATTTATTCAGATACTTTTATTAAATTTTTATTAATTTTCATTTCTTGTTCATATTTTCTATTTATTTTTTTTCCAAAAGACAAATCGATTCAAAACGACAAAAATGAAAAAAACGAGGAAACGTTAACTCTTTACAAAATGAAAAATAAACGAGAAGAAAAACGCATGTAGAGACGAGAACAAAATAATTAAAACGATCAATCAATATACGACAAAAATATTTGATAAAATCTTGTTTTAATTTTCTAAGTCACACAACATAAAAATAAAGAATAATGTAAATACGAGGAATTTTTTCTAAAGTGAAGTATGAAAAGGAGTTCATAAGTAATAAGCCCCACAACAAATCGAACAACTTTAACAACTTTAGGTTCAATATTTAAAATTTAACATTGATTTCTACTCACTTTACTCTTTTATAAATTAATTTCTTGAGCTATATAATATTATATCAGTAGTATGTTAAATATTATACAGATGAATAAAATTAATTTAAAGAAATATTTCAAAAATGTAGACTTGTATTCAACTTAGGCGATTCGAATTTAGTGTTTTTGCTTTACTTAAGTTATAGAAACTCAAAATCTAACTGCTGAGTAGGTATTTATTCTTTTACTTAACGAATTCGTGATTTATTTTTTACGTTTATACTTCATCTCTCAGAATAAGTAGCCTAAATCGGAGGATGCAATAATTTTTATTTCACTCTGTTAGATCTAATGAATGAAACTCATACGGTCTGTTAACTCTGGCCGGATAAAATATAGGAAAATTGATTGAATGATCAGCTTTGGAAGGAATAGAGATTACTTGCTATGATTGCACCTACTGGGGCCCTGTCAAAATATCTTTGCTCTTACTTATTGCACCAAGTATTAGTTTTTGGTCGAAATTCACAATTTTACAAATTTTCCGGAATTCAAGCTAGTGCTATTCTGATTTGTTGACGCCGCAGCCGGAATTTTGACAAGAAAAAGATGCTTAAAACTCGTAAATCAACGTTCTTAAAGCAAGGCCGAGAAGAAGGAAAATTTGAAAAAAGGGAACATTGGAGTAAAACGAATCTCGTTGAACTTTAAATGCATGCTATTACCTGAAATATTAATTTTAATTGATTTTTCAGCAGACGTGGTGACCAAAAAGCATTATAGAAAACTTTTATTAATGTGTTGATGACTAATAGACTAAAATCGTTTTTTTGTGAGATTGGATACTGTTCGATGTGATTATTCTATTATAAACTTGGAAATTTTCTTTGCAATTCATGGCCTCCTCGGAAGTCGCTCTACACTTATTAATACACTCTGAAGGCGACTTCAAATTTAAGATTTTGCGCTAATTAATTATAATTGTAATCAATCAAATGGTCTGCTTCCGAATCAGAAGCACCATTGATACCTTTCAAGATGTTTTTGTTTTTCTCCCAGTTTTTAATTTATTTATTTAAAGCCTTTGTAAGAGGAGAATTCTTTAATTAATCCCTTTTCGCACTTATATTAATAAACACTATTGCATAAAATATTATTAATGATCATGGTCTTAAGTGTACTCATATATAGTGTCGACATACATTGTGTGCACATCATCTAGCCCCGGTCCCGGTGCCCGGTCATAAGGCCCGGCCGCGGCCCCGGCTAAAAAGTCTGTCCCGGGATATCCCAAATATGAAAAAAATTTTGAAAGGTAAGATAATGCACGGAAAGATGGAAAAATCCAATGTCCATATCGCAAAATCTTCAAATTTTCGGCGCTTCGCGCCGGAGGCGAAGTATTTTCCATAATTTTGGCACAAGCGTGACCAAAAAATGACGCTTTTCCATAGCCCTTTGAGCAAAACAATTTTTTCGAAAAAGTACGAATTTCATTATCTCAATGGATAGAGCATGTCGAGAAAGGTCGACAAATGCGGTTTCTGTCAGCTACCTCGATAAATTTAACGAGATATAAAACAATATATGTTGGGTCCGCCCGCTACTCTTGGCCGGATCCCGGATGCAGGCCTGTTTATAAAAATACTACGATTTTTAGCTATAATACAAAATATTCATTTATTTCAAGATGACAAGCACGTATATCAAGAAATGCTTTTTTAAAATTATTAGATGGCTTACTATTATGTTTTGTCAGTTTTGGAAAATTATTACGTTTAATTAAATGCGAGAAAACAATAAAACAAGGGCGTGTTAGTTACTCACTCCTTATGTATTGCTAAACACATTAGAAGTGAAAATAAGTAATAAAAATTGCCCTCAAAACAAACGAGGACAAACAACTTTTGAAATAATATGTACTATTCGACTAAATTTTAGCATCAAAAGCAATATAATACAGAGAAGTCCGACCTGAGATCGAGAAACGAGCAATATTCAATGAATTTTCAGGCACATAACCCAATACGATCATCAACGTTTCTCTGGTGAAGCGCAATCGCCAATTTTTGAAACGCACTTGTCAAACGCATCGTGTTCGCGCGCTACAAAAATCAAGATTTCAAGGTATTAGGACCAGTTTTGAAAATTTCCTCTCTCTTATCGCCGCAAAACCAAAGCGCCGCATCAATTTGCACAATCATAACGTACAAAATATATGTAGAGGAATGGAGATTTGATTGACGACGGAAATAATACGTGCAATGAATTAAATGTATTATTATTATTATTATAGGAATTAATCCTGCTCTTCCGCACAGGTATGTATGCCTATAACATGCCTTTCCTACAATAGAACGGTCCTAACACACACATATCATACGAGGAGATAATGTAGTGCATAGCACGCAAAAAAACCGTAAGACATCGATAAAAGTTTGCTGCCTTGTAAAACTTTTCCTATTATCGTTATGTAGTGTATTTGAAGTGCTTCCGTTGTATTATTACATTAATTCGCGCGCAAATCGTTGAGCCTCTTAATGCGGACGCGAAAAAGACAGAGAACACGATAACTTACAAAATTGTTGCGTTTTTGTCAAAATTTTGCATAAAATACGGGGAAAACGAAGCATCGCAAACATCGGCGGTAGTAAACGTTGCTTTTCGGTCCGTCGAAACGCTCGGTCGGCATCGAGGCGATTTTTGCATAGACTACAGTAGACCGTCAAATTAACGACTCGCTTCGCAGGATGAGAACGTCTTATTACGCCGCTGTGCAAGTAATCAAAAAATCAAAACCGGAGTCCTTAGCGTCTAAAAACAAACAAATAAGCTTTTTGCATAGATTTTTTTCGCAGCGCAGTAACAACAACAATAGATTTTTGACGTTTCTCGAAAATGCAATTCGTGCGCGACTAATTTCCGGCGCAAAAATGAATAGAAGCAATTACTTAGCATCGCAACGAATGTGTAGAGCCGAACTCGATCGGATCAAAATGTGAAATGCGCATGAACCGCGCACGACGAAAAGGCAAAATCAATGATTGAGAAGAGCAGATTTAAATCAATCGAAAACTTTCGTATTATGTGTTTTACGACGAGATAATCAGAAATAAAAAGGATAATCGAGTTTGGACTGCTAAAAAAACGGCTCTGAAAACGTTTACTACGTTGAGAGATTCGTAATAGAAGGTTCGGCTATTGCGACACGTTAATCCGTAAAATGACCTGCGGATACGATAATTAAATGTAATGCACAAAGGTCAAGAAGAATGCTAGAAAAATCATTTAAATTGAATCGAGCAAAAAATAATTTTCGAAAACAACAATTATTTTCTGCCGGTGCTGTAATCTCGCTTGTACAAATATGGTTTTCTTTCTTTCTACTATTACAAATTTTTTATACTGATAAAGTAAAAATGGCCTATAGATTATTTTATAAAAATTATCAAAAACTCTATGCGATGCGATCAAAAGCAAGAGACATGTAGATCGAGAATTATCGGCGTATCGATTATTTTAAATATATCATTTATCTTAATCTAAATCAATAGATAACAATGTAAAAACTTTCAATAATGCTCTCAATACTGCTTAATAAACGTAAACAGAAATTGAAATCTGCCGTTTCAGACATATTGATTTTTTTCCAGAATCTATATGTTTTAAAAGAAAATTTGATCGATAAGGATAAAAGGATAAAAATATTATAGAATAAAAAGATGAAGATAGAGATAAAAATATTGTAAAGATAAAATTAAATTGATATAGGTTAATATAAATATAAATAAGTTATAAAAATAAAAGAAAATAGCGCATCTTAAGTGATAAGAAGATGAAAGCAAGGGTTAAACGGGAAAAATAAAGTTTAGAAGGAAAAAATTAAAAAATGACAGCAACAAAGGCAATAAAAGTTTACGGGCTGAAATTCCCCTAAAATAAAATAACAAATGTTGTTAGTCGTGCGAATGACCTAGCACACGGACGGTCGAAACATGTCATGTCCGCAAAACGTAACCTATGCCAGCGGAATAGTAAAAATTATACCGATTTCCATTCGAATATCACCACTACGATAGCCGGGAAAGGGTCACGTTCATACCTGGACGTGGGGGATGGGGTTTGGGAGGGACTTGCACCCCCCAGAAACCGAAATACCCCCAGAATTCAAATTGAGAGAATTTTGTTTTTTTTTGAAATTTTTGTGATGCCATTGGATAGTGCTCGATGAGAAACGTTAAAAAGGGTGTTATTCCGCCACACCACAATTTTTAAGGCAATTTTTGGACTTTTGAAAAAATCTTGCACTCCCGTCAGAACTTTGGCGCCGCTCAACTAAGGTCACGTTTCGCTCTGACCAATCACCACGTTTTATTTGTCTTCTCGTCTTGTTCTGAAGCAGAATTCTTCTTCGTTGGCCCAGTGATTATGCGGAAAAGCACATCCAGCAAAAACGTTAAATACGATATGTATCAGGCATTTTCGGACTAGGTCCAATTCATAAGTAATTTAATCTGAGTGGTCGCAATTAAATGTCCCAGCGGAACTAGAAATTGTAATAACAGAAACGAGTATTATAGTTCAGCTGGCTATGCTTTAGTCATCAATGTTAATTTAAAAGCTGGGCACAAAAACGCTCTTATTTTAGTGGGGGCGATGGTAACCAGGTATGCACGTTATCAAATAAGCTATAGTCTCTTTCACGCAATTTCGGTCATAAATTTTAAAACTAGCTACGGCAATAAGCTGACAGATTGCGATTATAGCTTTGATCTGATATATAAGTATCGTAACCCTCGGCTTACTGTCGATGAACCTTCTTAGATTTTATACACGAAGTTATGTGAAAACAGAGAATTGATCTCGGTATTTGAATACATTTGCAAGAAATATGAACGATTTCAATTTAAATATGTGTATATATGCGCTTCTTATTGCTCATATGTAAAACAATAAAATAGAAATAGTATTCAGCTGGGCGATTTTTCTTTCAATAACAGGCTTAAATTGTTAAGAAAAAACATGAATTATTCGACAAACATACCAGAAAAAGCACAAAGTTTTGAAATTTTGATTAAAATCTTTCTTATCCGCACTACGTATGATGTTTTGGATAAGTCCAATATGCTAAGTAAAATTTAAACGATAACGCATTGTAAAGCTTAAATGAAATTGAATAATTGTATATCTAGTACCTACATCATTCACGTACTCGAATTTAAAGGCTGGAATAATATAAAAATTCCAGGATGACTTCTCAGCGTAAACTGAAGTCGGGCAGGGGCGGCCGTCCCCCTCCCCATTTGCTTAAAATAGTGCGCAAAATTAAGGATTTTTGAGCGATTTTTAGCGATTTTCGGGTTAACGCGGCTAATTTTTCCGCCCAAGTCAGGGTTCCGCCCCCCCCCCTCAGGGGTACCGCCCCCTAGAGAAATCCTGGATCCGCCACTGAAGTCGGGGCTACATGTTCTGTCTGTAAATAATAAATTAAACATTATTCCGGCTATAATTTTCGAATCCATTCTTTTTGCTAGATTTCGAGATTAAAGTAAATAGCTTATAGCCAGACTACGGCCGTTTGAGGTAACAGTATTTTTGACGTATATCCATCTTTTTTAGCCAAAAGAAGGCACTTCTTTAAAAATTTTTCGGGCAAGAGCCCCAGAACTCCCATGTTGTGCATGTATATATGCGTTTAGGCAAACGTTTATCCCAGAGATCTCAAACATAGAGAATGAGGTACTACATAACCAAATTTAAAATTTCCACCGAACGTTCATTTATTTGACAATTCTAAGATTGTATTTTATCTACTCGCCGTTGTGCTCTGTATTGGCTAAATTTTTTAGTAATTTATGAATATAAGACAAATGATTATTTTATGATTAAGAATTTAAATCCAGAAATTTTAAGAAATAAAGTAGAAAAATATAATTTATGTAGAATTTAGTATTTAATGATTTCGTCTTATACGAAAAAAGTGATAGTTGCGTTGTTTTTGCTTCTGAACGAGTATACGCACAACATAGTTGATTGGTGATTATTTTAGCGTGATAACGCTGTAGATACATTCGTTACGTGATAAAAATACGTTGGTAAGATTTTTTAAACGCGCGTTTTTTCTAACCAATAGCCGGGCGGCAGAGGCGGAGATTCACGAAATTTGAATAGTAAATGTCAACAAATTTCATACTGCCGAAAAATCTTAGAGCTCGATCAGTCTTTCGCTCCGCTCGAATCGTCTATTATACATCAGACTTTGGCGATTTATTCGATCATTTGGACCGATATTGGGATACGACGATCGCCATTCGCGCCGACTGGCTAGCTCCATTGAACGATGGTAAGGATTTTGCATTCGACTTTGTCCTACTGAAGCCATATCGATAATTGTCATTAGATTTATTTATGTTAAATTAACTCGCTGCAGCAGCTATGTGTATTGTTATAGTGTTAGAAGTTTGATTATTGCTGTTGGCTTGTTTTAGGAGCCAAAACCTGCGTTTTTGGCGGCGCTCTCCGCCATGCTCCTGCTAGTGATAACTGACGCCCGATCGTACGGTAGACCTCAAACGCTGCTTCTTCCGCCGCCGCCGCCCCCAAGTGCTCCCGTCAAAGGAACGTATAGTGGACCTCAACCGCCAGCTGGCGCCCCACCGAGTGCCCCTGCGCCGGGTTCATATGGTGGACCATTGGTACAAGCGCCGACCGCCTCAGCACCGAGTGCGCCTGTATCGGGATCCTATGGTGGACCGGCGCCATCTGCCCCTGCATCGGTATCGTATGGTGGGCCTGTGGTACAAGCACCGGCTATCTCAGCACCGATTGCGCCTGCATCGGGATCTTATGGCGGACCGGCGCCATCTGCCCCTGCGTCGGTATCTTATGGTGGGCCTGTGGTACAAGCGCTGGCTGCTCCAGCGCCAAGTGCTCTTGCTGCCCCTTCGATTGAATATGGTGCTCCTGCCGCGCCTGCGATTGAATAATGGTGCTCCTGCTGCGCCTATGATTAGTTACAGTGCTCCTTCTGCTCCTATGATTACTTACGGTGCTGCGCCTATGATGACGTACGCTATGCCGCCCCCACCACCGCCGCCGCCACCGAAAATGCCAGCGCCAGAACGTAGACCAAGACCATTGCCAACGCCGCTAGCTCCCATCGCTCCTCCTCCAGCAGTGCAGGCACCAGATTTGGGTAAGCCCAGTGTTTTGACATTGTCGATAATTCAAACATTTTGTAATCAATAGTTTCAGACATACTTAAACATTTGAGCCAATTGCTAAATCCACAATTCTTTTAATTCTACCTATTCATAGATTTTTTAAAATAAAATAAAAATTTTCTAATAAGCTATATTTTTTCTCTATCACCTACACTTCAATAAAGGATTTCTAATTTTAGAAATCAGGTAATAATATGGAATACTGATTTAATGACAATTATAGGAAAATTCTTGACCCGCATTTATTTAGACCATATGTGGGCTAAAACAGCGAAAAAATGTTATCTTGAACATTGTTTTTGAATTTTTAGACGTCTTTTTGACTGTTCGGGAAGAAGTTAAAAATTCTGGAGGTTGCAAGATCTTTTAAAGGTCAAGAATGGCATTAAAAATTGTGGTATGGCGAAAAATCACCATTTTTCGACGTTTCTCATCGAGCACTATCCATTGACATTAAAAAATTGCGAAAAAATTCAAAAATGGAATTCTGGAGGGGGTGTTTTGGTTTCTTGGGATATTTAAAGGTTTCTCGGGGTGCATACCCCCGAACCTCCCACGCCCAGGTGTGGTTAGGGTGCATAAATGCTCTTATGATTAGGGGTTTGGGGCTTCTAGACCTTCAAAAGCAGCTATAACACCCTCGCTAAATGGCTGTAATAATTCATGGGCAGCAACCAAAGTCTGGGTGGTGCTACACTAGCGAAATCCCGAAGAATCTGCTGAGCTAAATATCTTATTCTGGGGTCTCCCGGATCATCGGGAGGGAGTCTAGACCATCCAAAGCCCTCTTCCCACTAATGTGTAGCTGTGACCCCCAGAATAGTCGATTCGGAATGAAATCGTTAGTGTGATGTATCAAGCCTTAAAGCGCTTTTGCCTACCATCCCAAAATTGGTCGTTCCCCTCAACCCCTTAAAGGTCGATAACTTTTGACCCCTCCTCGTTTTTTTAGAAAAACAACTTCGGTTTCTTGACACTTTTTTCATGTTTTTTGGTCGTGTTGGCCAAAAATTTATCCCTCCCGTCAAAAACGGCCGGGACACATGGGCAGCAGGAACATTCTGGAGGAAGTCAACTTGAGTGAAATCGAAAACGATCGCCAAAAAATGTGGGTGTCAACTTCTGCGGGAGTTGCATACGCCTCTGACCCCCACGCCCTTGTGTGGGTGGACAAGACCACAAATGGGGCGTGGGAGAGGGCAAGGTTTGGGGGTGGGGGTTTGTACCCTCAGGAGTTGAAATGCCCTCGTAGTTTACTGTAGCTCCCCAGAATTCTATTTTTACTAACATTTTTTGCGATTTACCCCATCCTGACCCCGCAGTCTTTGAGCGCTGCCCATGTATGGCCGGGACCCTACAACCCGAATTTTCGAGCTCTTACGTGTTTAAATGTAATCCTAACGTTTAGACGAGTGCTTCGGTCGGGTCGACGGGAACTATGCTTCGGAATCGTGTTCGAACGTCTACTACTCGTGCGTTGGTCAAGTGAAGACAATTCGCTATTGCTTCGCCAATCTCGTGTTCGATACCGATTATAACGAGTGTACCTCCCCGTCGAAGAGCCCTGGCTGTGGAGGTGCGAGACCAGTTCCCCAATTAGCTGCAATATCGGAGCCAGTGCCCCAAGGTTCGTTTTCCTAAATGTTTTCGAATCGATTTTAACTCGATTTAATTAATTGACGATAGTCCTTAGCAGACGTGTGCAGCATGGGAAGTCTGGGGGTGTTAGATTCAAAAAATGAAGGGAATGAAAAAATTTTTGGGGAGGATGAGAACACGAGGTCGGGGTGACAGCCACCCAAACACTCAAGATCGTGTTAGGTCATTAGATTCATTGTTCGCATATTTTTCTAAGTCTACGCTTCTGAGATTTTTTCTTCCAACACGAGCTTGTGCTTCCATTATGCCTGATCTACTGTAAACATTTTTCTGTAATCAAGAAGATAATTTATATTTTTCAGCATGTAAATCTAACTCATAACTTATCCATCAAATACATTATCAATTTTCTGTTCAATGAGCTTGCTTACATAAATTTTGATCTATAACAATATCAGTAAGGTTTCGTTTAATTACTAATTAACGTCTTAATTCTAAGTCACTCGCAATATTTGCATTCAGAAGCTGGATTTTTTAGGGGTCTAAAATTGGCGAGCCTATATTTAGGTATATCTCTGTTCGCCAGGGCACAGAACAATTTGAATTCTCCGTCGGTTCCGAAAATCGCGAACGTGCTCGATCCATTAAGCTTATAAAATTCAAACTTTTTCATGTTCCTACTACGGCGCGAAGCGCCGAAAATATAAGATTTATTGATGGAAAGTGTCTATTTTCATTATTTTCTATTCATTACATTAAGCTTTCCAAAATTATTTTTGGAGTAAAGGGAGGGGGTGGCGGATGTATGTTGGCATCTATAATTTCACTCGTAATTTAGCTTGGCCTATATTATAACATTTCATTGTCGATTTGCACTTTTGACTCCTTGCGCTTCTATTGTTTTTAATGTGCTATCCTTTTCCTGAGATCGGTAAGCTGTAACATAGCTGATATGATGCAGCTAATCACTAAATAACTTGCGTAAATTGCATCAGGCCCGTATCCAGGACCTGGCCGTGATGGGGGAGCGGCCCCAACATAAATTGGTTCATATCTCGGAAATTCGTCGGGATAGCTCGTAAAAACCGCATTCTTCGACCTTTGACATGCTCTATCCATTAAGATCATAATGTTCGAACTTTTCTACACAAGTTTTTCTCACTGAAAAGGCTATAGAAAGTGTCGTTTTTCGGCCGCACTTGAGCCAAAATTATGGAAAATATTTCACATCTGCCGCGAAGCGCGGAAAATTTGATAATTTGATGACAAACACATGCGATTCTTCCGTATTTATGTATGTAGTGTTGCCTTTCAAAATTTGTTATCGGCTAAGAGGGGGAAGGCGGCTGCTCTCCCCCCGCCCTCTCAAATACGGCCCAGCGGCTAATTAATGAACCTGTGTTTTTATCATATGGTTTTTCATTTTTATTTTATTCTTTCAGTATTTCAATGCGGCGACCTACCGGACGGCATGTACCCGAATCCGAATAATCCGTGCGACGTGTTCTATTACGTGTGCAGCGGCGGTATTTCCAGCCGACTCGACTGCCCGCCCAATTTATATTTCGACAACGAGTTGCAAATTTGCGACACGTTTGCCAGCATACAAGCGTGCAGCGGAACCCCAAGAACGTCGCCCGAACCGGTCATCTATGTCCCGCAACCGCAGGCGCCGGCGCCCGAGTCTAACCCGGTCGACTTCGATTGTTCGTTGTTGGCCGACGGCAATTACGCTGATCCCAAGTCGTCCCCGGCCTATTGCAGCAACACGTATTACGCTTGCATTGGAGGAATGGTTAGCTGTTCGAATGCTCTTGCGCGTGCATGATCCTGCGTACTGGGGGTAGGCTTCACCCCAGATGCGCAATTGTGGGTAGATAGGGGGAGAGTAGTCTCCCAAAAATTTAGGAAATTTTGACAAGGGTCCCCAAAGGAAAAAGTTGAAGTCTTGAAACGCACTCGAAAGACTGCCAAAGCCCCAAGATTATTGGTCGCTTAGCGCCATGTTTATTGCTTTTTGTACAATTTTTGTCTGCCGCAGTCCAAGTCTGAGTGAGCCATGATAATTATATAAATTTTTCTGACGCGTTTTGCAGAATTGTATTATTTTTATGCATATTCTTCATTGCAAGTTGCGAGAACCAATGGCGGATTCAGCATTTGCTGGCACGGGTGGAACCTCAAACTTCCCTAATAGAGTTGGAAATTGTCCGAAAAATCGGCCTCGTTAAAAGTAGCCGCTTTTTTCCGTCATTTGAATGGCAGATTATATATTTGAAGCGAAATGTTAAAAAAATTTTTAGAATTTTAATCAATAACTCGCGAAATTTGTAAAAATCGACACAAAGCGCTGAAAAACAGTCAAGACATTACTGTAACAATTAAAATATCTGCGCTGTACAAAAATACTCTTCTGACGTAATTTTTTTAGGGTGCGGAGAAACTTAGTAAATTTCATGAGTTCTAACCTGATGCGAAGCGCCGGAAAAATTTGAAAAATCATGATAAAGATGCCCGAAATCATCAGAAAATACAACTTTTCTTCATTGCGCCCTGGTATTTTTTGACGACAGGGGCATCCTGCTCCCCACCATCCTCTAAATCCGCTCTCGATAGCATAGGCGTAGCTCCGGCGGGTGCAATAGGGCACATGCCCCCCAAGATTTTTCAGAAATATTGTTGATTTTTCTGTTGCAAAATGTGTCCAGAAAACTGAGTTCAAAAAGGCAAAAACGTCAATATTTTCCGGCGCTTCGCGCCGAGTCATTATTATTTATGCTTATATGTATAGATACAATGAATTTAAAAGCTTGAATCAGCTAAAATAATCCAGCACTTCACATCACTTTAGTAATCTAATGCACTATTTGTTCGTTGAATGAAACTGCGCATGGTTGTTGAGCATAATAGTAAAAGTACGAAAATGATTAAGTACCAGTTTGTCTATTCTCTGCTTTGTTTGTCTTTTGTGTACCAGTTTGTCTATTCTTTGCTTTGTTTGTCTTTCTTTACAAGGACACATAATCCTATTTTAAATGAAAGAAATGGCCAAATTTTCTCATGTTTTTGCGCATTTCCTATTTTCCTGAATTGCATCTTGTCAATAAGAAGGCCACGAATGTGCCTGAAAACGGTAAGAACAAAATTTTCATTGATATATTTTTCTATATCATATTGGCAGCGACCCGTTGCTGCGCTAATTTGTCTGTTTTGATGATTTAAGCGGTATAGATTGAGTTTAGAGTGCAAAAACGTCAAAATTTTCCGGCGCATTGCGCCGCCAGTTACTGTTCTTTCTTCTTGTAAAGCTCCAGCATTGCGTTTAAAAGCCTGAATCACTCAAAATATCTTCAGACAAAGTTAGTAATTCGCAGTTTTTTAGTAAGAAGCTTGAAGTGTCAAAATTGTTTTGGACAAATTTGATAATTTTCTGGCGGTAAAAAATGATTAAATTTCTCGGCACTTTGCGCCACTTATAATTTCCGAACTGTTTGTCAATAGAAAGGCCGTAAATTCTACACGAAAACGGTGAAAATTCCAAAAATTTTCGGCACTCCGCGCCGCTTTAAGCTTTTTGTATTTTTGATCGTCAGAAACCCACAAATTAGCTAGGCTACACTACTACAGGTCGAAGAACTCAGTTTTACTGTACATAACGTTACTGGCATTCAATGCTAAAGCAGTCTAAAAAAATTTCTGTCTATTCCCCCTCGCTCCCCGAACCAAAATCCTGGCTACGCCTCTGCTTGATAGATTCAGAAAACCTGTTTTTAGCGGGGTCAAATGTTCAGAAATAACTTGCACGATCATTTTATGCAAGATATCTTTTTTGAATAGATTCAAATTCAGTTAAATATTTCGAATTTTTAGAAAAATGTTGTCTTTAATTTGTGTAGCACGCTGAGAAACGAAATACACTTATTTGCACCATCTCGAAAAATTAGTTGATATATCTGACTTCAAGATTTAGCCCCTCTCTAAAAATTCAGAAGCCCCGCCACGTGCTTGTCTCTTCCCCACACTACGATGGTTTTCAAGCGCCAGGAATTTTTTCACCTTACGTGATTTTCGAAGAAAATTCATAGAAAAGATGCTTCCTCAAAAGTGATAAACTCGCTTAGCGCCATTAAGCCACTTTGTTACTATATTTTGCTTAATTTTTTTCGGATTTTACGACATGTGCTGCAATAGGCCAATTTTTAATAACAAATTTAGCGATTCCTGGCCATTTCAACCCCCCTCGGAATTTTCTCGCTGCGCATGTATAATTTGGACCCACCGAGAATCCGAAAAAACTCAGGACGATTGACTTTATAATTAAATTTTTCTTGTTTGCCCCATCCAGATCATAAATGTACAAAAATATGTGAATTTTGAAGAATCAGACCGGGAAAATTTTTCGAAAAGGTAAGTGTTTTTGGCTTAAAAACAATAGCTGCACGTCAAACCACTGTTTTTTTACGCTTTGGACATACTCGCTCTTTCCTAAGCATACAAACATGAAAAATTCGAAAAGATTGAAAAAGCTCGGAAATGGCGACTCTTTTTAGCCAAAAATTAGATAGAATGCAAATCAAATATTGGGCTCATAGACATTTTGTGTGGGGTCAGTGCATAGCATGACCGACCGATCGGTCTGGAGTAGATAGTTCGACGTGCGTTAAATTTTTCTCTTTGATCGATCTGTTTGATTTCAAGCACTTTTGTTGCACTGTGAAACCTAGTTTCATGCTTTCTTTTAAAATATTTCTTCAGGAAAAAGTTGCCTTAATTTTGTACTTACATTCGGAACCGAAACGATACGACGTATACTCGTAAATGGGATCACGCGAAATATAAGATTAGTGTTAGTGTTCGATTCATACGACTTAGTTTATCGGTTTCCACGTACGCGTTTTACCAAACGTCATGAAACGTTTTTTCGCATCAGGCTCAAGAAGCCATTTGCCCTCCTAACCTGGTTTACGATCAATCGATCGATTCTTGCGACCAGCCTGATTACGTGTCCACCTGCGGTGGAAGCCCTCGCCCGCAGTCCGAGCCCAGTGCCCCCGAAGCCGAAGTTTCTAGTAAGAAAGCCATGAGTTGAATCAAATGAAAAAATAATAAAATACAAATTCCGGTGACCGTATATCAACAATCGCTTCTTGGGCTCCGTTTCCGAGTTAGGACGGCGTCCTAGTGAATCCTTGTGTATTAATATTTTTTATGATTTTCTTCATCCGTGTGTTTAAACTTTGTCTAGCCTCAGTTTCGGGTCATTGTCTTCAATGCTTTAGCTGTATTAAATGGTTTATCTGTGTGGGAAGTTATAGAGCAGTAAGAAATTAGCATTTTTCGACTTATTTACATTTACATTGCAACTTAAAATGAGAGAATTGATATCTGATAAAAATTTAGTGACATTCCTTTTCAGCTTTTCGATAGCATCCCCCTGGTTGTGTTTAACACAACAAAAATATACTTTATCCCTATTTTGCATGGATGTCCACCAGAAGCCTATTCTTATACATTATAATAGTTTTTTCGTTGTGACTCCTTTGAAAAAATTTTCTTCATAAGAAGTGACATAAAAGTAATAATTGGCATTGTACGTAAAAAAGGTATAGCTTAATATGGACAAGGATGGCGTCCTGTCATGGTATCCTTTGACTGCGAAAACAAGAGGATTAATTGCAGGTTCGATGTTCGATTGCGCGGGTTTGGAGGATGGCGACTATTCACACGCCGCCGATCCGTGCAGTTCGAAGTATTTCTCATGCAGTGGTGGCGTAACTCGCATTCGAAATTGCCCTGCGGGGTTAGTGTTCTGCTCCGAGTCATACACCTGTCAACCAAGCGAAGAGGTGTACGCCTGCACTGGCGTCCATGCTACTCCGCCTCCAGTCATTGCCGAGTCCACTCCAGGCCCAACTTTTGCACGTAAACTCGTTTATTATTCACTATTTAAGCGGAACAGGGTATTTTGCACACATGGGTGTGGGGCTCTGGGGTGGGTTTCTCATTAGAACGTCTAAGTTGGACGCGTCGAAGTTAGACGCGTCGAACTTAGACGCCATTTCGACGAACTTTAGACGCGTCGAAGTTAGACGGAAGTTAGACGCGTGCGTCTAAAAGTCTTGACTGTGTTTCTCATAGAACGTCTAAATTACGTCTAAGTTGTAAGTTAGGTGTAAGTTGCTCAATACAAACAAATATCCGTGTGAGTGTGTTCCTTTGATTCAAACTACAAATTCGTAAAAGAACACTGCAATGGCGATAAATTGTCAGTAATGGCAAAATATTGTTTGAAGTTGTGTGTTTGTATTATTGATTGCTGGAAAAATTTTCAATGGAGTCACCACAGTTCGAATCAGATTCTGAATCAAAAACATCCGAAACCAATAGCAAAGGTCAAGGGTCAGCTAAACGCCCGCGATGTCCAAATTTTTCTGCTGCGGACACTGCGATTTTAGTTCAAGAATACGAAAAGCATCAAAAAGTTTTGGATGCCCCCTTTTCGGCTACATGCACTTACAAAGTATAAAGAATGTTAAACTATTTCTTTGCTACGTGAAATATTTTTTAGAAGTTACGACATGTCTGACAGTCATGAACTTAAAATATTACCACCTATGCAGCCCATCTATATACGTACCTTGTTTTTCTGTGATAATCATTGAACTGATTTTCGGCATCAGTAATCAGTCTCAAATAAGGCGTAAGAAGCCATTTTTTACGTGGATACCCAGAATCGCCAAGTAAAATACCGGCTAGGGTGCCATTTTCTAACTGTAATGATAAGTTGCTAGCGGATAAAATTCTACTGTCATGAGCTCGAAAATTTACCCTCCACATCGCATACTGCTTGGCAATTTATAGAACGTCGTCCTTTATAATTTACATAAGAGTTTTCGTCATCACTGGGCGCTAAAACCAATACATGGGTACAATCAATGCATCCTACGACATTCGGTATTTTGCATTTTCTATAAAATTTTTGCTTGATTGCATTTAAATTTTCAATATTCCACGGAAAAAATATAACTTTGTTAAGCATATGCTCGAATAATTGATCCGTGGTTCCAGTAACAATTCTTGAAACAGTTGATTTCGAATGCAAATTAAACAGTTTCGCCACAGCAAAATAAGGGCTTCCAGTTTTGTAGAAATGCAACGTTATTGCCAATTTTAATTCCGTTGAACAACTTGAATTTCCCTTTGCAGGTACTTTCACCAATAAATAAGCATGAATTCCCATGAAACAATTTTTCGTAAATCCAAAATGAACGTAAAAATCTTTATCCGGAAGGTCATAAAAATTACAAGACTTAAATGATTGTCGTTTTGATTGAAAACGAGTTAAAACCATCGAAAGTGCCATATTTTTACGAAAAAACTTTCATGTGTGCATGCTGATTGCAAAGAATAAGCTTTTAATCAAAAGTTAACCCAGCCCCCTGCCTCGTCTAGTGATTCGTCTAAATCACGTCTAACTTCGACGAAATTTCGACGCGTCTAACTTAGACGTCTAATGAGAAACACAGTTAAGAATCGACGCGTCTAAATCTAAAAATTTAGACGCGTCTAAGCTTAGACGTCTTTGAGAAACTCCACCCCTGGACCCCCAGAATCCGGCGGACTCACCAATAATCGATAGACTCTCAGAATAATATTTTTGCAGGCTGCACTAAAATAAATCAAAGCAGATAACGCAACGAAAAAACTATTTTGCACGTTAATTGGTTAATTTTTGATTGATTGTTTTGGGAAAAATCGGGAGTACTGCTCCACCCTTACGGAAATCCTAGATCTGCCGCTGATTACGGTCTAATAACCAAAAATCATGGGAGATTTTTTACTCAACCGTTCTCCAAATGGGGTTTCTGGACACAGTGCACAGAAGAATTTTGTGCTTCTTGTAGTGAAAGCGAAATGATGAAACAGTTTCTCCTCGAATAGCGTATTTAACCCCTTGCATGATTTAACAATGTTATTTATCCTGAATTTAAAAGAAATTTTCGGCCGCTAGCTTTTTAAAAATGTGTTCTTCTTAGCTTAAAAAAACGACAGATACGCCCCAAACACCATTTTTGGCGTTTTTGACCACATTACCTTACAGGCACGTAGCTATAGGGGGGGACTAGTCCCCTAAAATTTTGAAAGTTCCAGCGTTCCTATTTTGAAAAATCGTCAAAATAGACTTTAGCATACTTCAGAGCTAATAGACCCAAAAATTTCGGCGCTTTCCGCCAAATTTATTGCTTGTTGCGTTAATTTTACCTTCCAAGCCGCCCGTCAGGCAGAATTATGCTGCTTCATTCTGGCCCATACGAACTCAAATTCAACCCCCTCAGATATGCCAACCACTCAGACGGACCTGCATCTATGGTCTAGACCAAACAAGCATGTATCACTTTTCTTCAAAACTGCCAAAAGTGACCGGAAACTGTAATAATGAACTTTTAAAGTTATTTTAGCAATTATGAAAGTTTATAAGGTGATTTTGGTTAAAAAGCTCAGGTCGGGTGACCCTCAGGCTGGGTGACTCTCAGGCTGGGTGGCTCTCAGGCTGGGTGACTCTCAGGCCGGGTGACTCTCAGGCCGGGTGACTCTCAGGTCGGGTGACTCTCAGGCCGGGTGACTCTCAGGTCGGGTGACTCTCAGGCCGGGTGACTCTCAGGCCGGGTGACTCTCAGGCCGGGTGACTCTCAGGCCGGGTGACTCTCAGGCCGGGTGACTCTCAGGCCGGGTGACTCTCAGGCCGGGTGACTCTCAGGCCGGGTGACTCTCAGGCCGGGTGACTCTCAGGCCGGGTGACTCTCAGGCCGGGTGACTCTCAGGCCGGGTGACTCTCAGGCCGGGTGACTCTCAGGCCGGGTGACTCTCAGGCCGGGTGACTCTCAGGCCGGGTGACTCTCAGGCCGGGTGACTCTCAGGCCGGGTGACTCTCAGGCCGGGTGACTCTCAGGCCGGGTGACTCTCAGGCCGGGTGACTCTCAGGCCGGGTGACTCTCAGGCCGGGTGACTCTCAGGCCGGGTGACTCTCAGGCCGGGTGACTCTCAGGCCGGGTGACTCTCAGGCCGGGTGACTCTCAGGCCGGGTGACTCTCAGGCCGGGTGACTCTCAGGCCGGGTGACTCTCAGGCCGGGTGACTCTCAGGCCGGGTGACTCTCAGGCCGGGTGACTCTCAGGCCGGGTGACTCTCAGGCCGGGTGACTCTCAGGCCGGGTGACTCTCAGGCCGGGTGACTCTCAGGCCGGGTGACTCTCAGGCCGGGTGACTCTCAGGCCGGGTGACTCTCAGGCCGGGTGACTCTCAGGCCGGGTGACTCTCAGGCCGGGTGACTCTCAGGCCGGGTGACTCTCAGGCCGGGTGACTCTCAGGCCGGGTGACTCTCAGGCCGGGTGACTCTCAGGCCGGGTGACTCTCAGGCCGGGTGACTCTCAGGCCGGGTGACTCTCAGGCCGGGTGACTCTCAGGCCGGGTGACTCTCAGGCCGGGTGACTCTCAGGCCGGGTGACTCTCAGGCCGGGTGACTCTCAGGCCGGGTGACTCTCAGGCCGGGTGACTCTCAGGCCGGGTGACTCTCAGGCCGGGTGACTCTCAGGCCGGGTGACTCTCAGGCCGGGTGACTCTCAGGCCGGGTGACTCTCAGGCCGGGTGACTCTCAGGCCGGGTGACTCTCAGGCCGGGTGACTCTCAGGCCGGGTGACTCTCAGGCCGGGTGACTCTCAGGCCGGGTGACTCTCAGGCCGGGTGACTCTCAGGCCGGGTGACTCTCAGGCCGGGTGACCCCTAGACCAATCAACTAACTGACCATGTTGCACATTCAAGGTCTTGGACCGATTCTGTACTGCTTGGTTCATATTTAGCTGTGCCATTTGAGTGCGCTGGTTTGTTGGATGGCCCGTATGCTGATCAATCGCGTCAATGTAGCCAGCAATTCTTTTTTGCTCCAATGGTGTCGCAACGATGGAGACATGTGCCACTGGCTTGTATTTCGACGACAGTAAAAAATCATGCGATAGATTTGACTATGTATTCGCCTGCGCTCAGCGATCTCCGCCACCAGTCGAGTTGCCAATGGTGCCAGAACCCCCAGTTTGTAAGCGCATGCAGTGACCAGACTGACTGGCAGTGGGGGTTGCGGATCCTGACCTCAGAGTGGAAAAATAGGAAATTTTTTCAGGAAAATAGGCAAAATGAAGGTAAAGATGAAAATTGGAAATTTTTTAAAAAGCGCTAAAAATTCGCCAGAAACTGTGCACATAGTTCAAACGCTATTTCAGCGCTTATACCAAATTGAATATCATTTTGGCATAAAAAAGTTCGATTCTTGACCCACTCAGACCGGCTGACCTCCCTCCTGATCGGATATGTAGTGTATCCATATTAAATAAGTATCCTCCCGAGGGAGTAACTTCTTCTTTTTAATTGAAACATTTTTTGTTTTACTCAAATTGTATGGTAAATGCGAAGATGAAGAATGAGCTGAACAACTAATAGACAAGTTTTTTAATATGAAAAAAGTGCCAAAAAGTGATCAGGGTAAAAAAGTATAACTCCTCTAAGCCTATATTTGTTGGAGTTGTGCATAAGTCAACATAAATTAACGTAGCTGTGAAAAAATCAATTTTACAAAATTATTGCGCCAAAATTTTTTAGCTGCTGAACTTGACTGTCGCACTCTGTCGAATGGATTGTACCCTGACTTCAGGCAAGCGTGCTCACAAAGCTATTATGCTCTGCAGCGGCGGCGTCTCTTACCTGCAGACCTGCTTGCCCAACTCGTTCTTTGACCCCGATACTTTAGTGTGCAACGATCCCGCTTTCATTGCTGACTGTGGTGGACAAGCTCCCACACCCTATGTGCCCTTGCCCAATTTGGAAACGCCTGCTCCACTAAGGCCAAGGGTGAATTCTTATTTACAAGCTATTCCAGTAAAGTTTCACTGTTTTATATTGGGTTCGCTCCCTCCTAAAGTGAATCATAGATACAAGTCTACCTGTGTGGCAAAGCACCATAGATTGGCAGCAACAAAATTCTGGGAATCCGTATGAGACAAATTGCTAAAAATAGTACCAAAAATCCAATTCTTGGGCTCTATCAATCCTGGGGAGAGGGTCTTTCACATTCTAGAGGTTCATCCAGACCATCTATGTAATGGCTTAAAATTTTTGGTGAAGTGGTCCTGAGCAATTTTTAGGGGTAGGGGTAAAGGACCTCCAATTTTTGACAAAAACAATGGCCAACACCTAAACGGCCAAAAAATTTGGAGTGGGGGTTGCGGTCAAAAATTTTCTGACTTTAGGGAGGGTTGGTTTTACATCAACTTTTGGTGGGGCATTCTACCATCCCCCGCTGTTCCATGCATAGTTTGGGCCATACATGTCTTTTGGAGGGGGTTGACCGTCAGAATAGCAACAACTGACCCCCTGCGAAAATGGCTGCGACTTCTGTACTTTTTGACTATATTTTGTCTAATTTAATCTTTTTTAATATTCACAAATTTTTTGTTTTCATGCTCTAGAAAGAATGAGCATTGTCCAAAACGCAAAAAACATGGGTTGATATGCATTCACATTTTAAGCCAAAAAACACTTTTCAAAAATTTATAGGGCCTGCCCTCCTCCCCAAAATTCCTGTGCTTTACATGTATGGTCCGGATCAGACATGCACGCGGAGGGGGGGTTTGGGGTGTCCTAGACCATAGGAGGGCAGCACCAAAATTCTGATGGGGTGCAAGATTTTTCGAAGGTAAAAAACAGCCCAAAAAATGGTAGTAAAATGGTAGTATTGAATGACATACTTCACTAAAAATGGTATTTTAAAAATTAGTTTTTTTAATTTTAAAAATACATACTCCCATCAAACTCCTCACGCCCAGGTGTATGTGATCCTGACCCCATCCCCCAGAATAAAAACGGAAAATTTTGTGGGAAAATGAGGCAAAATAGGGCCGAAAAAGGATGAAAATTGAAAATTTGAATCAAAACTGCTTCAAATTGACTGATAGCTAGAAGGTTTGTACCATGTTTTCCATACCACTTTGTATCATGTTTTCTCAACCGCTATTTTTGCAATACCTTTGTGATATCCAACAGGTTTTTGATTGCTCCAATAAACCCGATGGCTATTACGTAAACCCATCTCAAAAATGCTCCAACTTCTATTACGTGTGCTCGAACAAATTGGACGACATACTTTACTGCCCTGACGGTCTCTACTTTGATCCAGACAAACTGACTTGCTCTAAATACGTCGATGTATTTGCTTGCACCAACATGATTCCTCTGCCTGCACCAGAAGCGCCAAGAAGTGACTACAAACCGCTGCCTTCAGGTATATTTATTATTGTCAAATGTAAATTTTTGAGGGTCAGCTCTAAAATAATTTAAGGTGCCTTTTTTGCACTCTATGAGTGGTACACGTCAATGACACAATTTTATATGGTCTAGGTAGAAGTCCTCTTCTAAAACGTCAGAACAAAAAAATTTGAAAATGATCTGATTAGCAAAATGTAGTGAAAAAACGTGTATATCACATAAGGAACCAAAAATGTTACACTTTTGTTCCAAAATATAGCTGAAAGCGCTTAAGCGCTTAAAAGCGCACTATCAGAAAATTGAAAATTTTGTGGGGCCCCATCAATTATCTTTTTAGCTGTTCAAATAGAGCATCTAGTGGACTTAGATTTAACAAGGCTCAACGCTCCATTTACCGTGCCCTATGTCAGAGGCATGATGAATCACTTTATTGGTATTTTTCCTGTTCATCCTTATCCATGTGTCCAAAACTTTGTCTAGCCTCAGTTTGACTTCAGTTACATCGTTTTTAATGGTTTATCTTGATAGAAGTTATAGAGTGGTAAAAAAATTTTTTTTGTACTTTTTACGGTAATATCACAAAGTGAAATTGGGAAAATAAGGTTCCAATAAACAATTTAGTGGTTTATTCCTTTTTAGCTTCTAAAATGCAACCCTGATGTGTTTAATGCATCATGAATCTATTCTTTTTTCATGGATATCTATTAGGCGCATATATGGGGGCAGCAACAAAATTCTGGGAGTTCATGGCCTTAAAAAGAGTGGTATGGCGAAAAAACTATTTTTCAACGTTTCTCATCAAGCACTGTCCATTGGCATCAAAAAATTGCGAAAAAACGAAAAAAATTTTAAAAATTTGAATTCTGGGGGTATTTAGGTTTCTCGGAGAGGGGGTATATACCCCCTAACCCTCCATGCCCAGGTGTGCAGGCGCCCATTCTTATGCATTGTAATACATTTTAGTTGCATCTCTTTCAAAAATCATTTTCACAGTTAATAACATGCATATTTAAAAGAGCATAAAGTATTGCCATAAATGGAAATAATACCTGTCACGGCATGTGAAGAAGGTGTAGCTTAATATGAACTAGGAGTTTTTGCTATGATGGTGCACTTTCACTGCAAAAACATGATGGTATACAAAGGGTCAAGCTGTACGGCTATGATTTCTTTTCTTTTGCACAGAATACCAGTCAGGGGCCCAATTCATTTCCACTTGGAATTCCAAGTCCCAAGTTCCAAGTCTTGGAAAAACGTGAAATTTTCCAAGTCCTAGTTTATTTGCTCCGTCATTTTCCAAGTCCTTGAAATTCCAAGTTCCAACTTCCTAGTCTTGGAAAACCGGCTTTTTTCCAAGTTGTGATTCATTTGCAGCTCGGTTTTCCAAGTTCCAAGACTTGGAATTTCCAAGTGTTTTTCCCAAGTAAAAGTGCATTTTTCCAAGAGTCGGTTCATTTGCTTCTGAATTTTTGGACTTGGATTCCAAGTCTTGGAAAATTTACTTGGAAAAGAGCATTATTTTTTCCCAGTCGATTTTCAGTTGGAAAAATTTTTCCAAGCGCGTTAAGTCGATCTTATACATATTATTTGGCGTAAGTGAATGATCAAAAATCAATAATAATAATATTAATAATAATAATAAGAATAATAAATAATAATAAAAGTAATAATAATAACTATTATAATATATTAATAAATAAATCTTATATTTTTCAAATTTATCGGAATAAACCTGTGACATTTAAAAATCCAAATAAATTATTATGCGAGTGTAATTATTTTTTCAATGAGTAAAAAAGATAAATTTGCGAAATTATGATCACTAACGGCCAAAAATCATCGCAAATTACATAAACTGCCAAACATTTTTGCCCCCTCCCCTTAAATCCGCTCCTACTTTAAACATACGTACAAAAATCTTATAAAACAGTCTAAACATTTAGAATTAATTCATTTTCGATTTAACTAAATAGCTTTTCACATCTCAAGATCGTGTTAGATGCCGCTTGCATAGCAAATTCGTCCTCTCTTGCAGCTTGCAGAAAATTGACTAGATCAGCATAAGTTGCTCTTTGAAAAAGTTTATCAGCAATTTCTAAAAAAGACTAATTTTCTAAAAATCTATAGTACAAATATTGCAAAGTCGAGAAATTTAAATTCTTTTGAATTGCATTATTTAGATTTCATAATATCAATAATAATAATAATAAAAAATAATAATCACAACAATAATAATTACGACAATCATAATGAAAAAATTGTTCTACGAGTCAAGCAAGACTGTTCCGTTATTTTAAAGAATGCTACTCAAAATAAATAAAAAATATACGATTCTGTCAAATATGCAGCCTTATAATGCTAAGTTGCAGTACATACGCGTTATACATTGGATAATCGTGCATAAATAGGCATACAACAGTGACTCGCAGGCGTCGCGCAAGATATAATGTAGGTACATAAATATATATGTTTCTACTACATGGTAAAAATTGGATGGAGTTCTCCTTTGTTCTCATTTATTGTGATGAATATCTGAAAACAACTTTTTTAAATCCAACAATCATGCAATTTCCAACAAATCAAGGAGGCTAAATAGTAGAGTATTTTGTGTTTTCAGCTTATTTCTGCGTACTTCTGAGTACGACTCTACACCGGATCCACTTTGATGATTCTTGTCGAACTTCCGTAATGTAGCTTTCCGCAGATCTTGCCAGCATTCATCACGAAATTTACTCCACGATTTTTCTGAATATTTCGTTAATCCTCGCGATATCGTTTCTCTTTGCACTTCTTTGTACGCTGCTCATTTGTCTTTATTCGTTAATTTTACAGAAAATGCCCAAAAATTACGTCTCTTCTTTCCTCAATTGCCTTAAACGCTACTTTTTTTGCGCGTTTTATCGTTCGGTGGTTTTTGGCACGACATTTTTAGCGCAGTGTTTGCAAACACAATGACATTCCACCAAACACAGCGTTTTCACGAGAGACGCGCGTGTGACACTCCATATTGCTTTTATCGTACCTTAACTCACGCGCAGCGCATTGTGAACAGATTTATGTTAATTAGACTTGGAAATTTTTATCCGAGCCCGACTTGGAAATTCCAAGTGCTTGGAAAGAGCAAAAAAAGACACTTGGAAACTTGGAAAATGTACTTGGAGACTCGGAGAAAAAACGACATTTTTCCAAGTTGAAAAATGCTAATGACTTGGAACTTTTATTTGAGCAGATGAACTGACACTTGGAAACTTGGAAATTCCAAGTCTTGGAAACTTGGAACTTAGGACTTGGATTTCCAAGTGGAAATGAATTGGCCCCAGGAAGAGTCAGCCAGAAAGTGTCTTTGAAGGAAGCCTCAAAGTGGTCTAATTGTTAAAATAGTACAATTAATTCACGATTTTTGTAAAGCTCCATGTCAAACTTATCTTTATTTTTGGCTTCACCTGGCCAATCTTATACATGTCTCGTTCTTGTCCCATATTTTTGGAACAGTAAAAGCCAATGAAGCAGTTGATCCATGGTATTTCCCCAAAGTTCTGCATTTTTATCCCGCTTTTTCCAACTTGTATGACATTAATTGTAATTTTAGTTGGCTTCGATTGTTCAAACAGAGAAGATGGTGATTATGCTAATCCTGCCAGCTCATGCAGCTATATCTACTACTCGTGCATTAGTGGCAATGCTATTATGAGAGAGTGCAGCGCCTCTAATCTGGTTTTTGATGATGAAATGGACTTGTGTGAGGTCAAACAACGAGTACCCGCTTGTGGTGGCGTTCGACCCGAGCCTGAAGTACCTTTGGCTCCAGTGATGATGTCAGCTGAGCCGGAACCATTATCATTTGCTCCTATACCACTGCCATTGGCTCCAGAGCCATCAGCTCCCATATATATACCATTGCCTATATTGGCTCCAGCGCCAATACCAGCTGCACCAGTCATTGGGTGAGGCAATCATTCCAGTGTAAATTTCAAGGCATTCAAGTTTTGCTGTTTTTCACTTCTATTGCAGAATTTATAAAAAGGAGCAAACATACGCGGGCTATTAAGCCTGGCATGATTATTAACAATAGTTTTTGATATTCTTTGTTTTGTTTTTAACCATTTCTATTTAGTGCATTTTGTTCAGGCCCAGCATCAAGCAATCAAAGCCTATGATTAGTCCAGCTGCTTTACATATACCAGAGTCGAAGTCGACATACTCCAAATCGCGTATTGCTCGTTGTGCTCAATCTGCTCATTCTTGGGTACATTGGTCAGCATGCCTGACACTTACCAGTGGAAGATCCAAAATTCCAGTAAGCAGGCACGTAGCTGCAAAGAGATTAAGAATACCAGTTATCTACAAATTTTAAAAGTAGCACATGCATTTTACAGATTCTTTCATAAAAAAATTTGAAGCACATTTGATTGACTGCCACAATAAGACTTTGGCTCATGAAATGATAAATAAACAATTAAAATGCAATAAATTGCTTTCTTATGTAAATAGCTTGCTAAGAAATGCTAAAGAATGCTTTTATTCTTGCCTGATATCTCAGCCTTAAAAGTTCTAAAATCACTAACTTAGGCAGGCCAGCTACGTGCCTGTCTGTAAGGGCTATTGCTCCACTTTGGTGTTTTAAAATATTTTGTTAAAAATGGTGTAAAAAGGTTTTATGCTATCTAAATTTATTTAATTTTAGTGATACTGTGAGAATCAGGCATAAGAATGGCTTGATGCGTTTCAATTAATCTAGATTCCACTGCACCATCCTCTTGCATTTTCAATCTACAAAACATATTTATATTACACTTAGTTTAAAGCAAACATTTAAGACTACAAACTTCTATTAAAACCATTGTAAAAGTTTTACTTGTTTATGATCCCTTCACTCAATTGATAACATATGCTATTAAGGCTTCCCCATCTGCTCCATCTGCTGGTGCATCTACAATGCATGGTGGAGGAGCTGCCCCACCTGGTCCATCTGTATCATATGGTAGTGGATCTGCAACGTATGGTGGACATGCTGCCTTATCTGCTCCATCAGTATCATATGGAGGAGGAGCAGCCCCATCTGCTCCAGCTGCAACATATGAAGGAGGAGCTGCCCCATCTGCTCCATTTGCTCAATCAGTGTCATATGGAGGAGGAGCTGCCCCATCTGCTCCAGCTGCAACATATGGTATAGGTTCTGCCCCATCTGCTCCATCAGTGTCATGTGGAGGAGGAGCTGCCCCATCTGCTCCATCAGTGTCATATGGAGGAGGAGCTGCCCCATCTCCTTCATCTGCTCAATCTGTGTCATATGGAGGAGGAGCTGCCCCGTCTGCTCCAGCTGCAACATTTGGTGGAGGTTCTGCCCCATCTGCTCCATCAGTGTCACATGGCGGAGGATCTGCCCCATCTGCTCCATCTGCTGCTCCATCTAAAACATACAGTGGGGGATCTGTTCCATCTGCACAGTATGGTGGAGGTTCTGCCTCATCTGCTCCATCAGTGTCATATGAAGGAGGAGCTGCTCCATCTGCTCCAGCTGCAACATATGGTGGAGGTTCAGCCCCATCTGCTCCATCAGTGTCATATGGCAGAGGTTCTGCCCCCTCTGCTCCATCAGTGTCATATGGACGGGGAGCTGCCGCATCTGCTCCAAGTGCAACATATGGTGGAGGTTCTGCCAAATCTGCTCCTTCAATGTCATATGGTGCAGGATCTGCCCCATCTGCTCCATCTGCTGCTCCATCTAAAACATACAGTGGGGGATCTGCTCCATCTGCACAATATGGTGGAGATTCTGCTCCATCAGTGTCATATGGAGGAGGAGCTGCTCCATCTGCTCCAGCTGCAACATATGGTAGGAGGCATGCTGCCCCATCTGCTCCAGCTGCAACATATGGTGGAGGTTCTGCCCCATCTGCTCCATCAGTGTCATATGGCGGAGGTGCTGCTCCATCTGCTCCATCAGTGTCATATGGTGGGGAGCTGCCGCATCTGCTCCAAGTGCAACACATGGCGGAGGTTCAGCCAAATCTGCTCCTTCAATGTCATATGGTGGAGGATGCTGCTCCATCTGCTGCTCCATCTAAAACATACAGTGGGGGATCTGCTCCATCTGCACAATATGGTGGAGATTCTGCTCCATCAGTGTCATATGGAGGAGGAGCTGCTCCATCTGCTCCAGCTGCAACATATGGTGGAGGTTCAGCCCCATCTGCTCAATCAATATCATATGGCGGAGGAGCTGCCCCATCTGCTCCAGCTGCAACATATGGTGGAGGTTCTGCCCCATCTGCTCCATCAGTGTCATATGGCAGAGGTTCTGCCCCCTCTGCTCCATCAGTGTCATATGGAGGAGGAGCTGCCGCATCTGCTCCATCATGTGCATACATATGGTGGAGGATCTGCTCCATCTGCTGCCCATCTGCTATGCTGCTCACTGTACATATGGTGGAGGATCTGCTCACATCATGCTGCTCCATGCTAGTCAACATATGGTGGAGGTTCTGCCCAGCCATCTGCTCCATCAGTGTCATATGGAGGAGGAGCTGCTCCATCTGCTCCAGCTGCAACATATGGTGGAGGTTCTGCCCCATCTGCTCCATCAGTGTCATATGGCGGAGGTTCTGCCCCCTCTGCTCCATCAGTGTCATATGGAGGGGGAGCTGCCGCATCTGCTCCAAGTGCAACATATGGTGGAGGTTCTGCCAAATCTGCTCCTTCAATGTCATATGGTGGAGGATCTGCTCCATCTGCTGCTCCATCTAAAACATACAGTGGGGGATCTGCTCCATCTGCACAATATGGTGGAGATTCTGCTCCATCAGTGTTATATGGAGGAGGAGCTGCTCCATCTGCTCCAGCTGCAACATATGGTGGAGGTTCAGCCCCATCTGCTCAATCAATATCATATGGCGGAGGAGCTGCTCCATCTGCTCCAGCTGCAACATATGGTGGAGGTTCTGCCGCATCTGCTCCATCAGTGTCATATGGCAGAGGTTCTGCCCCTCTGCTCCATCAGTGTCATATGGAGGGGGAGCTGCCGCATCTGCTCCAAGTGCAACATATGGCGGAGGTTCTGCCAAATCTGCTCCTTCAATGTCATATGGTGGAGGATCTGCTCCATCTGCTGCTCCATCTAAAACATACAGTGGGGGATCTGCTCCATCTGCACAATATGGTGGAGATTCTGCTCCATCAGTGTCATATGGAGGAGGAGCTGCTCCATCTGCTCCAGCTGCAACATATAGTGGAGGTTCTGCCCCATCTGCTTCATCAGTGTCATATGGCGGAGGTTCTGCCCCCTCTGCTCCATCAGTGTCATATGGAGGAGGAGCTGCCGCATCTGCTCCAAGTGCAACATATGGTGGAGGTTCTGCCAAATCTGCTCCTTCAATGTCATATGGTGGAGGATCTGCTCCATCTGCTGCTCCATCTAAAACATACAGTGGGGGATCTGCTCCATCTGCACAATATGGTGGAGATTCTGCTCCATCAGTGTCATATGGAGGAGGAGCTGCTCCATCTGCTCCAGCTGCAACATATGGTGGAGGTTCAGCCCCATCTGCTCAATCAGTATCATATGGCGGAGGTTCTGCCCCATCTGCTCCATCAGTGTCATATGGCAGAGGTTCTGCTCCCTCTGCTCCATCAGTGTCATATGGAGGGGGAGCTGCCGCATCTGCTCCAAGTGCAACATATGGTGGAGGTTCTGCCAAATCTGCTCCTTCAGTGTCATATGGTGGAGGATCTGCCCCATCTGCTCCATCTGCTGCTCCATCTAAAACATACAGTGGGGGATCTGCTCCATCTGCACAATATGGTGGAGATTCTGCTCCATCAGTGTCATATGGAGGAGGAGCTGCTCCATCTGCTCCAGCTGCAACATATGGTGGAGGTTCAGCCCCATCTGCTCAATCAGTTCATATGGCGGAGGAGCTGCCCCATCTGCTCCAGCTGCAACATATGGTGGAGGTTCTGCCCCATCTGCTCCATCAGTTTCATATGGCAGAGGTTCTGCCCCCTCTGCTCCATCAGTGTCATATGGAGGAGGAGCTGCTCCATCTGGTCCATCTGTATCATATGGTGGTGGATCTGCAACATATGGTGGACATGCTGCCTTATCTGCTCCAGCAGTATCATATGGAGGAGGAGCTGCTCCATCTGCTCCAGCTGCAACATATAGTGGAGGTTCTGCCCCATCTGCTCCATCAGTGTCATATGGCAGAGGTTCTGCCCCCTCTGCTCCATCAGTGTCATATGGAGCGAGGAGCTGCCGCATCTGCTCCAAGTGCAACATATGGTGGAGGTTCTGCCAAATCTGCTCCTTCAATGTCATATGGTGCAGGATCTGCCCCATCTGCTCCATCTGCTGCTCCATCTAAAACATACAGTGGGGGATCTGCTCCATCTGCACAATATGGTGGAGATTCTGCTCCATCAGTGTTATATGGAGGAGGAGCTGCTCCATCTGCTCCAGCTGCAACATATGGTGGAGGTTCAGCCCCATCTGCTCAATCAATATCATATGGCGGAGGAGCTGCCCCATCTGCTCCAGCTGCAACATATGGTGGAGGTTCTGCCACATCTGCTCCATCAGTGTCATATGGCAGAGGTTCTGCCCCCTCTGCTCCATCAGTGTCATATGGAGGGGGAGCTGCCGCATCTGCTCCAAGTGCAACATATGGTGGAGGTTCTGCCAAATCTGCTCCTTCAATGTCATATGGTGGAGGATCTGCCTCCATCTGCTGCTCCATCTAAAACATACAGTGGGGGATCTGCTCCATCTGCACAATATGGTGGAGATTCTGCTCCATCAGTGTCATATGGAGGAGGAGCTGCTCCATCTGCTCCAGCTGCAACATATGGTGGAGGTTCAGCCCCATCTGCTCAATCAATATCATATGGCGGAGGAGCTGCCCCATCTGCTCCAGCTGCAACATATGGTGGAGGTTCTGCCCCATCTGCTCCATCAGTGTCATATGGTAGAGGTTCTGCCCCATCTGCTCCATCATGCTGCCTCATCTGCTCCAGCAGCTGCTCCATATGGTGGAGCGCATCTGCTCTCATCATGGTGGTGGATCTGCAACATATGGTGGACATGCTGCCATGTATCTGCTCCAGCAGTGTCATATGGAGGAGGAGCTGCTCCATCTGCTCCAGCTGCAACATATGGTGGATAGGTTCTGCCCCAAATGTTCCATCTGCTCCATCAGTGTCATATGGAGGAGGAGTCTGCTCCATCTGCTCCAGCTGCAACATATGGTGGAGGTTCAGCCCCATCTGCTCCATCAGTATCATATGGAGGAGGAGCTGCCCCATCTGCTCCAGCTGCAACATATGGTGGAGGTTCGGCCCCATCTGCTCCATCAGTGTCATATGGCGGAGGTTCTGCCCCCTCTGCTCCATCAGTGTCATATGGAGGGGGAGCTGCCGCATCTGCTCCATCTGCTGCTCCATCTAAAACATACAGTGGGGGATCTGCTCCATCTGCACAATATGACGGAGATTCTGCTCCATCAGCCTCATATGGAGGAGGAGCTGCTCCATCTGCTCCAGCTGCAACATATGGTGGAGGTTCAGCCCCATCTGCTCAATCAGTATCATATGGCGGAGGTTCTGCCCCATATGCTCCATCAGTGTCATATGGAGGAGGCGCTGCCCCATCTGCTCCATCAATGTCATATGGAGGAGGAGCTGCCCCATCTGTTCCATCTGCAACATATAGTGGACAAGCTGCCCCATCTGGTCCATCTGTATCATATGATGGTGGATCTGCAACATATGGTGGACATGCTGCCTTATCTGCTCCAGCAGTATCATATGGAGGAGGAGCAGCCCCATCTGTTCCATCTGCTCTATCAGTGTCATATGGAGGAGAAGCTGCTCCAACTGCCCCAGCTGCAACATTTGGTGGAGGTTCTGCTAAATCTGCTCCATCAGTGTCATATGGTGGAGGTTCTGCCTCGTCTGCTCCATCAGTGTCATATGGCGGAGGATCTGCCCCATCTGCTCCATCTAAAACATACAGTGGGGGATCTGCTCCATCTGCACAATATGGTGGAGATTCTGCTCCATCAGTGTCATATGGAGGAGAAGCTGCTCCAACTGCCCCAGCTGCAACATATGGTGGAGCTTCAGCCCCATCTGCTCAATCAGTGTCATATGGAGGAGGCGCTGCTCCATCTGGCCCATCTGTATCATATGGTGGTGGATCTGCAACATATGAGTGGACATGCTGCCTTCTCTGCACCATCAGTATCATATGGAGGAGGAGCAGCTCCATCTGCTTCAGCTGCAACATATGGTGAAGTTGCTGCCCCATCTACTGCTGCATCTAACACATATGGTGCTGGATCTGCCTCATCTGCAACATATGGTGGAGGTTCTGCCCCATCTGCTCCATCAGTGTCATACAGAGGAGGAGCTGCCCCATCAGCTCCAGCTTCATCATATGGTGGACATGCTGCCTTATCTGCTCCAGCAGTATCATATGGAGGGGGAGCTGCCGCATCTGCTCCAAGTGCAACATATGGCGGAGGTTCTGCCAAATCTGCTCCTTCAATGTCATATGGTGGAGGATCTGCCCCATCTGCTCCATCTGCTGCTCCATCTAAAACATACAGTGCGGGATCTGCTCCATCTGCACGATATGGTGGAGATTCTGCCTCATCAGTGTCATATGGAGGAGGAGCTGCTCCATCTGCTCCAGCTGCAACATATGGTGGAGGTTCAGCCCCATCTGCTCAATCAGTATCATATGGCGGAGGTTCTGCCCCATCTGCTCCATCAGTGTCATATGGAGGAGGAGCTGCTCCACCTGCTCCAGCTGCAACATATAGTGGAGGTTCTGCCCCATCTGCTCCATCAGTGTCATATGGCGGAGGTTCTGCCCCCTCTACTCCATCAGTGTCATATGGAGGGGGAGCTGCCGCATCTGCTCCAAGTTCAACACATGGCGGAGGTTCTGCCAAATCTGCTCCTTCAATGCCATATGGTGGAGGATCTGCCCCATCTGCTCCATCTGCTGCTCCATCTAAAACATACAGTGGGGGATCTGCTCCATCTGCACGATATGGTGGAGATTCTTCCTCATCAGTGTCATATGGAGGAGGAGCTGCTCCATCTGCTCCATCAGTGTCATATGGAGGAGGAGCTGCCCCATCTGCAACATATGGTAGACAAGCTGCCCCATCTGGTCCATCTGTATCATATGGTGGTGGATCTGCAACATATGGTGGACATGCTGCCTTATCTGCTCCGGCAGTATCATATGGAAGAGGAGCAGCCCCATCTGCTCCAGCTGCAACATATGGTATAGGTTCTGCCCCATCTGCTCCATCAGTGTCATATGGAGGAGGCGCTGCTCCATCTGGCCCATCTGTATCATATGGTGGTGGATCTGCAACATATGGTGGACATGCTGCCTTCTCTGCACCATCAGTATCATATGGAGGAGGAGCAGCTCCATCTGCTTCAGCTGCAACATATGGTGATGTTGCTGCCCCATCTACTGCTGCATCTAACACATATGGTGCTGGATCTGCCTCATCTGCAACATATGGTGGAGGTTCTGCCCCATCTGCTCCATCAGTGTCATACAGAGGAGGAGCTGCCCCATCAGCTCCAGCTTCATCATATGGTGGACATGCTGCCCTATCTGCTCCAGCAGTATCATATGGAGGGGGAGCTGCCGCATCTGCTCCAAGTGCAACATATGGCGGAGGTTCTGCCCCCTCTGCTCCATCAGTGTCAGATGGAGGGGGAGCTGCCGCATCTGCTCCAAGTGCAACACATGGCGGAGGTTCTGCCAAATCTGCTCCTTCAATGTCATATGGTGGAGGATCTGCCCCATCTGCTCCATCTGCTGCTCCATCTAAAACATACAGTGGGGGATCTGCTCCATCTGCACGATATGGTGGAGATTCTGCCTCATCAGTGTCATATGGAGGAGGAGCTGCTCCATCTGCTCCATCAGTGTCATATGGAGGAGGAGCTGCCCCATCTGCAACATATGGTGGACAAGCTGCCCCATCTGGTCCATCTGTATCATATGGTGGTGGATCTGCAACATATGGTGGACATGCTGCCTTATCTGCTCCGGCAGTATCATATGGAAGAGGAGCAGCCCCATCTGCTCCAGCTGCAACATATGGTATAGGTTCTGCCCCATCTGCTCCATCAGTGTCATATGGAGGAGATGCTGCTCCAACTGCTCCAGCTGCAACATATGGTGGAGGTTCTGCTAAATCTGCTCCATCATTATCATATGGCGGAGGTGCTGCCCCATCTGCTCCATCAGTGTCATATGGAGGAGGAGCTGCTGCATCTGCTCCAAGTGCAACATATAGTGGAGGTTCTGCCCCATCTGCTCCATCAGTGTCATATGGAGGGGGAGCTGCCGCATCTGCACTAAGTGCAAAATATGGTGGGGGTTCTGCCCCATCTGCTCCATCAGTATCATATGGCGGAGGATCTGCCCCATCTGCTCCATCTAAAACATACAGTGGGGGATCTGCTCCATCTGCACAATATGGTGGAGATTCTGCTCCATCAGTGTCATATGGAGGAGGAGCTGCTCCATCGGCTCCAGCTGCAACATATGGTGGAGGTCCAGCCCCGTCTGCTCAATCAGTGTCATACGGCGGAGGTTCAGCCCCATCTGCTCGATCGGTGTCATATGGAGGAGGCGCTGCACCATCTGGTCCTTCTGTATCATATGGTGGTGGATCTGCAACACATGGTAGACATGCTGCCTTATCTGCTCCAGCAGTATCATCTGGAGGAGGAGCAGCCCCATCTGCTCCAGCTGCAACATATGGTATAGGTTCTGCCCCAAATGTTCCATCTGCTCCATCAGTGTCATATGGAGGAGGAGCTGCTCCATCTGCTCCAGCTGCAACATATAGTGGAGGTTTTGCCTCATCTGCTCCATCAGTGTCATATGGCGGAGGTTCTGCTCCCTCTGCTCCATCAGTGTCATATGGAGGGGGAGCTGCCGCATCTGCTCCAAGTGCAACATATGGTGGAGGTTCTGCCAAATCTGCTCCTTCAATGTCATATGGTGGAGGATCTGCCCCATCTGCTCCATCTGCTGCTCCATCTAAAACATACAGTGGGGGATCTGCTCCATCTGCACAATATGGTGGAGATTATGCTCCATCAGTGTCATATGGAGGAGGAGCTGCTCCATCAGCTCCAGCTGCAACATATGGTGGAGGTTCAGCCCCATCTGCTCAATCAGTATCATATGGCGGAGGTTCTCCCCCATATGCTCCATCAGTGTCATATGGAGGAGGCGCTGCACCATCTGCTCCATCTGCTCCATCTGCTCCATCAGTGTCATATGGAGGAGGAGCTGCCCCATCTGCTCCATTTGCAACATATGGTGGACAAGCTGCCCCATCTGGTCCATCTGTATCATATGGTGGTGGATCTGCAACATATGGTGGACATGCTGCCTTATCTGCTCCAGCAGTATCATATGGAGGAGGAGCAGCCCCATCTGCTCCAGCTGCAACATATGGTATAGGTTCTGCCCAATCTGCTCCATCAGTGTCATATGGAGGAGGCGCTGCTCCATCTGGCCCATCTGTATCATATGGTGGTGGATCTGCAACATATGGTGGACATGCTGCCTTATCTGCTCCAGCAGTATCATATGGAGGAGGAGCAGCCCCATCTGCTCCAGCTGCAACATATGGTATAGGTTCTGCCCCAAATGCTCCATCTACTCCATCAGTGTCATATGGAGGAGGAGCTGCTGCATCTGCTCCAAGTGCAACATATGGTGGACAAGCTGCCCCATCTGGTCCATCTGTATCATATGGTGGTGGATCTGCAACATATGGTGGACATGCTGCCTTCTCTGCACCATCAGTATCATATGGAGGAGGAGCAGCCCCATCTGCTTCAGCTGCAACATATGGTGGAGTTGCTGCCCCATCTGCTGCTCCATCTAACACATATGGTGCTGGATCTGCCCCATCTGCAACATATGGTGGAGGTTCTGCCCCATCTGCTCTATCAGGATCATATAGAGGAGGAGCTGCCCCATCAGTTCCAGCTTCATCATATGGTGGACATGCTACCTTATCTGCTCCAGCAGTATCATATGGAGGAGCGGCCCCATCTGCTCCAGCTGCAACATATGGTGGAGTAGCTGCCCCATCTGCTGCTCCATCTAAAACATATGGTGGTGGATCTGCTCCATCTGCAACATATAGCAGAGGTTCTGCCCCATCTTCTCTGTCAGTATCCTATGGAGGAGGAGCTGCCCCATCAGCCTCATTGGCTCCATCTGCTCCATCTAAGACATATAGTGGAGGAGCTGCTCCATCTGGTCCACCTGCAACATATGGTGGACAAGCTGCCCCATCTGGTCCATCTGTATCATATGGTGGTGGATCTGCATCATATGGTGGACATGCTGCCTTATCTGCTCCAGCAGTATCATATGGAGGAGGAGCAGCCCCATCTGCTCCAACTGCAACAAATGTTGGAGTAGCTGCCCCTTCTGCTGCCCCATCTAAAACTTATAGTGGTGGATCTGCCCCATCTGCAACTTATAGTGGAGGTTATGCCCCATCTGCTCCATCAGTATCATATGGAGGAGAAGCTGCTCCATCTGCTCCAGCTGCAACATATGTCGGAGTAGCTGCCCCATCTGCTCCGTCAGTATCATATGGAGGAGGGCTGCCCATGGAGGTTTTGCCCCATCAGCTTCATCAGGATCATATGGAGGAGGAGCTGCCCCATCAGCTCCAGCTGCATCATATGGTGGACATGCTGCCTTATCTGCTCCATCAGTATCATATGGAGGAGGAGCTGCCCAATCAGCTCTACGCTTACCTGCCCCTGCTGGTATGGATTGCTCAACTAATTGAGCGCCACATGCTGTTCAGTGGCATAGATTTTCAGACAGGAGGCGGAACCCCCAATTTTCTTAAATGCATAAAAAATTGTCTAAGGCTTTGTCCATCATGCTTAAAGCAGCAATTTTTGGTCGTTTTTTGTTAAATAGAATTATTTCTAAATAATTTGGTGGAAAACACCATGAGCTGAAAAACCCTTGTTCTCTTTTTAGTACATTAGTAAATGTTATTAATGAGTAAATCTTGAAGATGGTCAAAAATAATTAGAATCATCAAATTACATCTGATCCTCAGTTGTGCTCTCTCTAAGATCTGCACTTGATCTTTTCCAACCTGTAATGCCTGCCACACCTGAATGTACACGTATTTATCTTAAATTTAACTATATTTTTGGCCATGCATCATTCATAAGCAGTGCCTATTCACCAGAATTTTAGGTAAACAGCTTAAAGTTATTAATGGGGATAAATTGCCTTAACTTTCTTGCCAAAATGTTCAAAAAAACTGTCAGAGAATGCACTCACCAATAATTTTGTGAGGGATTGTAAATAAAGCATCTCCTGTCTCCTCACTTTTATATGTTTGTTTTGAGCATTTAAATCCCATATACATGGTTAATCAATAATGCATATTCATATTTCAGTTGTGCCTGAGCTTGAACAGCAGACAACTGGTGGATTTTGGACATGGAAACCAATTACATGGTTGTTGGCTAATTTTGGTAATAAGGAGCTGGCAGCTAAACCTCAGGCCCCTCTGGCTCCAAAGGCACCTATTACAGTAATCCACCTAGAATATTTCAACTCTTGAATATTTCACAGTATGTCTTAAAAACTTGTGTTTTACACATGAGATGACACAAAGTACTAACAACTTGATTTCACATCATTTTACTTTTGCAGCGGTTATCTTTGTATTTTAAAATGAAAATTGTGAAGTCCTGATTATATCATATTTTCAAAACTCGAAATGCATTTCAGCAGTTGACAGCTCGTGCCCCAGCTGCTCAAGCACCCTATATGCCTCCCAAAGCATCACCTGTTCAGATCAAATGGCAAGCCCCAGACAATTCATATGCCCCTGCTCAAATGGCAGCAATTAGAACACGTACTTTGAACTGTTAACCACTTGCATAGTTTATATTATTTAATATAATGTTTGTAAATCAGTTTTGTGTAGAAGCTCTGACCTAGTAGTCTTGCAGTTTATACAGCATACGTCTAGATATTGGTAACTTTTGTAGATTTGGTTTGCTTTTCATAAAATCTATTATACTTTAATGTCCTTGAGCTAATAATCAGAAACAAATGAGGCATAATGAATGCTGCAAAATTCATAAAAGACATGTTATTGTTATATACCTTTCAGTAAACTTGATGTTAAGGAGTGCCATGAAAGGCTAGCTAACATCTTTGCAAATTAATAGTTGTAATTTTACTGTAATAAGTGAGAAACTGTGAGGTAGTAGCTTAAATGGTTCAAAAGTTATTTATGCAGGTTTAAAGATGTCTTTTTGCTACCCTATATAATATTTATTTAAAATAACAATTTACATTTTTGTACAGATTTAAATATTTAAGTGAAATTTAAGCTAGTACATAAGCAGTGATCCAAGACCATAGGTTCATTCTCCTTAAGTAATACCTCAATAAGTGGATTTCTGATGAAGAAAAATCATGATGAAAAATGGTGATGAAATGATAAAAAACAATATGGCTGACATTTTTGCCATTTAATTCATACTATTGTGGAGTAAGAGCATACTTCTTAATAAAAAATGCCCTAAAAATACATTTGTATCCTTAATCTTATTGATTGTCTTTGCCTACACATGAATAGCAAATAATTTGTTCAGATCCATTGCCTGTCCCACTACCTGCTCCATATGCGCCCATGCCATCCTCACCGATAGCTGTACCGGTATTTGGTAATGAGTACCATGATAAAATGGATGATATGTACAATAGCTACTCAGATCACCAGCAACGGTTAAAGCGCAATATCCACCATGGAGACAATCACCATCGCCATCACCCTCATCTGTGATGAAGCAATTTTTGTTCATTTGTTCAATTTTGAATTCCATAGTGTGCCATTTTAGTTTGTAACTAATAAAACATTCAATACAAACCAGCAGACTTTTTTTAGATGGGCTCTAAGGGCTCCCCATCTAGCAAAGAAAAATGGAAGGCCCATACATAGGCAGTAACTAAAATTCTTGGCATCTGGGAAACATAAGTTCCCCAAAATTTTAAAAGTGAGAGTATTCCAACAGATACACTGAACCAATTAATAAGTCAGGCTTGTTGGTATGATATTAAGTATCTAAAAAGTATTACAGAATTTAGCTCCAAAAATTGTGATACTCACAAAAAGCAGTGTGTAAAATATGTTGACAAAGCTGTGTTTTTACATAATGTCAACAGATCCAATGATGTCATCATCCCTTTTATTCAAACTGTCTCTCCTATCCAACCTTTCCTCCAATCCAAACTGTCCCTCTAATCCAAGCTGTCCCCCTAATCCAAGCTGTCCCTGTAATCCAAAGTGTCCCACTAATCCAAAGTGTCCCTCTAATCCAAAGTGTCCCTCTAATCCAAAGTGTCCCTCTAATCCAAAGTGTCCCTCTAATCCAAAGTGTCCCTCTAATCCAAAGTGTCCCTCTAATCCAAAGTGTCCCTCTAATCCAAAGTGTCCCTCTAATCCAGTGTCCCTCTAATCCAGTGTCCCTCTAATCCAGTGTCCCTCTAATCCAGTGTCCCTCTAATCCAGTGTCCTCTAATCCAGTGTCCCTCTAATCCAGTGTCCCTCGTGCCAATTCAGTGTCCCTCTAATTCAGTGTCTCGCCAATTCAGTGTCTCGCCAATTCATAGTGTCTCGCCATTCATAGTGTCTCGCCAATTCATAGTGTCTCGCCAATTCATAGTGTCTCGCCAATTCATAGTGTCTCGCCAATTCATAGTGTCTCGCCAATTCATAGTGTCTCGCCAATTCATAGTGTCTCGCCAATTCATAGTGTCTCGCCAATTCATAGTGTCTCGCCAATTCATAGTGTCTCGCCAATTCATAGTGTCTCGCCAATTCATAGTGTCTCGCCAATTCATAGTGTCCCGCCAATCATAGCGTCCGCCAATTCATAGTGTCCCGCCAATTCATAGCGTCCCGCCAATCCATAGTGTCCCGCCACAATCCATAGTGTCCCGCCACAATCCATAGTGTCCCGCCAATTCATAGCGTCTCGCCAATTCATAGTGTCCCGCCACAATCCATAGTGTCCCGCCAATCCATAGTGTCCCGCCACAATCCATAGTGTCCCGCCACAATCCATAGTGTCTCGCTGATTCAGAATCCAAATCCGCTCCCCTGAAAAATCCAGCAGACATCCAGGATTAGATTTTTGATGTTTTCCGTAATTTTGTGTTTTTGGTCAATGCAGATTCTCGGACTTTACTTGCTTGCTACCCATGTATGGTCTGATGAAGAAAGGGTTAACTTTTTTGTGAATATGTAAGGCAAAATGAAGGTAAAAATCGGATGAAAAAAAGCTTTCATTTTAATTTCCAACTTAGAGTTTACAACTTACATTAGTTTTTGGGGCATACATGTACTGGCTCAATATTTTAGGTAGGGGTCAACAGCTATGTTAGAAATGGGGGTAAACCACCTCCAATTTTTAGCCAAAAAACACCTAAAAGCGGCCAAAAATTTCACTCTTTCCAAAAAAATCAGGAGGAGCCAAACATTTCCAGGTTGTGGGCGGATTAGGGGACAGACAGCCAACTTTGGGTGAATGATCCACATGTATGCCTTGAGGCAAGTTTTGTTAGAAGCTCTGTGATTGATCTATTTAAAAGTGGCTGACCCCCATCCACAGCGGGTGTCGCTCCTCAAAGTTTCCAGCTGGACACATTAAGGTACCCTAAAAAGTCCAGCCGGACAATTTAAAGCTCCTTAAAGTGTCCGGTTCTGCCTAAAAGTGATGGTATCACTCGCTGTACAATTAGGTAAGTAGGCATGTACATATACGTACTTTGTACAATGTATTGAGGCACATAATTACAAGCAAAGCAATACATTACGAAGAATTTGTGGAATCTTCTAGCTGTGTGGCATCTTCTAGCCAACTTGAGATTAAATATATAATGTATTACATTATTTGTCAGGTTTTTATCATACTGCATTGTATTCTTAACTTTGTTTTTCACTTCATCAAAGTCGGTGTAAAAGCGTTTTTTTAATTCTTTCATTGATAATACAGCTATTTCTCTGCACTTTCAATAGGATTACATTTTCTCTTTATGCACATTTGCTTAATGTCATTTTGATTTACAGTCATATAAAAGCAGATAGTGCTTTTTCATCATAATTACTTTGTACCTACCTACTGTGTCTTTTTTAATAATTCCAATGTATTTTTATGCCGTGATTCCTATAAGCAAGTTGTAAATATAAAATTATAAATAAGCATGAACTGTTTATTCCTCCCCAATTTTGTGCAGAAACTTGCAATTTCTAGCCACTTTAGGCACATTTTCCTTTGAGCTAATAAAATTGAAGTTGTGCACTCCCTTCTAATAGTCGGCGAACCACCATCCAACACTTTGAGCTGTTAAATGCCTGCTACTTTACATGGGAAAGGGGCCAAAGTCTGGCAGTCAGATGGAGCATAACTGCAAAAAGGCTAAATTATTTAATTCTACGGATCTACCACTTGGAGAGAGACTTTGTATTCTGGGGGTTAAAACCCTATCCCTTTACGTCTACTTATAAAGCCTTATTCTATCCTAATGTTTAAATACATATTTTCTCGCTTTTGAGCTTATTATTGTGGCCCAGACACTTTAAGGTAAACCTTGGACACTTTACATTACCTTAAAATGTCCGACCAGACACTTTAAGGTGTGACACCCGCAATGCTTTACACCTTCTTGGGAGTTGACTACTGGGACATATGATACCGCTAGGACACCTGTTGGGAATGCTGGCAGGAACTCTCAGGTGCTAGTGGGGCTGTGGAGGCTGGTAGGGTTATTGACTTTAGCCAAAAATCGAAGTAGCTGTATATATTTCCCACAGAACTAAGACAACCTAAAGCATTCATAATTTGACAGGAACTCATTGTTTGTCAAAACCTTAAATTTTTCAAGGTAGTGTATTATAATTTTGACTTCTAAAGCTAATGTGTGAAGTAACTTCCTATGTATTCTTAACCATTGGTACAAACATCCAAAAATTTTGAAAATCTCGCTAGAAAATTATGAGATACATTAAAGACTTTTATTTCTAAGCGAGATTTCTGGATGTTCACGGTCTTTGACTAAATGAAGGTCAAAAATGAGGGCCTAACTTTAGATATTTTCGTGGTTGAACAGTCATCTTGCACGCTTCAGACATGATTGACAAATGCTCACATAGGATAAACTGCAATCGGGTTTGTGATCAAGATTCTGCCGCGTTAGGATCAGCAAAGAATATATATATTAGTGATGTCCCAGTGCTTGCCGGTGCCGGTACCCCCTGTACCAGCACCAGTGCCGGTGCTACATTAGCATATTATATAGTACAGTGGTCGCCATGAAAGATGACGCACCATTACCCTCAGAATTATGATGGATGGTGCTATGAAATAATACGCCTATCATGCGCCATTATCTCTTTTTCATTCGGCGCCATTAATTTCCATCATCCCGTTAATATGGCAATGCGGATGGCGCAATTTAGCTATTAATAGTTTGATTTTTAAATTGAAATTTGGGTGTTTGAATTTGCGATAAGGAAAATAATCAAAAGATAGTCACTTGGATTATTTGAGCCGAGTAATAAAATAAGGGCCGCCTCACCAATTCCGAACTAAATGCGATTGATAACAGTGAAAAAGTATTGAAAATGAGCTTGCTAAGCGAGAGTTCTAAACCAAGAGAAACTTAAAGTTTAAACCTACCATTAAATTATGAAGAGAATTGTAAAAGATTTTAAACTTTAAGAAAATTGAAAAGGTGGGATGTTAGGTAAATTAAAAAACAAAGTTTTTCGGCAAAAATTCAAGAACTTCACGCAAAAATATCAAGTGTAATGAACACTAACGCTTAGATTGCAAAATAAATTTGTAGTATAAACTATTAACAACAAATGAATAGTGCAAAGTTACACAACTACAAGGTGTAGAGAGAATACTAACAGTCAGATTCCCCAATTCTTGATTTAACGTAGAAAAAACTAGAATTTTACTTCATTTTTATCCTATTCAACCGCGCTCGACTTCTGAACAGAGAAAGTGGCGAACAAAAAATGTGTACAAACACCAGTATTTCCACTGTCCACTACATTGTAAACTTTAAAAATCTGAACCTAACGCACATTGAATGTAAATAAATTCGGTTCGCCTGCTTGTTGCCCTTTGATTGTAATAGCTTTGTATGTGCCAAACTTATGTTCCGCAAAATATTTGATATGATTTATCAATCAAAATAAAAACCTGTTTTTTCGCCCACTTTACACCTCAGATTTTGAACTTTACACCTCCATAAACAACTCAATATTACTTTTTTTGAACGCGGCTTGCTTCAACGTGGAACCATTAGAAGTTACTTCATTTCTATTTTATTTAATTAACCCCAACTTTTGGCAGTGAAATCTTGGAAAAATCTGTCTTTTTACTCATCCACAAGAGTGTAAAGTTTAAAACCCTGGTACTAATTTATATTGATTGTAGAAAATATCAGAAAAAATTTCCTAAAACTAATAACCGGAGTTGTTGGCAGACATAAACATGTCGAAAACTCGGCCAGAATGTGTCTTTTCGCCCTCAGATTTTTTGCAATGTTTACACTCCCATTCGACAACTTATAGGCGAAATTCAAAACACAAAAAAGTGTTATCTGCAGAACCTAAATAGATATATGAGTCAAATGAAGTACATGGTTTTGCCAAAAGAATTTTGAAAATGTAAAAGTCGCATACAGAAGATTCGAACCCATCATTCTTTGTTTAATACCAAGATCTGAGAACAGAGTTGTCAACCACTGCGCCAACTCGACATATCAGCAGATTTCAGCTTTATTATCTTATTTTGAAAGATATTCATCATTCTACTGATGTTTAAGAATAGTGCATTTATAATGATAAAAATAATTATTTATTAAAGATGAGTCAAAACTCTTGAAATATGAAAAATCTGATCAAAAATATGCAATGCGGAGTTATCTATTGGCATTAGAAAATAGATGTATATATAATTCAAAGTTCACCTCTTCATACCTCAACAAACACTGGCTGCAGAAAGCTTAAAGGTCAGATTCGTCATTCTGACAGTACGGAGAACATTTTAAAAAAAATTCATCCTCCACGACGCTCTGGGCGCAAAATGCTTCTTGGTGTAAACTTTACACTTGTTCTCATACCGCATTATTGGGTGTATAGAAACACAAAGAATTATCTGCATAATGGTATTTCAGTGTCTTTTGCTATAATATAATCTGCCTATTTATGAGGGTTAAGAGATATCAGCTGTTCTGAACTTTTATACTTCAAATGATCAGAGATCATGAAATTGTTAGTATAGTGAAAAAACGTATTTTAGATTTTGCAACTTCTTATATTGTTAAAACTGATTGGATCACAGAAACTGAATGAGTTGATAAAGCTGAAGGAGAATGCAGAGAAAACACAGACACACTTTGCAAACAATCAGTTGATCAAAGAAGGTTTCAAGTGTTGATTGAACACAGCAGTTGGAAAATATTTTTGGTGAAAATGGAAATCTGTAAATATCTGATACACTGCTTTCATGATTTGAAGATGCTCACAAGGATCAAATATAACAAATGGAATGATGTATCTTCTTAGTAATCATCTGATTGATGAACACCTCCATAGCAGCTGCTGTTAAAGGTAGGGGAATACACTCTCACTGTGATGTTAGTAGAAAAGATGGCTTTGTGATATGTGATGCTTATTTGTGCTGAATGAAGACATACTAAAAGCAAATGAATTGAGATACAACACAGAGTAAACTAATGAAAAGGAATTGATGGCCAAATGCCATGGATGTCCACATTGAATCTTTGAAAATTGATTCAGAAAAATGAGTTTGAATACCAAACTAAAGATAACAGAAAGGTAAACTTCATAAACAATCTATAAAGAAAATATCTTTGTCAGAATCTAATGGATATTTAACGATGATATGATTATTATCAGGAAAAATTTGTCTGACAGAAAATCTAGAAAACTAACAGAAAGGATGCTAAGATTTGTGATGAGTGTTTAACAGACACAGAACACTGAACTGATTGATCTGAGGATCAAATTGGTTCCATAACTGGAGAAGAAGTAGAAAAAGAGGAATGACGGAAACAACAACGGAAATTTATGACCATGACATTGAGTTGAAAGAATTTATTTGAGATGCATCTGATAAAGCATTCTATCTTATTCAATTGGACTTAACTGATCTGAATTGAAAAAGAATAAAATGTAACAAAATATCACTGAATGAATGAATAAACTTTAAAATCTACTGAACTCTACTGATTAGTTGAATTCACTTGCAGAACAATGCAACGTGTGATTCTGTGTAGTTGCATTATCTGAAGAAATTATTTCAAAGATTGAAAGATGAACTCTGAGAAACGTGTTGCTCATTTACCTGATTGAATCTTAGCTCTGAGAAGAATTGAAGGTAAGCTTTACTGTTATTTGAAAGCACTCTTTCTGGAATTTTTTTTATATTTGGCGATGTTGTCTTCGACGCAGAATGGATCAGGAAAAATTCTGAGGAGAAACTACTTTAAAAACTGCTTTACACCCACCACTAGAGTGTAAACTTTAAACTCAGGATCTGACTCACCATAGAGCGTAGAAGATCTTTCTTATATGCAGAATGTAGCCCTTGATCCGCTCTACATTTCTGTCAGAAAACATTTTAAAAACCTCATAACCGGAGCAGACATTACAAACAGGTTGAAAACTCGACCAAAAAGTGCTTTTTCTACCCCCAGATTTTCGCACTTTACACTGCCATTCGAAAACTAATGCGAATTTCAGAAAAAAGGATACTGTTCCGTAAAATCCATCCTTCTATAATCCTATGCTGTTTAATTGTTCGAGTCATCAATACTCAGTTGTCCATATGCCGTGACAAAAAGGTTCCAAAATTTGTCCTATGTTTTAATGCTATGACAAAAAACTTTACACCTTCGTTACACAGTCAGTTTTTAGTTTCAAGAAAAACAAAAACACGGGCAGCGAATTTTTTTATTATCTTTCTTTTTAAAAAAAACCGCACCTTCCAGAAATGCCCCGTTATAGCTGTAGGGGGGGGTGCACAGGTGTTAGGGGTACCCAAGTATATTATAGGTACGCGCTAACGCGCTACCTAAGATGTTTCATTCGTCTATTCTGGAACCACATTTTTACATTAAAATATATCATACATCTTTTTAAAAAGCCCAATTCTGTCTAAATCGGCATTATGTGATGATCTTCTTCATTTTAAAAGTGAATTGATAAGCTGACTTAATTTCAAGTCTAAATCGACCTAATCAATAAATTATGCACACCTATATATCGAACGATGCGATATTAATGATAAAATAAGAAACAGGAAAAGTTATTTCTATTTTTTTATTAAATTTAATTTAATGAATAAACATTCAAATCTAAAAAGAATAAATCTCATGGAGGCATATTCTAGAGGTTTTGTGACAGAGCCCAAAAAATAATAAGTTTTTATACATACCGAAATATGCTATCACAGAGTATTTTAAATACTTGGGAAAATAAATCGAATTATGGAATAAAATGAGAACAGAGCAGGATTCAAAGCGCAAAACTATATAAATTTCAGGGAAAATGACGGACGTCATCATCAAAGCATAAACTGAGGGTAATTTCTCGAATTCTTCAGCGTTTTCGATATGACTGACGCTCGAAATTTGTAAAAAAAGCCTAGAATTTCGGTTCTCCAATTATCTAGCAGGCCTCAGAGGCGGCTGAAACGTTAGAATAACAAAAAACGACTATAACTCATGGTTTTTCGTCGTTGAAAATTTCACTCCTTAATACAATTTCGATTTCTGTTTTCGCTTCAACTTTGCTCTTTAGCTGAATTTTCTTTTTTTCATTTCTTTAGTCTAAATAAACAAGTGTATGTGTGTGCTTCTTGAACAAGCTTCTGTTTGGAAAACTATAAAACGCGAAGTGGTCGAAAACAGCGGAACCTACATCATGTTTTAAAAATCTTTACTTCGATTGTCTAAATCGGAATTACACTTTTGATTTTACTCATAGAGCGTTTCTACTCTAATTCTTCATTCTGTATTATTCAAAAATAAGAAGTTAAACAACTAATTTTTCTTGAAATATCCGAAAATGTTACAAAATTGTGTGCACTTTACATAGTCCATTTTGTAATTAATCATTCAAATTTTAGCAATTTAGCTGATTCGTCTCAAACGTACATATGATGCACGATGCTACTTCTGGAAGCAGACTATGTAAATCATGTGAGTTTTCGTTGTTTAATATAATCATTTGTGATTCAAACAAAAAATAAGAAATTATAAACAAGCATAATATTCCTGTAAGCCGATAAGAAAAAATAAAAACTTATTGTATACAAAATGCAATCCTTGTACCTTATTTGAAAAAAATTCAGCCTTTTAATTTGTTTTGAACGTCATAATTATGCTCATCTTAAACTTTGGGCCATTGCTGTGCTTTTAAGGAACGAAAGAGTTTGAGGTTTAACTTTTCCCCTGTGAAATGTTGCTCAGCCTGACCGCAGAATTTTTGATTTTTCTTAAAGGTCAAACTTCAGCGACCTTCGGCTCAAAAGTATCAATCTTTGCAGCACTTCGCACAAAACGACCATTTTTGAACAAATTATATTATATTTGTTGAACGGTTTTTGATTTTTGCATATTTTTATAGTTTAAAAAAGTGCCGATAGAAAGGTCAAAAATAGTGTTTTGACGCATATCTACTCTTTTAAGCTTAAAAAAATTTAAAAATCCTTTGGAGTTGGTTAGAACTCACTTAAAATTTGCTTGTAAATTATTAAAAAATCGATCGATAAATTATTGAAAAAAGTTTAAATTAATCATTAAAATTCAGAATTTTGAATCATTTTCAAATTTTTATAACTAAATCATGCAAACGTATACTCAAGCTCATCAGACCTGCGTTTCCGGTAAATTTAGCAGAGCACCTAGCTCAATGCGGTCCAGCAGCTAAACAAATAACGTTGGCGTTTGAATCGTTTTTCCAGCCCCTGCAGCTTATGATCTGGAAAGACGGTTCGGGCTTTGCGACGTCTGTACGAATTACTATCCGATCCTAAAGCGAAAACGTTTTCCTTGGCATTTTGCCAAAATTTTTCTCCCACTTGCTTTAAGCAACAAAACAAAGCGTGAATATAATTTAAATAGGCTTTATTATTTACTAGAGAAATGAAATAAAACGATGTCATAATTTGACATCTTTTCGTGGGCAATTTTTTAAGATAAGTGTCTTCAAGTATTGGATTTTCAAAGGATTTAGACAAATTAAGAAAGACGTTTTACTGTTGTTTCAATGTATGCATCACGCATTGCATAATAACAGCGTTGCCCTTACATACTGAAACAAAAGGCCGCGGGTCATTGCAAATTCAGACTAAATCCCAATTAAACAACAACGAGGATTAAGGTCTTTGTTTACTTTTGGCCAATAAATTCGTCCAGTCCGGGACGCGGCCCGGTCTTTCCTAATCCGACCAATCAGAAGCGACCTGGGTCGCGCTCGAAAATCGTATAAATACGAGTGCCGCTGGGACGAACGTGGCCATTCGACTTCATTCCGGCTCGCCGGAGCCGGCTGTTGTATTCGTTGCTTGGCCTATTTTAGGCTCCCGTCCTTACAAAACTTTATTTTTGCCAAAATTTTATTTTATCTGAAGTGTTCACCCCTAACTATAGTCGTGTTGTAAGAATAATTCTACTATTAGCTCATCCGTTCTCACAGTGTATGTGGGCCTCGGTTATGCCAGCCGGCCTCATCACCGGGTTCACATGCACCGTGAGCGCGGTTGCTTCCCCGAAATGTTCGATTTCAGCCGGAATTTTTATCTATCCAAATGTGCCTGTTGCCCGGAGGGTCTAAAAAGGTGTCCAGATCGAGCCGATTTGATCGATTTGGCACTTTTTCCCCTTCAGGGCTTTGGCACCCCATCATCGGCTTTTCATCAACTCGAGTCTAATTTGCTCGGTCTTTTGCGGCTAGCCGATTCGCGATGCACTTATAGGAAGATAAATTCTGTATCACAGTCCACTGGCTGCATAAAATTTGAGCCAAATCTACGATCATCGTATTTTTAATGAATTCATCAGATTTTTCGTTTTTTTGGCAATTTTGCGTCACCCACTTATGCGTCGAAACCCAACCTCGATAGTTCTGATGCATTGAACGAGATTTTGCATTGCACATTCTATCGGGGTTGGATTTTGATGCCTTTTTCGTCAAATTATTCTTGTACTTACGTTTTCCCGTTGTATTTTTGCGCATTTTATGCTTTATTCAACTGGGTAATGTTTCTTAGCCTTGCATTTGCGTTTGGTTCATGGCTAGATACATACCCAGCATAAAGAAGCCACGATATTTCATCCACTCCTTGAGTTTATTGGTTGCTCCCGGAGCCTGTTTTGGTCTATCCGAGTTGGGCAATGCGGATATTGTAGCACATTGCACACTGTAATAGACTAGATTTGGCTACCGGGGTAGAGTACGCCTTGTTCCGATTGTTTTCGCCTTAATTTTATGTTGAAATGATTTATTAATGTTTGATTGTCGTCATTTTGACCGGTTTGAGGGATCAGCAATTGAGCTTGTTTGGACCAAAATGACATCAAAAGATGTGTGAATGCTAGAATAGCGTTAAAACTACGCTGTTCCACAGTTTCTAGTTAATTTCAAGCATTTTTGGAGAAAATTTGCTTTTCATTTTTTGGGCCACCTCATTTTCCCTCTTTATATTTAGATGGTGAAGGCAGACCTCTTCTCCAACCCCCACCGCGCGCTTGTCTGGTCATAACTTAAGTACTGCATGCGATGTCTAGGGGTCAGCCGGTCGGCGTAGGAAATTTTTGTAAAAAATGGCCAAAAGTAGCTGTAAATAGCCTTGTATCCATGACTTTATTTCAGGCGGAATAACCAGTATTTTCAAAATGTATAGTGCGTGTATAATCAGACGCATAAAGACGAAGCATTCGGTGTATTTCGCATTATTGAATCACAGCTTGCAAATCAGATCGGAGACAATTGCGCCCAATTTTACTGATTATTCGCAGCTTTTTCGAGGATAAAAATGCAACACGTACATATTACTGCACTCCAGCGCAAATCGCCAGAAGTTTTTGGTGGTTTTATCCTTAAGGCTCAATTTTGAAACTTAGTATTGATACGACAATCGTAAGTTATATTCAGTGCTAGCGTGTGATTTTCTAAATTTTTATCTTTTTTAAAGCCGATCTATCAATGATTTGTAGCGATCCGACTTCAGTACTAGGAATCCATTTGCAAGTCAGATCTATTTTGGTAAATTTGATTTTAAAGAGTATCGTTTTGCTACTAGATCAGTTAAAATTTGGAACGATCTTTCACAATTTATTCGAAATTCTCCAAATGTTGAGATATTTAAGAGAAATTTGAAAAAGGTTGATTTCGGGAATTTTTCCAATGGGGCACATGTGAGCGTAATTCACTACACTTTTATCTTATTTTCCTTGCGTCTGTTTTATCCTTGCTTTTATTCCGAATAACACATTAGTATTCGTTTCGGCAAACTTATAGTATCGGGGACCGGCCGCACGGTTGTTTTCGGGGGCGGAGCTTCGTGAAGGTAGGCTATGATTGGTCAGACAAATAAATGGTCTACTGTCTATTGTTAAGGGAAAAGTAAGAGAATCGACTGTTTCGATCTGCACTTACATCTCCAGACATATTCACTCATTTTGCCGATTCTTGATCAGACTATAAGATCCGTTGCATGGAATGCAATCGACACTACTGCGAAGGATTTTTGGCTTTGAAAGTACTGAATAACGCTTAAATTGTCCTTACAAATTACATTAAGCTCAAATAGATTCATTCTGACACTAAGCCGACCGATAGCGCAACACAAATTAAATTTTTCCCGTAGCTTCATTACATATTGTTATTTACCCAGATTTATTTATCCATATTTACAGTAGCTATTGTTTTACCGGTCGTGAACTATTAATGCTGCGTTTGTTTACTTTGCTCGTCTCAACCTCAAAATCCCTGTAAAAGATTTAGGCATATTAATTGATGAAAAACTTAATTTTACTGCTCACATAAGCAAACTTGTGAAGCAGGCCTTTCATCGCATGTCACTAATTTTTCGCTGTTTCAAAAGTAAAGATTTGACACTTCTCACAATGGCCTATAAAACTTATGTACGGCCTCTTTTAGAATATTCTACCTCTGTTTGGTCACCACATACAAAGCAAAATAATCGTAACATTGAAAAGGTTCAAAGATACTTTACTAAACGTGTCTTAGGGTGTTGTTATCCAAACATCATGTCTTATCAGGATCGACTTCAGGTCATTGAATCTAGAATATCTAGAGAATAGAAGGTTATTGTACGATTTAACTATGGTATACAAAATGTTTCATTCTGCAGTTGATGTTTATGTAAATGACTTCTTCACATTATCAGACAACAATACTAGATCCACCAACACATTAAAATTAAAAGTCACTGCTCTAAAATCTAACTTGAAGAAATATTTTTTCAGTCACAGAATAATTAATGTTTGGAATATGCTCCCTGAATCAGTGGTAAACGCTTCCAGTAGTAAAATGTTTAGGCTAAAATTAGAAAATCTAAAAATGAAATATGGAGAATAAACCTTAGTCATAAGTAAGAGCACTGCCTTTATGACCTTGCACAGCAATGTTTCTTCTTGGTACGAGCTGTATTAGCATTATTGCTTTAATGTTTATTCTGTATTCTACATTTTCCGCGACTGTACATTTTTCTCTTCGTTAATGTTTCTGATGACGTATTTTCGGTGTTGCAATAAACTTTGCCGTTGAGAATACGCGGTAGACCACTTATTTGTCTGACCAATCATGGCTTCCCTTTTGTAACGAAGCTCCGCCCCAAAAACGGACTGTGCGGCCGGTCCCGATACTCTAAGTTTGCCTTAGTTTCAAATTTTTCCAGCGCTTCGCGCCTTATAATACATTTTTATTGCATTCATTCCTTTTCAGTGGCCTGGAAGCCATATTTTATAGTATTCTTCCATTCTTTGAATAAATTCTAAAATTCTTTTCGGCTCAGGGAAAGTACATATTTCTGTTTAAATCACACCTTCCGACGCTTTCTGCCGGGTTTTCGCTCAAAATTGAACTTTATCGAAAATTTTGGGGGGGAATCATCCCTGGATACGGGCCGTTCGAGCGATTCTTCGAGGCAAACCTTCACTTTTTTATAAAAAACCAGTAAGCAATCTGCATCTGCAATGTGGATTTTACGGAGCATGTCGATTTTTTTAGCTTTTTCATTTAATCACATGACATCGTTTGAGTTGAGTCTGTACAATACATGCACAGCGCGAGGGTTTTTTTGAGCGGGGGTGAAACTTATAAAGTACCTTTTTTGGGTCAAGAATGGTAAGTACGTGCCAGAAATATCATTTTTCAAGCGTTTCACAAAAAAATCGCACCAAAAAAGTCGGAACACAGGATGGCCACTCATCCGGAAACCCGGGAAACAGCCGGGGATTTTTATGGCACCCGGGAGACCGGGAAAAACCCGGGATTTTCGTCAAGAAGTTTAGTTTGAACTCACTTTTCAGGGGCCAAAAATACTGAATTAATAGTACAATCTTACATTTTTTATCGTTTTTAGTATCATGCTAGATTACGTGTTTTTATATTTTATCATAACGCATTTATTTCCGTTATTCTTCTCGCCCATTGTCACATCGTTGATTGCTATTTGTGTATTCTCTTTGTTTGACAAAGCTAGTAGCTACTTGAACTATTTTTCGTTAAGACGTTTGTGCATCAGTTTTTTTGTACTCGGCAAAGATCTTTCCCGATGTATATACAAAGACTTTTCGGGACCGTCTTTGTGCATGTACAAAGTTTTTCGGGAAGACGAAAAGTGCACAAAAGGTCTGAAATTCGCAAAAATTTCAGGCGCTTCGCGCCGAAAATGAGTAATTGTTATAAGAGAAATAGCATTTCGAAAGGAAAAATGTCAAGATATTCGGCGCTTCGCGCTGTTTCAAGACGATTCTTAGTACTTTTTGCACTCAGAGACCCAGAAATAAGCTAAATTACACTACCAAAAGTTGAGCAACTGTTTCTACCACACTAAAGTCGCTACTGTACTATATTATAGTACCATAAAATTTCTCCGTACAAATGTACAAAGGTTTTTGGGAAAACAAAAACTGTAAAAAGGTGTAAAACTCCCAAAAATTTTCGGCGCTCTGCGCCAAACTGAGATAATTGTCTCATACAGGGGCGGATTGAAGGGGCGGCCGCCCCATTGGCCAACAAAATTTGGCGAGATAAAGAATGAATAAGCAATTTGTAATGATTTTTGGCCGTCGGTGACCATAACTTCTAAAATTTTTCCGGCGCTGTGCGCTGGATGATACTTATTAATGACATTTATTTACTTTTTTTGGGCGAGATGGAAGACCGTGTTTTTTTGTATTCGGCAAAGATTTTTCCCAATGTACTAGGACTTTACTTTTCGAGACCGTCTTTGTAGATGTACAAAGATTTTCGGGAAGACAAAAACTGCAAAAAATATATCTTTATAATAGCAGAAATCGCATTTCGAAAGGAAGAATGTCAAATGTTTCGGCGCTTCGCGCCGTTTCAAGACGATACTAAATGATTTTTGCCCTCATAAAACCAAAAATAAGCCAGAATACACTCCCAAAGGTCGAACAACTCTGTTTTTACCACACAAAAGTCGCTACCGTTCAATATTATAGTAACCAACAATTTGTGTGTACAAAATGTGCAAAGACTTAGGAACCATCTTTGTATATGTAGTACAAACGGACCTTGTACAAAAAACACTGCCTGGAAGCTTCTTATGCCTGTATTTTAAAAATTGTAATTTCGCCAAGCCTAGTAGAATTTACGTCCTAAAAACTTTCTATAAAATTTAAAATAAAGTTCGTCCTAAAAATTTAAAACCCAAAGAAAGATATTTATATTCTGCTTGCTTTTATTGGCTTATTCAAGCTTCATTATGCGAAGCTGAAGAAGGGTTTTACGGTCATCATGATCAAATAGGCGATCTTTTCGTCTAACTGATTTTAAGATCTTCAAACAAGCGCGCACTTTGCTTTCGCCCTGGCAAACTTTTTTGTTTTATCAGCTAAATAAGTAGTCAAGCAAGCTGGCGAGCAAACAATTTTCAAACACTTGTCCTTGAATAGTTTCCTGATATTTAACGTCATTGGAATCGTATTAAGTCGAATGGCGCAATAATGCCTATTTTTGTGATTGAGTCTGCAATAATGCAATTTTTGCAAATAGGCAGCTAAAAAGGATCGGCTGAATTTATGGACAGCGACTAAATTCTCGGGGGAGGGGGTTCGATGGTGAAAATTATCAAAAATCGTAACACCACAATTCAATACTGGGCTGAATTTAACGATTGAGGGTCTTTCGAATTCTCGGCGGGAGGGCTCAGTCCATAATTGGGCAGCAGCCAAATTCTGTGGGGTCCTCTAGAACCAAATCATCAAAGACGAAAAAGTTGGTTATCAGTAGCGCTGTTAAGAAAGGAACTGATGCAAAAATTGTTGCACGCCACATTTATGTACTGTAGGCGGATGGTAATAAAGATAGGGGTTTATTGATTTTTGGAAGTTTTTCACATTCTCGGGGGTCCGGGCCCCGTGCGCCCATGTGTGATAGACTGCTGACATTAGTGTAATAGAAAAATGCAGGAATTTCCCTTTCCAGAGTAATTGCAGTCTTAAAGAAAGGCGAAGCATCTTTATCTTCTAATTATCGTCCGATTTCTTTAACTTGTGTTAGCTGCCGAATTCTTGAAAAAGTCTTGAAAACTCTGTTAATGGATTATGCTAAAAGAAATAACTTGATTTCGTTTGAACAGTTTGGTTTTCTTCCTAAAAAATCATGTGAATTGCAACTCTTGTGCTATTTAAATAAGATAATTAACAATGTAGACAATAAAGAGCCCATGGACGCTATATACTTGGATTTTGCAAAAGCGTTTGATTCCATCTCTCACAGTAAACTGGTTCTCAAATTGTCAAAATACGGTATTCAAGGTTACGTACTTAAATGGATTAAAAACTTTCTTAGTAATAGGACTCAGAGAGTTAGAATCGCTAAAAATTTCTCAAATGAGACCTGTGTTTTTAGTGGTGTACCACAGGGCAGCGTCCTGGGTCCAATCTTATTTCTGTTCTACATAAATGACATTACATCTTTACTAACTGATCATTATTCAAACATGCTTATTTTTGCAGATGATATTAAGATCTATGCAAAGTCTGAGCACTTTTTCCATCTTCAAAAATTGCTAAATCGAATTTCTGAATGGTCAGATTTTTGGCAGCTTTCTTTATCCTTACCAAAATGTCAGGTCATAAGCAAACTTGTGAAGCAGGCCTTTCATCGCATGTCACTTATTTTTCGCTGTTTCAAAAGTAAGGATTTGACACTTCTCACAATGGCCTATAAAACTTATGTACGGCCTCTTTTAGAATATTCGACCTCTGTTTGGTAACCACATACAAAGCAAAATATTCGTAACATTGAAAAGGTTCAACGATACTTTACTAAACGTGTCTTAGGGTGCCGCTATCCAAACATCATGTCTTATCAGGATCGACTTCAGGTATTGAATCTGGAATATCTAGAGAATAGAAGGTTACTGTACGATTTAACTATGGTATACAAAATGTTTCATTCTGCAGTTGATGTTAATGTAAATGACTTCTTCACATTATCAGACAACAACACTAGATCCACCAACACATCAAAATTAAAAGTCACTGCTCTAAAATCTAACTTGAAGAAATATTTTTTCAGTCACAGAATAATAACTGTTTTGAATATGCTCCCTGAATCAGTGGTAAACGCTTCCAGTAGTAATATGTTTAGGCTAAAATTAGAAAATCTAAAAATGAACTATGGAGAATAAACCTTAGTCATAAGTAAGAGCACTGCCTTTATGACCTTGCACAGCAATGTTTCTTCTTGGTGCGAGCTGTATTCGCATTATTGCTTTAATGTCTTTTATTCTGTATTCTACATTTTCCGCGACTGTACATTTTTCTCTTCGTTAATGTTTTCTGATGACGTATTTTCGCTGTTGCAATAAACTTTACTTTACTTTACTTTAGAGTCTTTTCCCCTCATATTCCCAAATGTTTTAGTCAATTTGTTTTTACATCATTGAGGGAGCTTTTGTCCCTTTTTCCGACAGCAAAGTTTGATTAAAATTTGAAAAAGATCATCGCATTTTATCAAAACATAATTAAAATTTGAAACGGATCTCGGCATTTGAATACGGCACAGCTTCTATTGATACAAAAGTTTCATTTGATCCGCATAATCTCACTAAATGCGTCCTTTGGATACGCTACTAATTACAATTTTGATAGGCCACTGATTAAAATATAATTTATATAACATTGTGCTTAAACCGTGCTTGATTGCCAAATATTTCGACTAACAACAGACGTCCCATCCAGACACGCTCGTGGGTTGTTGTGGAACCTGATCCTCAGATTGGAAGAATGGAAAATTTTGTGGGAAAATAAGGCGAAATGAAGGTTAAAAATGGGTGAAAAATGACGTTTTATCCGAAAGTGCTTCAAATTGACCGGATATTATATGGTAGTTTTAACGCTATTTTGGCGCTTTAGCCAGTTTCTGAGGTCATTTCGGCATAAAAAGACTCAATTTTTGACACCCTTCAGACCGGCTGACTCCCTCGAGTGTGGCGTTGCTCTGTAGCCCATACCGACGTGAGTATTTTGATCAAAAATCGTTTTTCGGATTTTCAAATACTAATTTTCGTTTTTCACTGCGTTTTTGTCGAAGCGAACAAATTTGCTTGTTCCACTCATCCAAAGAGCGTTCAGGCTAATCGAGCTCCATAACGGACTGCATAGTAAGAATAGATCTGATGTGATTTGCGGTTGTGCTCATTATGTGTATGACTGCAAAATTAAAGACATGATTTATGCTCGTGTTCAGGGAATACTCTAAAGGTCATTGCAATGGGCCGCTTTACGGAGTCAGCCAGTGATACTAAATCCATTTTTTAGCCCCGTAGCCAAGACCGTAATGTGCAGACTTGAGTGTGAGATAGGGGTTGGGTTTAGGGGACCGGACCCCTAGAATGGTAAAATAAGGGAAAAAATTAAAATTGAAAAATTTCGTTAAAAAGTTCCCGAAATTGACCAGAAATATAGAATGACGTTAATTTAATGCTAATTTAGGATTTACACCAATTCTTGCAGTCATTTTGACCGAAAAAACTCAATTTTTGAACAACCCATCCGACCGGCTGACCCCCGTTACTTCGATCGGCTGTGCTGGGCATTTATAGTGGTGTGGTCGTGCAACACCGAGCTTTTTCATCAACATATGCACTTAGGATACACAACCTAAAGTAGAAGCGAAATTTTTTAAGTTTTTGCATGTTTTTTTCGAAATTTTCACCAGTTTTACACTACCCATAACCCCAGGCTGACCATATAAGGACAGGAAAGAAGTTCTAAGGTGTATTCACTCATAAATATAGGCGACAAAAATGATGTAAACGCCGAAAAGATAATTTTTCGAATGTTCTTATCAATCAATTTCGCTTCGAAATATCTGAAAAAAAAATTTATCAAAGTGAAATTTTGAATCTCTGCGGAGCTGAGCTTTTTTCGTTTGTCGGAATTCAAACTCATTCTTCGTGTCTTGTGTGATGGATCAGAAAGCATCCGTAGTCCGGTCACAATCCCTGATTTATTTTGATCATTATTTTATACTAATACTATCATAGGTAGCGCGATAGCGCTATCTATAATATACTAGGCCATCCTTTTTTATATGTTTACCACAGCGAGTACGAGATTTGTGCCCCCCCCCTCACAGCAACAACGGCACACACCTAGGAGGTGCGGTTTTTTTAATCGATAAATAATTAAAAAATTCGATGCCGTTGCTCTTTTTTGTTTACACTCCATACCGACTCAGCAATGAGTGTGTAAAGTGTAAACCGAAAAGTCACATAATTTGCGAAGAGCCACATTTTTTTAAATGTTGCCCCTGAGCTATAGATTACGAATCTGACCTTAATCTTTCTTTACACTCAATGGTTGCAAATAAATGTAAAGTATACGGGTTTTTACTCTTTGCTTATCCTTCAGCTTATCTGACTCAATTTTAGTTTCTGTGCAGTCCAATTGGTTTTATGTTGTAGAGGATTACAATATCTCACAGCCCTTTTTCTTCTCTTTTTGCGCAAAATTTCTTGATTTGTAATGATTTTGTGTAAAGAATTCTAGACGAAATAAAGAAATTTCTCCAGCTACTCCGCTAAGTAGGCGGAACATGCTAATTATGCTTAAAATATGCCTTGACCTTAGCGTTACAGATCCTAGTTTATTTTGTTTCTATACACCCAATATAGATTGCGTTATTAGCTCAAGTGTAAAGTTTGCCCCGAAAATTCAAATGATCGGTGGAGGGCCAATTTTTTTCGAAAATGTTTTTCCTGACTAGTAGGTTAAGATTATGGTCTTAAAATTTCTTTGCACTCATTAGTTCTTGCACAGGAGTGTAAAGTAGACGGTTTTTTTCTGTTTTCATGTGCAGAAACATATCTAATTCATTTTTACAATCTATGCAGTCTGATTGGTTTCAAAAGGTAGATAGTTATACAATCTAGGGGAGTGTTTTTTTATTTTTTCGGAAAAGGTAATATTTTCAAATTTAGAAGCGTTTATTGTAGAGTCTGGGACAAAAAAATATTTTTTTCATGCCTTATTCTCCACTCAGTAGACAGAACGTTGTATTTATCTTTAAAATGTGCCTCGTCCTAAGCGCTCAAAATTTATGTTTCTTTACAATCAATATTGCGTTATTAGTGCAGGTGTAAACTTTCACTGAAAACATTTTTTCAACCCAGAGCGTCGTGAATGATGAATTTTTTTAAAGAAAATTTTCTCCATAAGGTCAGAATAACGAATCTGACCTTTAAACTTTTCTACAGCCAGTGTTTGTTGAGGTATGAAGAGGTGAACTTTGAATTATACATCCACTTTCTAATGCCGATAGATAACTCCGTATTACATATTAATTTATTAGATTTTTCTTATTTCAGAGGTTTTTGACTCGTCTTTAATACATAATTATTTTTATTATCATAAATGCACTAATATAATACTTCAGTAGAATGATGAATATTTCTCAAAATAGTATAATCAAGCTAAAATCTTCGCTGCGAGACTCAGTTAACGTGCATTGTATTGATAGACAGGCACCTACTCATATGTTCCTATATGTGGCCATGTTTAAAAACCTGCAGCAAAATAAGTATAAGATGTTGTTCGAAAGTAGGGAAATGATTTCAGATTTTTATCTATTGTCCACAATACAGCGAAGTCGTGAGTGACTAAGTATTAAAATTCAGCGATATGTTGAGTTCGTGCAAGTAGTTGACGTATCCGTTCTCGCATGTGGATTTAAAAAAAGAATAATGGGTTCAAATCTTCTGAATACAGACTTTTCTCATTTTTTAATTCTTTTGGAAAAACCATGCACTTCATTTGACTTATTCATCTATTTAGATTAAGTAATCCGCTGGCTTCTTCATTTATCGTTCTTTAAAATCCAAATTTATGTTAACTATTTGTTTACCATTTTATTTTAGGGTCAGTATTCAATCATAGGTAGCGCATTAGCGCGTACCTATAATATACTTGGGTACCCCCAACACCTGCGCACCCCCTTTGAGCTATAACGGGACACATCTCGGAGGTGCGATTTTTATTGGAAGAAAGATAATAAAAAAATTTGCTGCCTGTTTTTTTTCTCTACACTCAAAACTGACTGTGTAAAGAAGGTGTAAAGTTTCGGCATAACGTTGCGAATTTTATAGGTTTTTTACCGGGCTTGTGGACAACTCAGTATTGACTCTTCAATCAATTTAATGGCGAAGGCTTGTAGAAGAAGAAATTCTGCAGATGAGTTTTTTTTTGTTATTCGAAGTTCGCCTTAGTTCTCGAATAGGAGTGTAAGGAGTGCAAAAATCTGGGGGCTGAAAAGACACATTTTGGTCGAGTTTTCGACTTTTTTATGTCTGCCGACAACTCCGGTTATGAGTTTTAAGAAATTTTTTTGACAGAAATGTACTACGGATCAAGGGCTATCTTGTGCTTACCAGCAAACTTTTATGCAATCAATACACAGTCAGTACCAGGGGTTTAAACTTTACACTCTAGTACACTCTAGTGGATGAGTAAAAAACAGATTTTTTCCAAGATTTCTCTGCCAACTTTTACGGCTATGAGTTGGGACAAATTGAATAAAATACAAATAAAGTAACTTTCAAGGGCTTAATGTCGAAGCAAGCTGCGCTCGAATAAAATAAAAATAAAGTACTTCCTAAGGGGTACGCGTCACAGCGAATTGCATTTGTTTACATCATTATTTAGCTTTTTCGGGAGGTATAAAGTCAAAAAATGGGGGACTTAAACGTTTTTCTGTCTTGTTTTTTTCTGCCAAGTTCTGGGTTTTGAGTCTGGACATAATCTTAAGTCTAAAAATAAACCATATACCAAATGTGATATGCCACTTTGTTTGCACTCAACAGTGGTGTAAAGTGGTTTACATCTGATATTTCTTTGTCTCCGAGTTATTGTGAAAACTTAATTTTTTCATAAATGTTGATCGTAATATCAGAGTAATATCAGAATTACGAATCCGACTGAAATTTTCTATACACTCTTTGGTTGAGTAAAGTTTACACTGCATATTAACTTCATTTCTAGAGCTTTGCTGAAGCTTGATTTTCTCTAAAGTCTAAACATGTACCAGGAATCAAGTGTGTGACGCCAGTTGAGCGCGTTTGCTTACACTCAACAGTGGTGTAAATTAGTTTACAAGTGATGTTTATTTGTTCTCAGATTATTGTGGAAACTCAATTTTTTCATAAATCCTAATCGTAATATCAGAGTAATATTTGAATTACGAATCCAACTAAAATCTTTTTCACACTCTGTGGTTGTGTAAAGTTTACACTGCGTATTAGCGTTAGTTCTAGATCCTTGCTGAAGCTGAATTTTTTTCAAAATTTTCTACGTAAAATCAGAATTGGGAATCTGACTGTTAGTTTACTCTACACCTAGTAGTTGTGTAAAGTTTGCACTATTCATTTGTTGTTAATATGTAGTTTATACTACAAATTTATTGTACTTCCAAATCTGAGCATTAGTATTCCTTACACTTGACATTTGCGTAAAGTTTATGCTGAAAAATTTTGATCTGTCTAAATAATGTGAGGTTGTCTTGTTTAAAAATGATAATGCTGATGTTAAGAACAATATTGTTTTCCGCGTTCTTAACAGCTGTCATTATTGTGGCATGTTACTGTGCGTGTTTACTGACTGATGTACTCAACTCATGCTAATTAAAAGTAGGGTACTAGCAAAGAAACATGCTCCGATGAAAAAAAAGATGAATATACCTAGAATTGTGGATTATTAAGGATGTTAAAGGAGGGGACTAGGAAAAAGCTACCTGAAGTCGCAAAATCTGCTAAAAATCACACTTTCTCCAAGCATTGCAAAAAATCGAAGTAAATTCTGCGGGCAACAGATTGAAATAAATTTTTAACCATAAAAATGATTGAAAAAGCATAATGTTAGCTATGCAGTAGCTATGGGAACTAAAATTGAGTAAAATAACAGTCTTTCTAAGCCAATTGAATGAAATAGCAAACATTGATGCATCGAAGACAATTAAAGAAATTGTTGGTTTAAAGCAGTAGGAAACGCGTAAGTTGACTTGAAACAGACTGTAGCCCGTAACGATTGTGTGCACTAATCAATCGGCCCCTGCTTTGCTTGCTATAATGCTCATAACAAAATACAACAATTTTAAATACAATACCACTTAGTTTTCTAGCAATCAGGATACGAAGCTAGTCAGCATTGCTACTTGCCAGCAATTTAAAAAAGTAAACATTATAGATTTCGTTTATACACTCTTATCTGAAACTGAAAATTATTTAAAAAGGACACTTTTTTAGAGGCCGCAGAATATACTTCTATTTTTTGCGTTGCTTAGAAGGATTTTTAGCAGATTTTTCGACTTTAGGTAGCTTTTTCGTAGTCCCCTCCGCTGAAAAAAGGAAAAATGTCCAAAAAGCCAACAAATTACTCATGAAAGTCCGGAAAAAGCGATCGTCCGCATATAATATGTTCTGAAAAAGCCCTAATCAATGAAAAGCCAGGGATGGAGCATATGGTCGGTCTTGATATGCAAACAAACATGGGCGTGGGGTCTGGAGCTCTCGACTCGTCAGAATCCGACGGAACCCCCTCAAAAAAATTTATAGACACTAGAATATAATTTTTAGTGTCATTTTTGGCAATTTTGCATCATCGGACCCAGAATTTGACTGGTGCCCATGTATGAATACGACCTTTAAGGGGTAAAGTCTTCCGGACTGCACGCCCTTTCAAGTCGGTTCACGAGTTTTATGTTAAGCATGTACAAAAATATTTCTCAATTTGATTAAAGGACAATTATGGTATTTAAAGACAAATAACGATTGGAAATGTCATGAAAAACGCGTAGAACAATAATAGATCATGGTGTCAGTTGAGCCCAGTGACATTGAGTGATCTGTTCCTGCACGCTGAGGCACGTGAAATATTTCATGGCGCCCTGTGCGGTGGTGGGCCACGTTGGGAGCATGAAAGGGTTGCAAAATGGCTCACATTTTGACCTGGAGCCGCTCAGCAAATTTTTGGCCCGGCAGCAAGCCACTGCATTGTTTTTTTCGGCGGCAGCGCATTTCAAGTAGTGTTCGAGCATGCCGATCGAGCATTCTTGATTATTCATCATTGTTGCTGTCATCTGTGGTATAAATCATAAAAAAATGATTTCCAATGAAAATTAATCAATAAAATATGATGTTGATAAGCTAAATCTTGATTAACTCTTTTATTAACTCATTACGTTCCGGGGCCCGGTTTCTATAAGCAGGTTTACGCCTAGCTTGAAGTTGAGCGTGGCTTAAGCCTAGCTTAACGGATTCTATAAAGTTTGACTTAAACCTCGCTTAAGCCAGAAGTCAGGATCATTCTGACTTTTATTTCAAGCCAGATTTCAGCCAGGCTTAAGCCTGGTTCGCCTAGATTAAGCCTGGCTTAAGCATGGTTTAAGCCTGGCCTAAGCCTGGCTTGACTAATTTAGTTTGCTTGAAACAAGCCGTGATCAACTACTTTGCAGAACTGTGTGCGTTTCGATTGAAAAGTTATAACTGCCATAGCAGTCATAATTTTTTCTTCATCATGACAATTGGTACATATGTATGTGTTCATTATTCGATGAAAAGTGATTAAATCATGAGCGCATCATCTGTGATTACACAAGCGATAGACCCAATGCATCCAGCAAGAAAAATCTCGTTTTATCAAGCGTTTAAATAAAAAGTTAGTTCAGAAGCAATCTAAATTGCAGTCATACGCGTTCTTGTGGGGAAGGGAGGTTTGTCAAAAAATCTGCTTTGTGTCATTTCGTGTCTTCGTGTCATCTTCGCGTCATTCTAGAACCATTTTCTTATACGGTCTATTCAGAGAAAACAATTTTGTTAAGTTCGAATTTTATTATCTTAATAGATTGAGTCTCAAAGAAGGTTACAAAACGCAGGTTTAACTGGCCATCTCTGAATAGTTCCTGAGATATTTGGTGTATTCGCTTGACTTCCAGAAAGGATGACTGTCGTTCAGAGCTGGGCAGCAACAAAATTCTGGGGGTGCCAGATTTTTTAAGGGTCAAAAATTATCTTAAAATAGTGGTATGGCGAAAAAACAACATTTTTCAACGTTTCTCATTGAGCACTATTCATTGGCATCAAAAATTGTGAGAAGAAAAATTAAAAATTTAATAGTGGGCGCGGTATTTTGGTTTCTGCGGCATACGGCCTTCTAGATGTATGCATGCATCTCAAATCCCCACCCTCCTCCCCTCACGTTCACGTGTGCTGTCGTCTCCCGCAAGATGCTGCATATAGCCAAAAATTTTCGATTTCCAAAAAAATCATAATTGCTCGCCCAGCAATTGCTCGCCCAGCAATTGCTCGCCCAGCAATTGCTCGCCCAGCAATTGCTCGCCCAGCTGTTGCTAGCCCAGCAATTGCTCGCCCAGCTATTGCTCGCACAGCAATTGCTCGCCCAGCAATTGCTCGCCCAGCAATTGCTCGCCCAGCAATTGCTCGCCCAGCAATTGCTCGCCCAGCAGTTGCTCGCCCAGCATTTGCTCGCCCAGCAATTGCTCGCTCAACGATTGCTCGCCAACTATTGCTCGCCAACAATTGCTCGCTCAGCAATTGCTTTCCAAATGATTGCTCGAAGAACAATTGCTCGCCAATCACCGACAATTGCTAGCCGAACGATTACATGCTTAGCGATTGCTCGCGTCTTAATTGATCACATGGGAATCGCTCCCTAAGCATTGTTGCTTCTCATTTCTTCGAATCATTAATTGTCATTCTATATCGGAATCATATATGAAATAAAGATGGAACTGCGTTCCTTCCAAAAATCGACCGTCCCCGGATCTTGTAATCATACGGTCTGAACAAAATTGTGTTATTAAGTACAATTTAGTTCTGCTGCTATCGGAAAAATTTCCGACTTGAATCACTTTGCTTCAATGATCAGCTTGTAAATGATAGGACGAATTGAAAAAAACTTCAAAATGCATTTCTCGACAAATCACAAGTGATTCGCGAGCAATCGCCTGGCGGTGGCGAGCACATGTCGACTTTATTGAGTGCATTAAAACTGAAAATTAAGATAAAAGGAATTAAATATCATTTTAGTTCACTAAAAATGAATAGTTTCAAACTGAAAGTACTGCTTCTTCTCTCTCTCCTACCAAAAACGAAACAATCTGTACATTGATAAATGTATGAGCGCAAATGTATGCAACATCACAGCAGAACTGAATTGTACTTAATTATACCATTTTTTCAGACCAGATGATTGTAAGACCCGGGACGGTCGACTTTTGGAGTTAACACACCTTCCATTTTTATAGCGTATATGATTCCGATATGGAATGACAATTGCTGATTCAAATAAATGAGAAGCAACAATGCTTAGGGAGCAGTTCCCATGTGATGAATTCACTGGCGAGCAATTGCTCAGCAAGTAATCGTAAGACTAGCAATTGTTGGTGATTGGCGAGCAAAGCAATAGCTGGGCGAGCAATTGCTGGGCGAGCAATTGCTGTTCGAGCAATTGCTGGGCGAGCAATTGCTGGGCGAGCAATTGCTGGGCGAGCAATTGTTGGGAGAGCAATTGCTTGGCGAGCAATTGCTGGGCGAGCAATTGCTGTGCGAACAATTGCTGGGCGAGCGATTGCTGGGCGAGCAATTGCTGGACGAGCAATTGCTGGGCGAGCAATTGCTGGGCGAGCAATTGCTGGGCGAGCAATTGCTGGGCGAGCAATTGCTGGGCGAGCAATTGCTAGGCCGGCAATTGCTGGGCGAGCAATCGTTGAGCGAGCAATTGCTGGGCGAGCAATTGCTGGGCGAGCAATTGTTGGCGAGGAATTGTTCTCGAGCAATTGTTGGCGACCAATTTTCCGGTAATCGGATTTAAGGGGAGCGGGGAGAGGTCGGCCGCCCCTATCCTCTCGCCCCAGAATAATTGGTGAGATAAAGCATGGATATGTAATTTGCAATGATTTTCGGTCGTCAGTGATTACAATTTCTTGATCCTTTCTGGCGCTGCGATGCCATTTATTAACTTGTTTAGCATAAATTTCTTCTCTTTTCAAGCATGACACTTAAAAATTGTCGATGTTTCGCGTCAGATGTAAATGTACGTTTGTACATTCAAATATACATTTGCCACTGAGTGCTCTTGAACATAGGTGGGCAGCACCAAAATTCTGGAGGTGCAGGATTTTTCGAAGGTCAAGAAATGGTCTTTAAAATGGTAGTGCGGCGAAAAAACACCATTGTTCAACGTTTCTCATCAAACACTATCCATTGGCATCAAAAAATTGCGAAAAAACCAAAAAATTTCTAAAATGGAATTCTGTGAGGGTATTTTGGTTTCTGGAGGGTATCCGGCCTTCTGGGGGAGGAGGGGTGCTCTTGCTAACGTGTGCCCTTGATGGGTACGTATCGTTTTTTAAGCCCATAAAAGACAATAAACATTTCTATAGAGCTGAACTCCCAGACATCCTATGTTGTACATTTTAAAAGATAAGTGACTTGACCGAACAAAATAATCTTATATTTTACAACCATATACGCACATACAAATGCATGTACATATGTATTATGTAAGGCCTCTTTAGGCCTTGCTTATTTATCTTATAGAAACGCGATCAAAGTCCCGATTATAAATCCAGGCCTGGCTTAAGCCTGCCTTAAGCCTGGCTTAAGTGTGACTTGCTTTGAAATTTTGAAGAAAACATGATAAAGGTTCAAGTCCAGATTAAGCCTGGCTCAAGCCAGAATCAACTTTTTGGCTCCATTAATTTTAGCAGATTGTCCTGGTCTGAAAACGACATGCCAGGATTAAGCCAGACTTGAACCTTGCTTAATCCCCACTGTTATAGAAACTAGTTTAAGCCGGGCTTGGTGAAGCCAGCCTTAAGCCTGGCTTATATTTCAAGCCTGGATTACTTTGTAGAAACCAGGCCCGGGTTAAGTAAACTTATGAAACAAATTAAAAACTGGTACCTGGCTTAATCAAAATAGGCAGGAAACCTGATTATAATAATGATGATGACATTGATTGCAATATTAATAATGAAACTAATTACGATAATAATTATGAAAATGATTATGATAAGGAATTTGATGATGATACTGATAATGATTAAATAATTGTTATAATGCGTGATAATAATGAATAATTATTATGAGTTTGATTATGATAATGATTAAATGTTATGATAAATAATGAATATGACAATTAAATAGTTTTGATTATATGATATGATATGATATGATGCAATGATGATTGAGACATGAGCACCTATCAAACTCGAAAAGCTTTTTGTTGAGAAGTCGAAAATGTGAAGTTTTCTAGCTTTCATCCATAGAAGCACTTGATCTTACTTCTACAATCAGCTATGTGCATTAAGTGACCCAGTCGATGCGTAAATAACAGATATGCTCATTTTAAAAATGCAATTTTTATTTTAAAAAAAAAATTTCAAAAATCAATATGTCTGTGACTTGAAATGTGAGAATAAAGTTGGAAAAAAATTTCGAAAACGAATGCGGGAATTCGGGTATCAGAAGTTCAGATTTTTCGGCAGTCTCTTTGACTTACCTCCGCGAGCGTTTATTTTACGTTTATTATGTTTTTCCCTATAATTATTCTTATATTTCTTGCGTTTGTTTCGATTTATATTTTACCTCATGCGTTTTTACATCATAGGTGCACAATTTAGCACACGACGCCGATATACCCCTCCTCAAGCAACAGGCCTTAAATTGAGTATTTGCGGTGGCCAGCGGAACGCAAGGACGCATACCGTCGCACGTTTTATTGGCCTAAAGATAGGAAAACCTAAAATTTTTTAGGAAAAATATAACAGAAACGATAGGTATCCGAGGGTCGACACCACACATGGGCGTGGGGGTTTGGGGGGTATGCACCCGTCCCCGAGAAGCCGAAATACCCCCTCAGAAATCAAAATACCCCCCCAGAATTCAATTTTTGAAATTTTTTTCCGTTTTTTTCGCAATTTTTGATGCCAATGGATAGTGCTCAATGAGAAACGTTGAAAAATGGTGTTTTTTTCGCCATATCACCATTTTTAAGGCCATTTTTTGACCTTAAGAAAATCTTGCACCTTCCCTCCCCAGAATTTTCTTGCTACTCACGTATGGTCGACACCATAATTTAAAAAATTCATAAAAAAACAAAGAAGGATTGAATGATTGTTGCAGAAAATTGAAAACAATAATAAAACCGCTAATATGCCAGATAATGCCGGTAAATTTTGGTGAAGTCTCGTTGGAGCACTTTTGAGCAGTATCGTTAAAGTACTTTGTGGCATTGAAGAACCATTTTGCGCTATGGTACCAAACGTTCCTTTAGGGCACTTCGGTGTCTCATTAGAGCACTAACAATCCCGTCACGGCGCCGAAATGTATATTTAGTGAAAAAATAACCTTTAACCATTATCAAAAGGTTATTTTAGGAATACCATTTTCATTACCAGCAATATTATAATTTGCGAGCACTGTTCGACCGTAATTCTTCCAAGACTTTATAATCAAGGTGCCTGATCCTTACTTCCAGCTCAGGCTTAGTGATTGCAAAAAGAAGACACCATTTAATACAATTTTAGGTATCATAAAAAATAGGCGATTGAACATACAAAATACACTTCTTAAGCATATAATTTCGAAATTGCATTTCCTCATCCTATAGTTTTTAGCTGGGCAGTTTCGAAAATTCCAAGATAGAATTACGTTTATCTTCAAAGCATTTTTGGTTGCTTGACTATAAATACATCAACAGCACAATTTTTCAATACTTATCATGTTTCTATTGCTAAAAGAGTAATAAGACATCCTGGTGCTCTAATGCGACACATGGGTGCTCTAACGCTGGTGCTTCAACGATACAAAGTGCTAAAATGAGACGATAAAACGAGACAAAAACGGTTTTAATGCTCTTTTGTACATTTTCTAAAACACTAAATCAGAACTCAGGAGTATTTTAGAGAATAGCCCGCCCGTAAAAACAGGTGGAAAATGCTTTGATCATAATTGGGCGGTTGGGTAGGACACATCGCAAAACAGCACCCACGCTTTTTAAAAGAGCAGGTGTAGTGCAACAACAAAAACAATAATACGATCGATTTACTAAAAAAGAGCTATTTTAGGCTTGGGCTTAGGCTTACCACGCGCTACTTTTTACATCTTTTTACCTAATTATTTAATTTTGAAACATTAATATTGCAAAATACATGGAAATAAAAAGCACATTTAATTCGTGCTTGGCTTCTACTAATTAAAACTATTGACTTATCGTGTATCGTGCCAATATGCCTCACAAGCGAATATGTATAAATGATTGGGAACATCGAATTTTTCACTTGCCTCAAATATCTCATGACCCTTGTCTCGATGCGAAACAAAAAGAAAATAAAAGTATTATTTATGTAACAAATACATAAGAAAGAGGTTATCATCCCAAACTCTATTTCTCACTAGATTTTGATTATTGATCTTTGAGTTATTCTTTCGAGGATTATTGTCTTAGTCGAAAATTACGAATAATAGAACGTCAGAAAGAAGAAATATTTATTTCAAACTTCGGAATAAGCACAGTAAAAATATTTAAACATTTTTAAAAGAACGAAAACTTTTGAATCCCTCCCTTCCTGAATCTCGCATTTCTGCGGCTAAATCAAATCATGATTAGGATATCACAACCGGCAATATAAGGGCTCTAGACCCGTCAAATTGAAAAATGGGAAATTTTTCAGGAAAAATGAGATAAAATGTAGGCGAAAAATCGGTGAGAATTTATAATTTTTTTCAAAAGACTATAAGCAATTTGATAACCTAGTTTTAAAACTATTTTAGCGCTTATAACCAGACATGCACGTGGGGTTCGAGGGTCTAAAATTTTCCGAGTAAGAAAGGCAAAATAATGGTCGAAAATAAATGAAAAAATAAATTTTCTGCAAAAGGAAAAACTGTAAAAATTGACATACCTTACATGATATCTTATCATTAATACTAGTTTCTAGGTTATTATAGCTTGAAAAAGTTTCCTGACTGTTATTCCTTACCCTAGTACCGATCACGCTTGCGCATGCTATGGTTACAATACAACCATAGGTGCACGGCATGGCCTGATGTTGGGGATAGACCTGTCAGGGAGGATCAAAATTAAGCTTTCTTTTTGAGATAAATGAGCTCAAAAACTGGTATAAGCGATAAAATAGCGTGAAAATTAGTTATTACACTGTTTATAGTCAAATTAAAGCACTTGGAGGAAAATTTTCAGCTTTAATCCATTTTTGGCCTTTATTTTGCCTCATTTTCCTTAGAAATTTTCCTGTCATTCCATTCTGGGGGACCTAGAACCGAAACATTCCCTCATCTCCTTGTCTGCTTACAACCAAAAATTAACTATAACAATCAATATCCGTGGTTTTATATCGTAAAACATAATTCAGTAGTTTTCTAGTTTGCCTCATATTTCTAAATCGAATGCCAACGGAATGAATAGCTCTTCCAACTCCTCGACTACTGAGCTTCTGCTTCAGAATAAAATCAAATTTTGGACGATTGTTTCTCAAAGAAGTTTATATGGATAGGCTTTCGAAAACCCCAAAAATAGATCTGGCACGCTACCAAAAAATTGTGAATCTTATTTAGCGCGTTTACACGTATTTGTTTCTCATTCATTTTCTTATTTATCACGTAAGTATGATAGTCATGGCATTTTGGTTTATTTTATTTTATTCATTTGCCATTCAAAAAACATTTCTAAATGATAAACAGCTGGTAAACTGAATAATTTTGTATAAGCTAGACTACTTAATATAATAAAATTACTGTTTAAAGATCGATTTACCTTTTTGGGCATCTGCTGCGGTTTTATGTAAGACGGCTTGACTTGGTTGACTGGTTTCATTTTGGGCTAAAATATTAGAAGAATTTGTTGATCAAGAATAATTCCATAAAAAATACAATGTCACGTAAAATTGGGCGAAAATCAGATGCATAATTAGTAAGTGGTTAATAATATTGAACCATGAGCTGAAGTTTTCTATATTTATAAAACATTTTAAAGCATTCAAGCCTGATTCAGTCACCTTTCTGTTGACGTAAAATTTATTCTCAATGCTAACTTTCCGTTTTAAAATAATAATTACGATTAGATTTTACGTTTAAGAATTTTTAAATTTAGATTAAATTTCAGATCATAAAGATAATTAATTATCACATTTATCATAATACATTGTTTAAAGACCAAAAAGTGAGCCAGTTTTTCCAATTTAGCCAGAACTTGATCACTGCTAATTTCATATGTTTTTATATTCCTGCATTGAAATAATCGAAAATTATTTTATTTTAGCTGCAGTCGATGTCTGAGAGTATTGTCAGACCTACTGTAAAAATATTTAGTAGCGGACGCGCTTAAACATAAAAATTAGAATTTTAAACGTCTTATAAAGCTAAAATTTGCAAATATTATATTACGAGTACTACCAGAGTGTTTGGATTTTTCTTGTAAGGCTCCGGTTTCGATTCGAAATAATTCGGTTTATTTTCAGACTGTTCTACATTCGGTTGGATTTGAACTTGGGTCGCTCCTGGTCTCGCTGGAATGTGAGTCCTCGGAGATTGCGGGCTGAAATTACGTATTTTATGAATCAGTTTTATTTATAAAGTGACATATATTGCAAATAATTTATCGAATTAAAATCGATTTGTATTATTTTTAACGAAGTTTTTGGGCGAGCTTCTACCTTAGCACGCCATTTAAGCACAGCCAGCCGGTCTGGGGGTAAGTGACAGATATTTTTTGGATCAAAACGCCTTCGAAAACTGAATTGATATAACTGCTAAACCAGCATAAAAACGATCTTATTTTACACTTTATAATCATTTTCAAGCACTAATAATTTTTTATTTTTATCATATTTTAGGCTTTATTTTGTCAATTTTAAATTTTCCATTCTTTCTATTATTGGAAATCTAGATTTTTCTATATCGTCACGTGTTGTTCATCAACCTCTTATTTGTTTTTATCAAAATTATAATCACATTGCAGAAAAAAACAAGCATGCGATATAAACAGATGACAGTAAATATACCCTGCGAGAATTTAATTTTAACGCAGTTTTGTAATTTCTGTATTTTGAATAAACCTTCTTATTGTCGTTTGTACAGAATAATGACGTTTTGCGAAATGTTTATATTCTTCATACAAAGAAAGATGGCATAATATTTTCAGTTTTTCGAAACATTGAGCTTTCTTAATTCTTTTGTCATATGTTAAATTTCCTCAAATTTGCTACTAATCCCAATGTTCGTTCAGCTTATTAAAAAGTGACTTTGAAAAGCTTTGTCACATATGTACATCTAAAGCGCACCTATTTTGAGCTGAAAAATGTTCGTTTTCATATTCTTTTCATAACATTTTTTAGTAATTCTGAAAAAGGCCGTTTTGTTTTAGAATACTAAAACATAAAAAATTAAAAACATATGAGTGAATTGAGCTAAATATAGTCAAAAATGAAGAACACGCGTAGGCATACATAGGCAGCAGCCAACTTTGGGAGACAGGGAGGCAGAATTGCCACAAATAGCACCAAGATTTAATTCTGGAGGGTCTATCGATTATTAGTGGGTCCGCCGGATTCTGAAGGCTCAGACCCTGCTCCCCCAGACCCCTCTTCATGCCCATGGTGCGAAGTGCCAAAACTTTATACTTTTTTCTTTAACTTTTAATGAGAAATTTCTAGGACAATTACACAGATATTTCTGGGAAAATTACGCAATGTTTCGGAAATTCAGTCTGCCTCATAAAACATGCCGTATGTTGAAGTGTTAGAATTGTGTAATCGGTTGATTATTTCAATGATTTAGGTTAGATTTCTTAATGAGGGACTTTAAGTGATATAAACGACTGAAAAATTTTGAACGAACTCATCTCACCAGTATCTTTTTAATAAACGAAATTGAAAACGGGCTTCAATAGATAATTAAAATCGATCAGCGACGCCTTCATTTCGTCCAGGAAGTACAGGAATGAAGAAATCGATCGGTTATAATTATTAAAAATATTGAGGGTTTAAAGGTTTTCACCGCCCTTAGCCCCAAAAAAAATTTTACACCCCTCCAGATATTTTTTATACCTCCCCCAGAAGGCATGACTAATCAAAAGTTTGCGACAATCTTTAAGTTTAAAGCACTTTTAGCAATCTCTTTGCGCAAAACTGTTAGATTTATGGCACATCGCGCCATAAACTCTTTTTTGACTATATTTTTTTAATTTATTCAAACTTATTTCCTGTTTTTACGCTCTGGAAAGATGGAGCATCGTCAGAAATACCGACAAGCGATGTTTTTGACGAGTATCGACCACCTTTGAGCCCAGAAATGGCATTTGCAATTTCGCTCCTTCCCTTTAATTCCCATGCTGTGTAAGTCTGCAGGTAGATTATGTAGGTCTGTGAAGCAAGCAAGGTCTGCGACTAAATCTAGGGGGTCTGAAGTGTCCTAAAACTTTCAGCGATCAATAAGGCGCTCAAAAATAGATCACGGGGCTCCGCACTATAGGTGGGCAGCACCAAAATTGTGGGGTGGGGTGCAATTTTTTCAAAGGTCAAAAGATGGTCTCAAAAATTGTGATATAGCGAAAAGACAACATATTTCAACGTTACTCATCGAGCATTATCTATTGGCAATAAAAGATTGCGAAAAAAACAACAAAAATTTCAAAAATTGAATTAAGGGAGAATTTCTGTTTCTGGGAGGTATCTGGCCCTCCTGGGGGGTGCATACCCCCTCCAACCCTCTCCCCACCCTACGTCCATGTGTGGTCCGGACACTCTTTTTCGGCATTTCTCATTGAATGTAGAATCACCTTGTTCATTTCCCTGTGAAATTATACGAACTGAAATATTTTTATAAAAATTGTTCAGACATTCGAATTCGTTAAAAAATTAAATTCAATCAATGGATTCCAGTATCACATTAGTCCAGAATAAGTTTTTATTATACATCTGTATACTGTAATACTATTTATTTGAATTATTATTATAATTAATAATTTAATTATGTTTCATTAATTGATTATTACACTAATGTTATCGTATATTTCTGCGCCATAAACCAAATTATTATTTATTATTAAATCCCTTTTGATGCTAACATAAAAAAATTACGCTGAATATTCGGTTGTAACTCGGGTCACACCATCTGGCGCAGTCCCGCGTGACTCGTCCGGTGGCACAAAATGCTTTGGGGTCATCAACGCCACTGAACATTTCATCGCAGTTTGGGAATCCTTGTAGTGTCAAAGCTTCGTCGGATAAAAACAAAATTATCGGGGACAATGTCGCTAAAAATGCGGAGAATGATACCATTTCAGAAATTTTCGGCGCAGAATCTGGACGATCCAAATAAATTCCCGGCAGGTGAATTCGAATAGAGCCTAAAATAAATGAAATGGAAAAAAATGTTAGCAGAAATTTCGGCTTGAAGCTCGTAAATTTTACCTATGACGATCAAAACATCACACTTTATAGATAAAAAATAGTGCCAAAACAGCATCAGAAATGCTGAGCCGCGAAAACTCATTCGGATTTGAAACGAAAGGAATTTCTAAATTTAATCGAAAAAGCAAGAATTATACACAGATTATCTTACCGATTGAACAATTTTGATATTTCATGCAATTTTTGATTATTTGGCCTAGCGCATTGTCGAATGTTGTGATAGGTTTTTACGGATTTTGGAGTCCAGAGACCCCCAGAGACACGTGGACGTGGGGAGGAGGCTCATATCCAAGAATCTGAAAATTTATCCCCCGAAATTGATAACCCCCAATATTTAATATTAGGCGTGTTTCTTGGGATTAATGCCGTTTTGACCTCCTTACCGCCCGCAGAATTTGGCTACCGCCCATGTATGTTACCATACCCCAAGCTCATAGAGATCAGAATAAATTAAAAATGTGTGTATCAACATTTATTAATAAAAATTTTAAAAAACTTATTATAAACGAGGTCGACGATGACTCGCTAGAATTTCTTGAAGAAATAAATCTTATATAAGTTATAATGCAAACGTCTGAATTTTCAATGCACAATGCCCACAAAATAATTTCGCAGATCAGAGGGAATCAATTGGTCCTCCTACTTCAATTACGCCTCGATCAAGTTCTTACAGAGCTCTATTAATCCTAGGAAATATTGAATCAAGAGGAAATGAGGAAATAAATTGAAACACAACCACCTTGTCACGTTAGTGGTACATTTTGTTCAAAATAGGAAAAGATTGAGCCAGCGAAACGGTTTCTCAGTGTCGGTCTAAATTTTCTATTTTGAGAAGTTTTGTGCCCCGAGGGTTCTTTATTTAATAGCGTTTCATTGAACAAAGCAAGTGGGTGAAGAAAAATTGACAAAACTCTTAAATAGTGCACCCGCAAATTTCCAAAAATAAACGTTTCATTTTTGGAATCTTTGCGGGACGTGGCTGGCTGGATACTTCATCATTCAGTGTTAATTCTTCGAAGGTCAAAAAAATTTAGCCTGGATCGACTTATGCGACGTGCGAAACGATAAGAAATAATTTCAATTATTACAAATCAAGCTCATATTTATGTTTAATAATCACTAAAGTTTGGACGTGCGTTTATAATCTCTTCAATACTTTGTAATTTCTAAAAACAAAACGCCATCGTTACGGGTGCTCTTTTGAGTGTACAATGGAAGTAAATATTTACTACCTACGTCTCTGATCTTGAGGGAGATCAAAACAGGTTTCTATTAATAAGTTTTACTCGTCTGGTGATCGAACGTTACGTCATCAAAAACAAAATAGATAATCCTTACCGGTGCCTCCGCATTAATGGGGAGCGTAGAATCCCCGGAATTTATTCTAAATAATCACTGATATTATCACAAACCATTTGCGATCTAAATAAAATTGTTGTGTTTTCAGCGACTGGCTTCAAATTACGCACTAAATTATTTTAAATGCGAATAAAAGTGATGAGGACTAACATGAAATTCTCGAAGTTTGTGTGGAAAACAAGGTGTGCGGATTACTATATTTTGAGATGGCTAAGAGATTATCGAGGATTACGTTTGGGTGTCTCATTGAAATCGCTCAATCATTCCAGTATGCTAAGCCCCGGGGTTGTTTCATAAAAGTATTTTTGCATAAATTTGTCTATTCCCATCAAGATAGTGAAGCTTTTACCTCAGAAGTCCCGTGTCGTTGATTAGAAGCCCCTCAAAAATTCGAAATTTATAGGTTTAAGCTGCCCTGTAGTTTAACATTGATTGGTGTTAAAATGAGCTCAAATGTTCTATATAATTTCAATAGCCTTAGAAAACCTCTAAAATTGGTGAGAATCTCTTCCTGACAATAAAATCACTCGAACATCGGTTACAAATCAAGGAATCCGTTAAGCCTTTATGGATTTATGTAGGATCATAGATGCATAAGACGCCAGGTTTTGTGGTCTGGCTGGATTATCAGAAAAATCCTATACCTTTTAGGATTTTATTCTTAATCTGTCTTAGTCGTTTACTCCGAGATTTTTTTATGCCAATGGATAGAGCTCGAGGGATAACGCCGAAATAATTTTTTTCACTTGGTCTCGATTTCCGTTGATATTTTTTACCATGAAAATCTTGTGGACCTACATATCTGTTTCATTTATTCGAGAGCTTTTTCGGCGAATCTTTTCCGAGGCTACAGTGACTCCAGGATCCCTACTTACAGTAGGTCATTTACAGGTCACTGTAGCTAAATAAAGAAGAAGGGTTTTTCAATTAAATTTCCTACGGCATAATTAATCCTCGTCTTTCAGCAGATCATGCAAAATGCGGATGGAATACGCTCATTTAGCTTGTCATAAACTGACCCTTAAACACGATAGACTAGCGTTTCAAACATAAACAAGAGCTTCCGCTTAGCGTTTCTGATTGTCGTCGAAGCAACACGGGTTCGATTCCTGCTGCAGGCTTTTTATTTAGCGCACACTGTTTAGATGCTTGATATAAGTCTATATGGACGGTTTAGTGCATTAAAAATGAAAGAATGGCAGCCGCTCGCCCCCACTCAACTTTTCTGTCGAGTTATATTACGAGTAAGTCACTTAGTTAGGCATTGCCCTAAGCAAAAATTACTGAAAAAGCTCTAAAATAAATGACACAGACTATAACAACAATGACCGCTAAATTTTGGCGCTGTTCATATATCTATATATGTTGTGGCTGGTCTTGAATGAGCTCTGATGGAGTAGAAATCAGGTATAAATGCACAAACGGCATAAAAACTACCTTGTCAATACTTTTTAATTACCCATTATAAGCATATTTGCAAATTGATTTTCATTCATTTTTCTGCAACTTTGCTTTATTCTTTTACAAGAAAAACTTCTTTCCGCCTTTTGGGAGTCAAGGCCACAAGCGCACAACATTTCCGGCGCGCACCTGGGAGCTTAGCCAAAGGCTCTATTGAACTAAGGTAAACTTTAAAATATGCACACTTTAAAAATAGAGTGGAAAACTGGCATAATTAAAAATAAAGTCAGGCAAACAACACGCTAAAAATGAAGCAACTTTTATTCTTTTCGTAAATTTCTTAATAATTATAGCAGAAAAATTGATTTATATAACGATTTTGTTTTATTCATACTAAATTAGGCAAAAGTCGTTTTTTTAATATTTTTTGCATATTTTTTCCTTAAATATATTATTTTTACAACAGTGTAAGTCTCTAACAAAAGAAAGTAGTTCAACGTGGTCTGGTTAACATGAAACCAAAATTACTTGTTTATCAATGTTTGTTTTTATTTTGTTTCGTTTAGCCTGTGCGGTACAGCAGCACTTTTATCGCGGGTTGTTGCATTCAGACATCAATATCTTTAATTTGCTAGCAGTTGCCATAATGTGCAACATTTGATTGAAGTTTAATTGTTTTGTAACAAACTAATACCATTAAGCAAATTATGTTAGTGTAGACAATTAGAAAGGCTTAAAATAAAACAGGTTGCATTTGACCGCCTCAATAGTTCTGTGAAGTTACAGGGTTATAAAGACCTATAATGCTCTGACAGATACTTTCATGACATGAAAAAAACGACTTCTGCCTAATTCGTTGTAGACCAAGAACAGCTCAAGCTGCATAAACAAAACTTTGCCACATTCTTACAGAGGTCATAGGCTCTTAAATCATACAAATTGTGTTTAATTTGGTCCAGTATTGCAGAAGTTTTGAGCACAAATATGCCAATCGTATTTTAGCCAACCTGTGTGACCAACTGATATGCTTATCTACCTTTATCCGCATAATAATCGAGAATTTTATACTATTATTCAGACTTCATTTTATCAATAGATAAGCTCATCGAATAGCCCAAGACTTTTCTTTTCATTCCGTTTATTCGCGAAGGGCTTCGGCTCCAGTTTTCAGCTCATCCTTAGCGCACGTTGACGTAGAGGGGGGTCTGAGCTTGGGGTTCGCATCCCTCCCAGATGTTTAAAGAAAGCACTTAGATTACTTTAGACCCCAATATCTTATTTTTAGTGATATTTTGAACAATTTTAGCCGATTTCATCCAACCGGACCTCTCAGAAGTTTCTTGCTGCCCTGTATGATCCTTAGTGCTAGAAAAATTAGTTCTCAATTTAAGCTTGTTGAAAATGATTAGTAGATATTGAATTTATTTTTTGCTGATTCATTTGATTGACCACAAACTTTAACGAAAATTCTCGGCTACTCCAAATGCCAAAAATTTCACAGTTTAGCATTTTGAAAGCACCGAACCGAAAATATTACTCTTGATCGTTTTCTTTCAATTATGTAGATTGGATTGAAAATTAAATTATAGTAGAAAGATAATAATTTCTAAAATAAACTGGCATAAAAATTAATAAATTGAATTAAGTTGTCAATTTAATCGATTTACTTGATTACTTGATAGCGCGTTATATTTGTTAATATTATGTTCCAAGCATCTTTTTCGAATGGTTGTATATTGCTTCTTAATTATTGTAATTCATGATTGTATTAATTGTTAATTATTATGAATTCTTAATGATTTCCTGAATTTAATTTATTGTGGTCGGTGAAACTTAGCTCAGCTTTTTAAAGTATTTTTTAGGTTTTTGCTTAATTTAGAATGAGACGTTCACGTAAAATCTAGCAGCCTAATTAATTCTTTAAAATCAGTAATATTTCCAAAATAAAGCTTCAAAAATTTAATACAAGCGTTATTTGCTTAAATGCTTAATAACATCAAAACTTAAGCAGTTTGTTCATTCAAATAAGTCGTATATCATATTATACCAGTCTTGAACCCTATGTAGGTTAGTTAAACTTTCTATATTTGACAAGTGATGCACGACGATTTATTCAAGTTATTTAAAATCTTGATGCAATATACATTCATCCCTACAGGGGGTATTTTGATTTCTGGGGGTATTCTGATTTCTGGGGGGTGCATACCCCCTGAACCCCCTCCCTCACGCCACGTGTGGTCATAAATGAACGATTAAGTAAGGGTACTTATAATACCGTAGCTTTCAAAACTAAGTGCGTATAATAAATATTTTTGCCTGAAGCAATCAAAAATGTGAAAACACGATTTAATAATAGTTCTGCATTGAATAATAGACTAAAATATGTTAAAATGGGCTAAAATAAATATTTATTTAGCAGCGAAACAAGAGTTTAATAACATTTAGTCTGTTTCACCAAACCTTGTGCACGGATCACAGTCTTTGAGTCAGTGCTAATCGACTACAAAAGCTGATCTAAAGTGGAGCAATAGCAATTGATTAGCACATGAAGTTTTACTGTGCAAAATTGTATTACAGTAGGCTGCGTATATCGAGTTATGGGGAGACGCTTGCTATTGCCAAAGCGCATTTCTGCATCAAAAATTTAAACCACTTTTGTAGCCTGATTCATGCGGATTAAATTCAAAAGAAAACCTCAAAGTTTAATGAAACAGATTATAGTTTTGAATAGTGGATTGAAAAATTTCCGACTATCATGATTTTATCAAGGAAACGATAGCTCGCTTTATCGTCGACGAGAATACATTACGAGAATTTGATTGAAGGCGAGGTTGAAAGTTTCGAGTTTTTGAAAACGAAGTTGAATGTTTCGAGTTGAGGTAACAAGGCTGTTATTCGCATTGCAATTTTTCCTCAGTGTGAATCAGAATAATAATTTTTTGGACAATTTTAAGTCGCACTTGAAGAGAACGAGAAAAGCAAAAATGGTAAGATATATTTATCCCGTTGTAGTTGCCCAACCAGCTATAGTCTGTTTCACACAAGTTTGGGCATAAATTTTAAAAACATGTCCGACAAAGAGCCGACAGATTGCGATTATAGCATTATTTTGATGTATAATTATCGTAATCCGTCGGCTTACTTTCGACAGAAAAAAATCTTAAAATTTATGCCCAAACTTATGTGAAACAGAATATAAATGCCTCTCAGACTTCCGCATTTCAAACCATACAGAATCAAAGGTAACGCTTTAGCGCGTACCTATATTATACTTGGACCACCCTAAAAAGTGACTGCCCCCTACAGCTATAACGAGACACTTCTGTATTGTGCGGGTTTTTAAAGAGATTAATAATAAGAAAATTCGATGCCATCGTTTTTTAATTTTTAACACTTCTACCCGGTGTGTGAAGAGCGTGTAATGTTTTACTGTAATGTTATAACATGCATACACTTTATTAATTTTTGTCCGGTCACAGGACTTTTCTAACTCAGTTTTGCATTCTGCTTGGTCTGATTTTTTTATGTAAACAATTGACGAAGCTCAAAACCGCATTTTTGTTTTTTTTTAAAGTTACTTATTTCCAGAGTGGCAGTGTAAAGAGGGTAAAGAATCTGAGGGTTAAAAGACACTATATTTCGGTTGTATTTGGTCTGTCAACAACTACAATTATGAGCCCCAAAATATTTGTTCCAGCAGAAATTTTGACTAAAGGGCCACTTTAAGCTCAACAACAAACTTTTGTACACTCCACTCGGAGTAAATATTTAGGGTTTTAAACTTTACACTTCAGTAGATCATGTAAAAAACAGACTTTGTATAAGATTTCTCTGCTAACATTTCCGCTTATATGTCTAGATAAATTGAAAAAAATAGAAACAACAGTCATTTTTAACGGCTACATTTCGCAGCAAATGGCATTTAAGAAGACCCAATATTGACTTATTTATAGGGGTGTAAAGTTCTAAGTCTGAAATGGACGAAAAAACACGTTTTCCTCTATTTCGATCGATAAATATCTCAAATATTTTTGCGGAACAGAAGTTTTACACATACAAATGTACCACAATAAGAAGGACACAAACTGGCTGATGGCTGAACTCGAATTTCTTTACAGTCAATTGGTAGTCAAGTTAAGATTTTTAAAGTTTACAATGTGTTGGATGGTGGAACATACGTTTTTGTCTGTTGTTATTGTTCGCCACTTTTTGCGTTGAGAAGTCAGAATAGATCGAATAGAATAAAAATGAAGTACTTTCTAAGAGGCACAAGTTACAGCAAATTGTGTTTGTTTACATCAATATTTAGCTTTTACGGGAGGTGTAAAGTCAAAAATTGTGTGAGGTAAACGTGTTTCTGTCTTGCCTTTTTTCTGCAAACTTTTCCGGTTATGAATCTAGACACGATCTCAAGTGTAAAATGTACCAGAATTAAACGTGGTACGCCAGTTGGGCGCGTTTGTTTAGATTCGACAATGGTGAAAAAATGGTTTACATCTGATATTTATTTGTCTTCAGGCCATTGTATAGACTGGATTTTTCATAAATAGTAATCGTAATATTAGAATAATATCAGAATTACGAATCTCACTAAAAACTTCTATACAATCTGGGGTTGTGTAAAGTTTACACTGCAATTGGCTTAAGTTCTAGAGCCTTGTGGAAGCTAAACTTTTTTCAAAATGTTCCACGTAACGTCAGAATTACGAATATGACTGTTACTTTTCCCGACACCAAGTAGTCGTGTAAAGTTATACACTATTCATTTATTGTTAATTTGTATTTTACCATACAAATTTATATTTACTTTCATAGCAATGCAATATTTGAATTTTTTCAAATATATTCCATAAGGTCTGGATTACGAATCTGACTGTATGTTTTGTTTACACGCAGTAGTTATGTAAAGTTTACACTGAAAATTAAATTTAGTTTCAGAGCGTTGCAGAAGCCTCATTTTTTTCAAAATCTTATATCTAACGTCAGGATTACGAATCTGAGCGTGAGTGTGCTTTACACCTGATAATTGCGTATAGCTTATGCTGAAGACCTTTGATCCGTAAGGTAATGTTTTCTTTGCTGTCATTATTGTGGCTTGTTACCGTATGTGTTTACTCACTGATTTACTCAAATAATGCTAATTATTAGTGGGGTACTAGCAATGAAAAATGCTCCGATGGGATGAAAAAGACGAATATACTTGGGATTGTAGATTATAAAGGATGTAGAGGAGAGGACTAGGAAAAAGCTTCTTATGCACATGCTTAAAGTCGCAAAAACTGCTAAAAATTAGACTTTCTCTAAGCAAAGCAGAAAATCGTAACATATTCTGGTGCCTCTGAAAAAGTTTAACCTAATTTTCAATGCTTCACATAAGAGTGTACAAACATAATCTATAGTCTGCTCCATTCCAGAGGGCCCATTTTTGCAACCGTCTTATTACTGTATTAAATTGTTTTGGCATGAATGGCTTTTTCAATTATTTCGCGTCCATTGAATTATTTGCTACAGTAATAGGCTGTAAATCGAAATAGGCCGTTTGGAATGGAACAGACTGTAGAATGTTTACTTTTTGTAAATTGCTTGCAAGTTGCATGTAATGCTGACTGGCTTTGCATCGTGATTGATTGATAGAAAACTAAATGCGATTTAATTTGAAGGTGTTTTGTTTTGTTATCTTTAGCATTACAGCAATAAAACCTGGCGTCAATTGATTATGTAACACAATCGTTGTGAGCATGCAAGCGTACCTACATTTATAGTCTGTTTCATGTAAGCTTACGCGTTTCCCGCTGCTTGAAACCAACAATTTATTTGCATGTCTTGAATGCATCGATGTTTGCTATTCCATTCATTTGGCTTGCAGAGTCTCACCAAGTTTAAGTTTACTAAATCTGATTTCCCTCAGCTACTGCATAGCTAACTTGCTAGCTTTTTCAATCTTTTTTTATTTCAATGTTTATCTACAATCTGAAGGCCGCAGAATATACTTCGATTCTTTGCGTTGCTATAGAGAGAGAGTCTGATTTTTGGCAGATTTCGCGACTTAAGGCATATATAGAGATATAGGTAGCGTTTATCTAGACCCCTCCATACCTGGGCGTGAAACCAAAATCCCCATCCCACCCAGAACCCAAGATACCACACTTTGCCCAGAATTCAATTTTCGGAATTTTTTTTTTTTTTTTTCGCAATTTTTTGATGCCAATAGGTAGTGCTCGATGAGAAACGTTGAAAAATGGTGTTATTTCGCCATTCCACCATTTTAGAGCCATTTTTTGAATATTGAAAAATCCTGCGCACACCCCCCCCCCAGAACTTTGGTGCCGCCCACCTATGGTCTTCTCCTTTAACATCATAAATAATCCGCAATCCCAAGTATATTCGTCTTTTTTGTTCCATCAGGGCATTTTTCTTTGCTAGTTTCTGAATGCTAACGAATAAACACTTAGTGGCCGAGTTTAAAAACCTAAAGTTGAAGAATTCCAGCATAAATCGATTATAGTCCGCTTCATTTAGCCTAAAGATTTTCAGAAAAATTCAAGGTGACTAGAAAAGTGATAGAAACTAATACGGTAGGCACGATATTCAGCAGTCTATCGAGTCTCATGTTGACGAATACCATTGTTGAGCCGGATGACTGCATCAAATTTCTAAACCACTTTTGTAGCTTGATTCTTGCCGAAAAATTCAATAGAAAACCGCTTAATCAATTGAAACAGACTATAAGGAAAAGTAGGCGGCTTAAAAATCAATTAAGCGGAAATACAATAAATCATCAACATACAAGCTGTCATTTGAAACGGATAACACCAGTGTCCGGTTCCGATATTCTCTGGCTAATGCAGACATGAGTCCATTGCCTGATAAATATTGACAATATTCAGTCTGTCAACAGCCCACTGGCGGATTTAGAGGGGGCGGGGAGACGAACGCCTTCCCAGGTTATTAAAAAATATTTGAGTGCAATGAGGGAACAGATGTGTATTTTTTATGATTTAAGCCATTTTATCATGATTTTTCAAATTTTTCCGGCGCTTTGCGCTAGGGTGGTACTCATAAGTTGGCGGCACCAGATATATGGGGGAGTGCAAGATTGTTTCAAAGGTCAAAAAATGGCCTTAAAAATGGTGGTATGGCGAAAAAACACCATTTTTCAACGTTTCTCATCGGGCATTATCCATTGGCATCAAAAAATTGCGAAAAAAAACAAGAAAAAATTTTAAAAAAATTGAATTCTGGGGGTGGGGTTATTTTGATTTCTGAGGGTATTTTGGTTTCTTGGGGGAGGGTTGCATACCCCTCAATCCCCCCTCTCCCCACGCCAAGGTATGGTAGTACTCATTTATGACACTTACTGACTCTGTTAGCGCTCTAAATATTTTAAATTTACGTCAGGAGAGAGGTTTTTGTACAGAGCAGAGATTTTTCATCTCCCACAGTGATTTATCGAATTTTTTCGGCTATTTGTGTCGATTTTTGCATTAATTTTGCAAGTTTTTGATGTAAAAAACTTGAAATATATTCCGAAACATTTTCTCCTTTTTTGCATCAGAAATAATTTTATCGATCAAAAAACAGCAGAAAATCGGAACTTTGACCATATCTTTAATGAAATTAAAATAGTATAATAAATTTTTTTCTGAAAAATCAACCAGAGTTTTGTTGAGCTAAAAATGACTTCAAAGATAAGTGTTAAAATCAAAATAGGTAAATAAACTACGAAAATGCACAATTTCTGTGTCGATTAAGGGTAATTTTGTAAAAAAATTTGACTCTTTTTAAATTTTTTAGCTATGTTCAACTTTTATCCAAAACACCTGCCTTTTGTGCTAAAAATGGGAGATGACACTTTTTCCTAAACCCTCCTCCTATGTGCATGCTTATGACCATTGATGCAAAGCAGTTGCCGATTACGCGAGATCAAATTGTCTAAGGGTCCACCAGAAAACTCATTTTGAGTCAAAATGGTCGCAAAAACTGGTACAAATGCAAATTAATAGCGTAAAAAAACTACGTTTACACACGGTTTCAGGTCAATTTCCAAGCACTTTTGCTAAAAAATTTCAACTTGCAGCCGTCAATTGGCTTTATTTCTGTTAAATAGTTCTATTCAATCTATCCCTGTAGATGTGGTAACCATAGGTGGTCAGCACCGAAATTCTGAAAGGGGAGTGCAAGATTTCTCAAAGGGCTGAAAATTGTCTTAAAAGTGGTGGTATGGCCTAAAAACACCATTTTTCAACGTTTCTCATTGAGCGCTATCTACTGGCATCAAAAAATTGCGTAAAAAACAAAAAACTTTCAAAACTTGAGTTCTGGGGGGTATTCGGCCTTCTGGGGGGTTGTATAACCCCCAAACCTCACCCCTCCCCAACGCCCACGTGTGGTGGTGACGCCAAGGGACAGATTTAAAGCTTAATAACGAAACGAAATCTTTAAGTATCACGGTCGAAGCTGAGCCCAGTGACATTTAATTATTGGTTCTTGCAAGCCGAGGCAGTTTTTGAACGACATGAAATCTTTAACATTTTTGGGCCATTGTGGCATCATCGACGGATTGCAAAAGGGTTCGCAATTGCTCCTGCTTCCCGACAATAATTTCCTAGCATTGCAGCAAAATCTGGCGTCGCTTTTTCCATCGGCCGCCGCGCATTTGATGAAATTTTCGAACATTTCGACCGAACATTTTTTTCTATTACGTAATATGCCTTGCACTAGCTTAAATATAATTTTATTCCAAACTCTTATCCGATCATTACAATTTTTTTATCTAAAAATAATGATTAAGCCATGTATATATGCAAATGAGTGGCAGGCAAGATGAGACGGATGACGTGATGTCCATACGTGGGCGTTGGGGAGCCTGGAGGGATTTAGACTGTGTACATGACAACAAGATATATGGTGCGCCATGTTGAAAATAAAAGTTCACCGTGGTTGAAAACTCAAAAATTCGGGCTATGTAAAGCACATAATAACTTCAAAAATTCTTGATGCACAACATGGCCGATGTGAGGGGTCAGCCGATATGAAGCGGCTGAAAAATCGAGCTTTCTGGGTCCAAAATAATCTAAAAAGTGGTTTAGGCGCTAAAAGAGCGATAAAACTACCTTATTACTCAGTTTCTCTTCAATTTAAAGCACTTTCGGATAAACTTTAAATTTTCACCCATTTTACACCTTCATTTCACCTCATTCTAAAGTACTTTTGAAGAAACTTTTCAATTTTTATTCATTTGGACCTTCATTTTGCCAGAAATTTCCTTTTATTGCGCTGGGCTGTCTGATCCCTCAAACCCCTACATGCATGTCTGGTCTAACCATAGATGCACAGAATGGCCGATCTGGTGGGCTGATGAGTGTAAGTTTTTGAGCTTCTTTGCTTGAAATGGCTTCAAAAAGTGTAGCGTAAAAACTGTGCTATGATCCGCACTTCCTGATCAATTTCAAGCACTCAAAAAGGTTTCCAATTTCTAACTATGATTTTTAGGCCTTTCGTTTGCCTCACTTTTCTCGAGAAAAATCTCCCTTTTTCCATCCTGCTGGGGTCCAGAACTATAGGTGGGTAGCATCAAACTTCTAGAGGGGTGCAAAGGTCAAAAAATGGTCTTAAAAAGGTGGTATGGTAAAACAAACACGATTTTTCAACATTTCTCATCGAGCACTATCCACTGGCATCAAAAATTGCGAAAAACAAAAAAATTTCAAAAATTGAATTCTAGGGGCATACCCACCCAAACCCCCCCCCTTTACGCCCACGTGTGGTCTAGACCCCCAAACACCCCTAACGTGGATGTCTGGTGATAACGTCTTTTTCGTTGTAATAGCCAAATACCGTTATTTACGAAAGAATAAAGCAAAAAAGAAATAATAAGAATAACTTGATAGAACATTAAAATTTGTTGCTCTGAAATAGTCCATATTTTGCGATATATATGCGACTCAGTCATATAGTTGTGCTGAAAAATTTTTTCATCTTTTTTGAGCCATACGATGCGGGTAGATACAAATTTTTAGTGTATTCGAAAATTTTTAAATTAAAATATGTGAATAATCAAATTATTATTGATTATTATTGAAAATAAACCAAAATTCAAATATGATAATATTTCAAAAATCACCTCCATTGATTTCACGCTGTAATCGCATAGATAAACTAGCGACGAGGATATATTTCTAGCCATGCAACACGTCTTGAATCGGTCGTTTGCTCTATCGAGCGGTACGCATGGCTTTATTCCGTCGCATTTGATCGTCGGTTTTCTTAGAATTTGAAGCTGAAAATACAGTGAAAGGAAAAAATCGAGAGATTAATAATTTTATCAATTTTCTTCAATTTATGCGTTTTTATCTTTCTTATTATTTAGTTTTTATTTTTACTGCTTCTCATTCCTTGCATATAATTTATGTTCATGTTTTCGATTCAAATACCTAATTGAAAATAAGATCGCTTAAAGTTAGCTGATCGAAGGAATTCAGGACCACAAAAATTTTGTATTCTATCAATTCTCTAAATCGGCACATTTAGGTAACAAGTGAAATTCGATCTAAAAAACAAGCTTCAGCATGAGCACCAGTGTAAGTAATATTTTCTTTATGCATAATATATACTCCATAATATCTGAAGATTACTAGAGCATCCAAAAATTCTCCGATGGAACAAAATGGACGAATGCGCTTGGAATTACTCATAAATAAGGATGTAAAAGGAGGGGACTGGGGATAAGTTACCTATGCACACAGGTGGGCGTGGGAGGGGTTGGGTGTAGTGATGTAAAAGATCATCTGGATCTGATCTTTTATCCAGATTCAGATCCAGATCCAGATCATCTGGATCTGGATCTGGTTATTTTCTGATCTGGTTATCTGATCTGGATCTGGATCTGCCAGAAAATCTGAACCCGATCTTTATCTGGATCTGGATCTGGGTAAAAATCAGGATCTTTTACATCACTAGTTGGGTGTATGCAACCCCCCACAGAAGTTTGAATACCACCCCCCCCCACAGAAACCAAAATACCCCCACAGAATTCAATTTTTGAAAATTGGTTTCGTTTTTTTCGTAATTTCTTGATGCCAATGGATTGTTCTCAATGAGAAACGTTGAATAATGGTGTTTTTCCGCCATACCACCATTTTTAAGACCATTTTTGACGTTTAAAAATCTTGCACCCCCATGATTTAGGTGCTGCCAATCTATGCCTATGCATGCCTGTGAAGGTTGAAAGAATTAACTAAAAACTAGACTTCCGCTAAAAGCGCATAAACGAATTATATTCTGCGGCCTGCAGAAGGGAGTTGCACCTACGACGTGAAAATTAATAAAATTATAGCTTATTCGTAGATAGTATGATATGCGTTGTTATGCGACAGCAATTAACAAGATGGTCGGCTTACCATAATTTATTTATAATGCCACTGATCATTAAGTAAATGTCAGAGAAATTCGATGTTGATAAGAAACCAAATCGGTCATTAAAACACATCGAGGCGCCTCATAATCTCTATTTTTCTTAGCCGTTGAACAATGTTTTGTAGAGGAGAGCTTTTATCAGAGGCCGCAGAATATACTTCGATTTTATGTGTTTGTAGCGGAAATTTAATTTTTACGCTACCTATAATAATTGTTTTGATTTCTTGCAGCTCGCCCTAAATACATGTTATGTTGAGGTATCAGTCGGAAGGGGGCTTGAGGCTCTACACATCATAGCTTTAATGTTACTGAGCTGAACCCTCTAGAATTTTCAATTTTCCTCAAAATCGAATAGAACACGTATTTTAAATGTTTTAGTGGCCTTTCGCTCTAAATGTTGGCGCCAAGCCATATACTTTTTCGACTAAATTTTTATTCATTTACTCAAATTTTTGGCAAATTTTTTTCAAATTTGTTGATTTTCATGTTTTACGTTGCAGAAAGTACGAGCACCGTCAGAAACGTCGAAATAAAATTTCTCACTACCAAAAAAATCATTTTATAAAAAGTTTAGGGGGCTGAGCGCTGACTCCCCCTCAATTTCCTCGTTTATATTAGAAATGCTGTTTAAGCCATCTTGAAAACGCCGTTTCTAGACACCGTTGTTCATGCAATCAATAACGAAAAGAATCGAAAAAAATTAAAATCGATTACCGTTGGTTTAGGTCTAATTGTGGCAAGCTTTCGTACAATACCCGGTTTCTGACTATCAACCCTGCTTCGTCGGATTGATTTAGCCGCAGACGAATCCGGCTTATCACTTTTCAAAACTCGGGCTGCGGGGCTGAGATTCGTATCATTCCCCGTGGACCAAAATACGTCGATGAAATTTTGCAACATCTTGTCTACGGGCCATAAAAAACCTTGGCCGGCTGCGGTGATATTTGAACTTTTCGACGATTTTTTTGAAACCAAATTCTTCGATTTCGAAAGTTTTTTCGGTGGCTTGGCGATTACTTTAGAGTCGGCAGAAACTTCTGTGATGTGCTGATTCTGAACGTTTTGGTTATTTTTGCTTCCAAACAGCCTACTGATCTAAAATAATATTATTCCTAGTAAGCACCACTCTAAATACGAAATTTAGGTATAGGGCCAGACGTGTGAACATTCGGGGTAAGGGGTCGTTAACCTGGAATCCGAGGCGAAAAATGGAAAATTTTCGTGGAAAAATTTGGCAAAATTAAGGCGGAAAGTGCATGGGAGTCAAAATTTTTTATGCAAAAGTACTGGACATTGTATGATTAATACAAATTTTCAAGATCGTTCAGCTCAAAAATAGCTCTCCTTGCTGATCGATTTCGGACCAGACATGCACGTGAGGGTTTATCTCACCCAACCAGTTGGCCCAAAAATTGGGAAGCTAAAGGAATATAAAGAATAAAAATGTATGGCTCAGTTTAGAACGTCCAGAATGCAAAAATTAAAAATTTGTGGATAAAATGATGCAAAGTAAAAATGAAAAGAATTAAAATAGAGAAATTTTTGCAAAAGCGCTCAAAAATTATATTTTAAATGGTAGATTAATCAGTTTTGACGCTATCTGGAAGTTATATTAATTTTTGGGGCCGTTTTGTCTCAAAAGCTTTCTGGCTGACCCCTCACCCCAAACTATCGACTACTTTGAAGTGGCATGCTTTGCAAATGTTTTCATATCTAGTTATTTGCAAAGCGTCGAATAAGAAATAATTGACGCTTTTCTCCTCGCTCACATTAATTTAAGTATGAAAATTCGAGAAAATCAATAAATGAAAAAGTTAAAAGATCACAAAGTCGAATTAAGTCTTGAAAAATTAAAATCTTATAATAAATTGAAAACATTTAAATCAAACAAAAGATTGACTTAAAAGAATTAGGTCGAAAAATAAAAAGAAAAATTGTGAAGCGTACAGTAAAGTAAAAATGGATGTTTACGCTAATTTCGCGAAAAAATAAATTTTTTGTCTTCAAGCTACATGGGCAACGTCTAAATTTTTTTTACACAAAAATACTTAAAGGTCCTAAGAAAGTTTAAAAAATCGATCATTGTGGGAAGACTAATTTTTGATGCATCTCATTGAGCTCTGTCCAACAGTATCAAAAAAATCGTGTAAAATCGAACAAAATTATTAAAATTTAGTTCTAAGGGTCTTTCGGATCCTTACAGTCTTTTAGATTTATGGGAAGGTCTAGTTCAGACCACAGATGCACAGTTTGGTCGGTCCGGTGGTATAGTATATAGTAAGAAGTCATCAATACGAGAATGAAGCAAGAAAGAAGAAAGAAAGTGAGGGAAAAATATATAATAAATAAAAAGATAAATAAAAAAGCATATACTGAATAAAAAGAAAAAAGAAGGACAGTAGAAGTGCAGCATGCTATTAGTAAGAAAGAAACAAAAAGGACGCGTGAAATAGCACAAGTGTACTTAAAAAATATATTTTGAGAGATTACATGTTTTATGAGGCGCAAAAGTTCAAATGAAACAGAAAAAGTAGGCAGGATTATAAACAGAAAACTTACATAAAAAAGGAAAAGGAGAAAAAGAACGTAGAAAATCATATAAACAAACGAGGTCATGAGAGAGAAACTAGGTTCCTACAGTTTCGTGCCTTTTTTCCTCTGACTATCGCTGCAAGCTAGCGGCACCAATCTAGGCGGCTAGACTGCTTTTCATTATAGAAGAAAAATTTATTTAATAAATAAATAAATAAATAAATAAATAAATAAATACATAAATATACTAATTAAAATTATAGATACTATAAATATTATGATAATAATGATAATAATAATATTAATAATAAAAAAGGAACATTAATAGAAAATATATAAGTCATTAAATGAATAAATGTAATAAAAAAATAGGTAAATAAAAAATAAAAACATTGTAAACCTACACGTGTAATACTGCCTTACCTGGCCTATTCAATCACGTGAAGAAATACAATGAGTAAATAGATAGCGAGAGAAAGACAGGAATAGGAAATCTACATCGATGTGCCCCAATACTATGAATACTATGATAATGATAATAAAATTAAAAACAAAAGCAATACTCTAAAACAATTAACAATATTTTAAAAAGACCATGGTGTGAGGAAAGTTGTATTTCCTCACAATCATGTGAGGAAATACAACAAGTAAACAAAATGCTTAAGCTAGAGAGGAATAGAAAGTGTAAGTCAGTCAGTCTTCACCTACTCTGGTATTCTTTGAATGCAGCACATTGAGAAAATATATAATAGGCGCACGCGAAAGAACAAAAATCTAAGTTGATATGCGCCTACTCTGTTATTATCGGTTATAAAGCAGTACATTGAGAATAACTGAACTAAGGCGGAAAAAATATAAAAATGTGGACATTGACGTGGGACATGCCGACGCACCTCATACTCGTATGATTAGCGTACTATAATAAAAATTCTAAAATAGAGTAAAAACTATGCCAATCCACTGTTCGGGATTAAATTCAAAACAGTGAAGAGAATTTTTGTTTTCTTCATACTTTGGCCGTCATTTTGCCGTACTTTTTCCCAAAAACTTTCCGATTTTTACATTCTGTGGTGTCATTGGCGCCCTTAGACCATATATGGAAATCTGATGTGTGGCCTAGCCCTCACAGCACGGGCCAACCTGAATGGGTACAGCCGCTCTATAGGGGTCAGTTAGTGAGGTTTTTTGGTGGCTAACTTGACCTCAAAAACTGGAATTAATTGCTAAAATAGGGTTAAAACTACTTTGCTTACAGTTTATGGTCCATTTAAATTAATTTCAACGGAAAATTCCAACTTCAATCTATTTTTATTTCTAGCCATCACTGCCTCATTTCCCCTTAAAATATCTATTTTACATTCTGACGAGTTAGACTATTCGGGCCCCACATGTTTGTCTGGTCTAGACCATATGTGATCGATCGTGGGGTGTAGGGTTCACTCCACCAGAAATTTCATCCGTTGCAGAATTGCGATTTTCCACAAGTTTCCGAAAATTTGCTAGAAATTCGTATAAAATGTGCTGCTTACAGCGTTTTAATTATATTCGCTCATAAGCTTTCAATTTTCGGCGCTTCGCGCCGTGCACTCATGTTTTGACTATTTTTTGTTCAAGTTCTTCGATTTTTTTCCATTTTTCGAAATTTTCGTATGTTTTTGTGCTCTAGAGAGATAGAGCATCGTCCGAAATGTCTAAAAACGATGTTTTTACGCGTACCCACCATTTTTGGGCCCAAAAATGGCACTATAAGATTTCAACCCCATCCCCAGAATCCCCAGGCTGTGCCTGTCTGGTCTAGACACCAACCCATCCCGCCAATGTGCATTTCTGACCCAGGTTCCCAGAACGCTACGTCCGTACGCGGTGTTCCAGCGTTTACCGGCTTGAATCGATAAAATACAATAGTATTCCTTACGGATTCTAACTTTTGCTATATACTTATAAAATTTATATAACTTCGGTGTATATTTTTGATATAAATTCTATTTATAGCCTACTTTGTTTGGTATGGCGCTACAATAATGAAAGCAATCGCGAGTGACTAGCCCGTCGGCGCAAAATTTTTTCCGATCGATAATATTGCGAAAAATTTCCTCACATATGGATAAATCGTCAATGGTTTTCAAGAATGAAGGAATGGCTAAATATTGCCTTACGAATAGAGCAAGCAGCAAGAGTTTCATTGCAGTATTGCAATCTCTATCATCCAAGCGAGAGCACAGAAAATGACGTGAATGATTAAAAATGGATTGCGTGAATTAAAAATTAGTAGTATATCAATTAATAAAAGAAGCAAACGAAATTAGAAATAAATCAAAAACTCGTAGGACGAGAAAAACGAGTAAAAGTAAAGAAATAAATAAAGCAAATGAATAGAATATTTAAAAATTAAATAAATAAAATACATTTAATCATTGAAATAATCGAATAAAAATAAATACAAAAATTTATTTAAATTAATCAGATTTAATAAATTTAATAATTTACAAATAATAATTGATAAAAAATGAGTACACGAACAATTTTCATAACATTAGTTGACATGGACAACACGTCATCTAATATAATAAGGATAAGCTGGGATTGATTACGGCTTAAAATAAATGGAAAACAATTGTAATTTAAAATTAGCATAAATTGTAATAAAATAGAAAAAATTCGAAATAATAAACCAAATTTTAGGTGAAAGCTTCAAATGCAAAAAGTTATCCTAGAAATAAGCTTTTTCTCTAAATTTTTGATCCAAGCTCACGTTTTTTTACTTACATTCTCGTATAATACATGCACATTTATGCGACTTGACTTTTTACGTGTAGAACGATAATCTCATATAAAATGACCTCTCACTGCAATTGCAAAAAGTTCGAATTTTGCAAGATTTTCAATTTTCTAAATCGCCTGAAATCAAAGACGTATGATAGCGAACAACTCTACAAAAAGGAACAATACTCGTAAATGCAGCAGAAAATAGACATTACGCGATATGTTCATCATTTCGTATTTTTATATCAAATAATCTGGTGGAAATGTCCGCATCAAAGTTTTACATCCTCCGATTTGATAAGCAGTTGAAAACACTTTTTTAACGATTGAGATACAATCCACATAAACGAAATGTAAATAACGTAAATCTTAATATAAATAAAAACATAGATTTAAAGAGATTTCATAATATATTCTCGTTATTTTTTGTTTAGAAACATCCAAATTGTAATTTATTAAACCAATAATATAACTGAAATGTTTTAATTTTTTTTAATTTCATTTTTGAGAGACTTTAATTTTTTGTTTGATTAAGCGGATAATTTTCCAAGGTCAGTGAAGGGATCGGAAAGTAAAGGAGTAGGAACAAAAAAGGACCGTTTTCGATAATTCTCGTTAAGCTGTTTATCCATCCGTTGATATCGAGAATCGCGATAAAAACAAACACATTTCAAAAAATTCGTTTCGATTCAAATTATTTCAATCGTAATTCAATTACTTGTCAGTTCATGACTTTTCCTGTGATGTTTGTGATTTGTTAAATGCCCCTCACAAATGAATTTAATCTTGAACGCGTCCGATCCGGAACTATTTTGAAAAAAATTCAAATAGTGTACAGATAGATAAACCACGAAAAGTTGTTAAAGAAACAATATCAAATATCAAATGAGCGAATACTAAAAACTATCGAAAAATTAAATCTTCAATTTTCTTAAATTTAGACGCTACAACGTGCGTTTTTCGCACCTATGAACTTAAATTTATATTTGTTGTGAATCCAACTTTGCAAAAGTGCAAAGAAACGTGCAGATGGTAAACTTAAAATTTATGAAAAACGGTGGGATGTGATTGTATTAGAAAACGCCGAAAAAATCAAAAGACCAACATTGAAATACCTGCTTTATTTTGTTTTCAAGCAACTAGCATTTATTTATTTGGTACATGCTAGCTTATAAAATATTTAACCTATTTTTTACTTGTATCGTTTTACGAGCAACAAAAAAATAATAACATAATACGATTCGAACGACGTGAAAAAATTAATGCTCCAAGAAAAGTAGACGCCCGGTGCATGAATTCGACGAATTTCGTAAAAAAACAGGGCATTATGGCGTCTGATATTTCAAAAGGATGCAAAAAATATTTTTCCCCCAATGCATTGTAGCGCGGATCAATACGAAATTTTCGGCGCCTTTAAATAGAAACATCGTGATACTCGTATTTTGTAAAATTTCGTTCATACGTGAACAAATAAATCGCACGATGAAGTTATTACGCATCGAGCCATATTCGGCGGCACAGCAAAGAGACAATTTTTTGAACGATTTTCTTCCAAAAAGTTGATCTAAGCGATTTATATAAGGATTTCTAAATTAGTCTGTCTGAAAAGCGACAAAAAGCAACAACAGCAGCAGCAACAACAACAACAACAACAACAACAACAACAACAACAACAACAACAACAAAAACAACAACAAATTTTAAGTAGTTTCTCATTTCAACAAAAGTTATAAGGATTTACAGCACAGCCCTAAGCTATACGCCGATGTTACGCGTTATTATTCGACTAATAGTAACTTAGAATTTTGAGACTTGTTGCATTATACGGATAGTCATTGTGTAGAATGTTTTAATAAAATTTTGGCTATCTATCGGCTGTTTTAGCGACTTCTTTACATTCCAAATTTATTATAGTTTAAAACCCAGGGTTTCTCCATTATATCGCACTACTGAGTTTGTAGATTCCTTTTTTGACATTATATTTTTTCAGAAAAGTACCTATACATTATGTCCAGAGTAGGTAGGTACTTAAAATCGCACGAAAGAATGCAAATGAATAACAGAACCGATTAAGTTTTCACCGTTTAAACTATTTTACGATAGTCTGTTTACAAATTAAGGTAGCGCATAGATTGCTGGCAGCCTGCCAAAATTTTTTGCGCGGTTTAAACAGAGACACTCTCGCCTATCTGATACAACGATTGCCTAAATTCTAACTTCATTATATCTAGAACTTGTGATTTGTAATATAGGGTAGGGCTTATATATTTTCTGGGCCACAATGGGGGCCTTTTGAACAATTTCCCCGCCACTGTTTTTTGAGAGACGAAATAAAGATACAGTAGTCAAATTTTAGGTATGAATGTAAACAACCTTTATGAACTTCTGCACAAAAAATAAGCTAGTTGTAGGTAAAGTAAGTTGTATGTAAAGTTTCGTTACTGCAGCTATTATGGATCGGATAAAAACAGTGGCTGGAAATTGTTCAAAAGGTCCCACAATGGTATGTTTTGCGCAAATTCTAATTGCGAATCGCTTCGGTCATTTTCTACTTAGAATCCAAGAAGACACTTTTCAGATAAAAAATACTGTTTTGTGTGCATAATCCATAAATATTGCCCCTATAATCCGAATTATTTGACAGTTACGGGAAATAATTATTGGACAATTGCCAAAAGCGTTGATTGCTGTATGTACGAGTATGTATACTGGAATACAGACAGATAAGCTTACGAGTTGTCCATTCATTTTACGCATTCTAAGGCTTTGACGTTTTTATTAGATATAGACATTTTTATTAGATTTTATTTATTTTATTTTTTATCTTGTTTTTATTTTTATTTTATTTTATTTTTTTATCATTTTTATTATTTTTAGTAGACATTTCCGTTTCCAACGTTGCTTGATAATGGAAATTTGCAATAAAAGTTCACTGTACCTGATAAAATTGTCATTTTTGCTCAAAAAAAGCAGCTAATAGTAATAAAACTTTTGGCAAATAAAGTATTAAAGTCATACATGCACAGCATGACTACACCTGGGTGTATGGGGAGGGAAGGGGGTTGGGGGTTTACACCTACACACCTCCCCAAAATCCGTTATCCTCCTTATACCAAATCGATAACCCCTAGAATTGAATTTTGGGCATACTTTTTGGGATTTTCGCTGGTTTTGACCCTACTCCCCCTGAATTCGTCTGCTGCCCAAGTATGAGCATGACCAAGGTCTGCCAGATAGTTTTTCCGTGATAAAATTGTTTAAAAAAATTAGCATAAATATAAGAGTAGCCTTAATCGTCAGTTTATGCTCGATTTCAATCACTTTTGCAAACAATTTGCTAATTCTTTACCTTTTTTATGTTATTTTTGCCAGAGAATCTACCGATTTTTCCTTATGGATCTTTATTTGTTCATTTGTCCTTCTATTTTTTCAACCTTTGTCACATCCATTCCTAAATTTATTTACCATCTACGTAGGTTTAAGAATGTAATTAATTTTTATTATGTTGATAAGTCTATAAATTTTCGATTATCTCGATCTCTAATGGGAACCAACGAATGTTTATTTTGCTACTTTCAACACAAAATGCGAAATAAGTCTCATATGCCTTTTGCAAATTACTAATTAAAGAGAAGCAATATTAGTTTTTTGCTAAAATTAGGTTTTATTTGAAATTCCAATGTTTCCTTGAATCCTGTTTTAAATGTTAACCTATCAATTCACATAATCATATAGTTTAATTATTTTTGACTTTGCTTCGCGCAACATAGCGAGCCATGATCAAATCGGTCTGGTCTAATAAAAAATGCAGCAAAACGCAAAATGCTACATAATAAGTAAAAATGTGTTCAATGATATAAAGGAACATAAAGGACAAATAGTGAAATAAAATATAAAATACTCGTATTTGTTTTCATGAATTGATAGAAAAATATACGTTCATCATCATTTTGCACCGAATTTTTGATTGAAACACATGACCACACATTAACCCGGGTGATCGGGGGGAATGTACCCCAGAAGCTGGTAGACCCCACTCAAAATCGATAGACCTCTTATAATTAAATTTTTGGCATGTTTTTGGAATTTTCGCCAGTTTTAAACCGCCCAGGTCCCCCAGAATTTGATCCATGTATGCGTATGGCTGTAGGTAGCCAGGGAGGTTGGCAATTTTATAACCCGGAGTCCGAATCTTCAAAATCCGGCTGATCCCCAGAATTGAATTTTTGACGTTTTTATTGATTTTTTTGATGTTTTCGCCCCATCGTCAGACCCCCAAGAATTTTGTTGCTGTCACTCTGCGATGAAGGAACTTATAAGCCTTAATTTTTATAATTTTGATTACTAAATAAGTCATTGTATGGTAATTTACGATTCCCGTTTGCTTATTACGCAAACAAAAACTATATTGATAATGTTTTGTCTTAAAATTTCTCAGACTGATTTGTATAGAAACACAACATCAATTATATTCACCGCGTACATTTATCCTCGAAACGTTTACTTTTTTCAAGAAAATGCTCTTCAAGACCGATATCAATTATACATCGAGTCTGAGACAGCAAGCTAAAACACGGTTTTTCACAAATAAAAAAGCGGATTGTTTAGCAGAAATTATGTGTACATTTTCTCCAGTATGTTACCATAACATATTAATAATTAAGACTATAAGAAAAATGGGGCGGCTTTCGTCGGATGGCTAATTAAGCTTAAGTTCCAAAAACCATATGCATAAATAAGGAAAAGCATAGCCTAATCGAACCTTGAAGCTTGTACTATTAGTTGGATAACAGAAAAAAATTGCAGATATTACATCGTTTTTATCTTATCAAATGCATATCTAACGAGGCCGGACAAGTGATTGATTATTTAGCCTCAGTTACTTAGGTTACAGGGAGACATGTACATATTTATGATATGAAAATGCTTGTCGTTCTATTTTTCTTATTGTCGTATTTGCTATGCTTAACTTTAACGATAGTTTTCATTGTTTTGTAGCCTTTTCCTGCTAAACAACGATTCGTTGATGAAGAAAGAGCATGAAATGCGAGCTTTTCAAACCAAATTTGAACTTTGACCTTCATAAACCCCCTTAAATGACAATTTTAGTATTTTCATTATAATTTAATTCGACTATCGCATATTAATTGCTGACCAGACCAGACTTTTGTTTACGCTTTTCTGTCGTAAACATTAAAAGTTCGAAAGTTCGTCTCACACCTGGGCGTGGGGGAAGGGGTTTGGAAGTATGCATCCCCCTTCCCCCCGAGAAACCAAAATACCCCCACCCCAGAAACCAGAATACCCCCCAGAATTCAATGTTTGATAATTTTTTGTTTTTTTTGGCAATTTTTAATGCTAATGGATAGAGCTCCATGAGAAACGTTTAAAACTGGTGTTTTTCGCCATACCACCATTTTAAGGCCATTTTTTGACCTTTAAAAAAATCTTGCCCCCAGAATTTTAGTGGCGCCCACCTATGGTTCGTTTCCATTTAGAAAATTTTTATAGAATATGTGTGTTGTGGGTAGAACAAATTATGTAGGTATTCTCAGGAGGAATGAATACGAGTATATATTTCTATTATTTTTATGCTAAATGCAAATTAATTTTTAGTATTTTTACCATCTATTCCTGTTTCAACCAGACATGAATGTGTGTACACTGGAATGTTTAGTGTCAGGATCCAAGAATAAACGAATGGAAAATTTCAGAAAGAAAAATTAGACAAAAGGAAGAAAATATAAGACAAAATGAAGGATAAATAGATAAAAATTTTCTGCAATATTGATTGAGGCTGACCACAGACTGTGGATAAACATAATTTCTACGTTATTAGCAATTATACCAGTATTTAGGTCTTATTTGGCTCAAAAAAAGCGGCTGGTCCCCAGGTCGGTCAAGCTCATAGATGTACATCTAGAGCTGATTAAGAAAAGGCGGTCACCCGGTCTGAAGGGGTCAAACATTGAAGTTTTCGGGCCGAAATGGCCTCTTAAACTCGTAAAATTGCTAAAATACTGTTAAAAGTACGATATTTTCTAGTTTTTGTTCAATTTCGAACACTTTTGAAGAAAATTATCAATTATCGTCAATTTTGGGCCTTTTTTTTGCCTCACTTTCACTGCAAATTTCTCAGTTTTCCGTTCTGGAGGTCTTGGCCCTCCGGCCTCCCCTGAGAATCCGGTGGACTCCCTAAAAATCTATAGAACCCCCGTCGGCTTGTTTTTTTTGGAGATTTTTGCCGGTTTCGCACCAACCAGACCCCTCAGATTGGTCGCTGCCCATGTATGCTCTTGACCCCTCCACCCGATAATTCGACGTATAGCCCCAAAAATCGATAGATTCTTAGAACTGTATTTTTTGCTATTTTGGGCGATTTTGCTCCATCGTACCCCACGCCTTTGGCTGCTGCCAACTTGTTCACAACTACTTCATAAACATGAATATGTGCAGAATTTTCGTTCTCTAGACACCCAGAAGGGAAATATCAAAAATTATCTATTAAATATAGAGCAAGAGGAAATAAAAATTTAAAAATTTTAAAAAAAACGTATGTGAAGGTAGTAAAAACTAAAAATCTAAAGATTTTCATAAAGTGCCTTTTCGGGTTCAAAAAAACGATATGTATGCCCTCATTATATACGTGTACGTAATGCGTAGACGAATTTTTTATTTTTGACATGCACGTTCTCCCTTGATGGAACAAAGCAATACATAAGAAATGTCGAGAATATTTCAAGACTCAATTTAACTACGTAGGTATGTATTTAGTTACAAAATGAGTACCTATATAGTGCGAAACGCCGAACATTTAACACTTTTGTTAATCGCTGTAAACGCTTAAAACTGCACGTTTTATGCGATTTTTCGGAAAATAAAAAATTGGGGGGCATCCTTTAGCTTGAGGGATAAGCTGCCATTCTGGATGGGGTCTTAATCCCCCTAGCCACACCCAGAACACATATGTGCTGAGAGACTGTCCTTGCGCAACCATGCGTTACATTGTTTCCCGTTAACTGGGTCATAACTACTTCGCTTTATAATTATTATAATTATTGAAGTTGCAGAATTCGCTCGATATAAATAATTGGCGTGCTACAATAATAATTGAAGTCGGTACCTGCAATTCGTTTACTTTAATGATGCGCTTTTCGTAGGACGATCGATAATAAAACCGGATCATCCATTCCTAATGCCATTAGACTCTCAACAATAAGAAGATAAAAAGCTCCTCTGGCAGAATCAAATATTGATAAAAGTATGCTAGAGCATCTCGCACGTTGCATTTTGCTCTAATTTTAGACTCGACTCCCCCTTTTTTAATTATTTTCCGATAAATTTCGTTTTTCCCGCTCACGTTCTCATTAGAGCGAATTCGCTTAATTATTTTCCGTTCTCCTGAGAAGTTTCTAAATTAATCAAAACGTCCTAGTGTCGCGTATTATCTCGCGTTCTGCATATTTAAGCTTTTGGGCCATATCGAGCCAGTTTCAAATATACAGGGTGGCCCATAAAAAAAAGCCTTTCGAATGAGCGACTACGCGCGAAATTAACCATTTTTCCAATTCTAACGTTCGTTCGCGTCGACGATTAATAGGGCGGAATCGCTAATGGTCATTTTTTCGTCCGTTTTTACCCAAATGATCAGGCACGTATCTCTGACGGAATAGGGGTTCTCACCCCCTAAAAGAACTCAGAAACATCGGGAAAATAGGACTTTTCAAACGTTATTTTGTGATAATTTTGGCCTTTTTGGGCCTAGTCCCCCCAAAATTGGTGTTGGTCCCCCCAAAATAGGACGGCCAGCTACGTGCCTGCAAATGGTCTTTTTTCCTAATTTTTTCACATTCTCGGTTTTTGCCTATGCACATAAGCTGGCTCGAATTCGGCCGCATTTTTCTCCCAATGTCGATAATAGGTTTTTTCGCCCCAAAACTGCTCGGCTATTCGTATCATGGCGTCAACGATATCCGGCCACCCGTAAAATTTGCGTAATAGCCCGCAAACGTGCGTACCAAAGCCCGCGATTATGCGGCTTGATACTGTAATTTTACCGTAATTTTCCCGCATTTACGCCATTGGCTTTTTTACGTTGTTTTACATTGTATTTATTTGCGCCTTTACGCGCGTTGTATTCGTTTTTTGGCGAAAGGTTGCTTATTTATTTCGCAGCGGTCGTAAAAAAGTAATTACTTGGATACGACGACATATCAACAAATCGTATGCTGACAAGTTGCCGCTTAACCCCAAGGCTACCACGCCGGATTGCGGCCGCGAAAATCGATTAGACGTCATCGTTCTATCACATGAAGCTTAAGTACGCTTTGTACTCGACGACTAACATTATCGGCTTATCTTGTTTTCTTATATCCGCTAATTCGATACTATGCCAATTTTTCTGAATTTGGAAAACCCGTTCGCTTAATTATTTTTGAGTGTAAGCCGTTTTTTTTATAAAATTTTACCCAGCAAAATTAATTTTTTCTTCATTTTTTTATCGTTGTTCAGCATGGGTCAAAGTTCGCGGAAATTGTCGTCGGACGATTTGGACGAACTGGAAAATATAACTTATTTTGAGTGCATTTAGTTTTAAATTAATTCATTTCATTAGGTTACCCGCAAAAACATTTTCTGCCCTCCCCTAGAATTTTTGATTTCTAAAAACAAAATTTTGTCGAAAAAGTCTTGATTTAAGCCCTGCAGCGATCTCTTAAATCGAAAATGTTAATTCTTTGGCGACTCTCTTACAATCATCTTTGATAATATTTTCATAAATTTTACTCAAATTTTCATTATAATTTTGTAACGTTCTTAACATATAGGAAAAAAGTACATCGACAGAATCATTGAAATATTATGCTTCTGATACTTATTCATTGTTTATGAGCCTAAAGAGACATTTAAGAAAATTTCTTCGATTTCAACATCACAGAATTCTCATATTGTGCCTGTGTGCATGATTAGAAGTCAAAACAATGCTTACATAATTAGAATATAATTTTGCACTTTTATTCAAGAACCTTTATTTTTATTTCGCATTATTTTAATTTTTTCGTTTTTTCAGTTGACAAAAAGGAACTTTCGAAATGGTGAGTATTATTTACTGCTTAACTATTTTTATTTATTATTCGGTATTAATTAATTTTATTGTTTTATTTTATTTTGTTATTTTTATTTTTTTAATTTTTATAAATTGATTTTTATAATTCGTATTCACTGATCCTGTAAGAACTAAATTGAAATTAAGAACGAGTCCAATCGGATTATTCCGACTGTACGCTATTCAGGAACAAAGTCGCAAATTTAACGTAAATTTACAGCATTAAAGGGTAAAAATTTGGACCGGCTTGTGGAATAGGCGATTAACATATGCATGAAAATTGGCCCCAATTCTTTTCTTGTGAATTTATTCTAGACACCTTGCATTACAGTAAAGTTTTAAAAATGTAAATTCAAACAATTTTTTCGAGGAATATCAACTTGATTCAGGTACAAAGATTTTGTCAAGGATTGTCCGAATGGAAAATTGCGCATTGAAGTGAGTGATTCATTTTTTGGTCTTTGATATTCTAACGAAGATTTTGACCTTTCGCAAGCAGACTTCGAACGATCTTTATTTTGGGAATTTTATTTTTTCATTTAGTCTCAATATTAACTGAATTTAATTTTAAAAATGTCGAATAATGCGGAGTTAAACTGAACGAAAGAACAATCAAATACATTATTTAGCTCTTATAACCGTTCAGAATATGTGCGAAAATTTATAAGGATTTAAAAATAATTTTTCACTAGAATTCAAAATCGCATCTTTTGTAAAAACTAGGCAAAAATAAAAAATACATTGGAATAAATAAAAGCTAAAAAAAATAAAAATCTTGAATTTTTCTGCTTACTCGATCCTGGAATAAAGAGAGTTATGAGGAGTTTACACTCCCCTCCCTCACAAAATGGCTGTTGTGTCGACTCCATCTTCTCGCAAAAGGTCTGCTGACCACAGATGCCCAATGGGTTCGATTTGTGGGGTCAGCCAGTCTAAGGATAAGGGTCGAAAATTCAAAAATTAAGCTTTGGGGGGGCTCAAAATGACCCCAAAACTGATAAACATAAATACGAAAATAGAGTTAAAACTACGTTATCCCACAGTTTCTTAATTTCAATAATTTGTGGAGAAAATTTTCAACTTTAATTCTTTTACCTTCATTTTGTCCCATTTTTTCTAAGAAATTTTCCATTTTTCTGTTCTGGGGATCTAGATTTCCCTATCTCCAACCTCAGATCCGCTGCTGACCCCTACAATTTCCGATTTTCAGAAAAAAACACTGAAATTGTATCGCTTTAGGTTTTTCAATGGTCTTTCTGGCTCGGATGTGTCAAATTTTCAATGCTTCGCTCCCCATACACTCATTTTTGTCTATATTTTGTTCAAATCACTCGAATTTTTCTAAATTTTTGTATTGTGTTAATATAAAACGCACAGCATCATCGGAAACGTCATAAAAGGGTATTTTTGACACGTACACAAATTTCTTAAAACAGAACGACATTTAATACTAATTTACGGAGCTAACCCTCCGAATTCTTAAGGTTAACAAATACGTATGCAAAATATCGCACTTTATACATCATAGGTAGCGCGTTAGCTAGCGCGTACCTATAATATACTTGAGTACCCTAACACCTGTGCACCCCCTACAGCAACACTGGGAATTTTCTATATTGTGCGGTTTCTCTATAAGATAGATAATAAAAAAATTCGCTGCCAGTAATTCTTGTGTTTCTTAAACAATAATACATCGTGTGTTAAGTTTTACCGTAACGTTATAACATATACTTTTTGAATTTTGGCCGGTTAGTTGAAAGCTACTTATGTATATGCCTAAAGTCGCAAAATCTGCTAAAAATCAGACTCTCTATAAGCAACGCAAAAATTAAAAGTATATTCTGCGACCTCTGAAAAAAGTGTAAACCTACTTCAAGTAATTTTCAATGCTTCACATAAGAGTGTATAAACACAATCTTAAATGTGTACTTTTTGTAAATTGCTTGCAAGTTGCATTGCTGACTTGCTTCGTATCGTGATTGATAGAAAACTAAGTGTAAATGCATTTCAAGGTGTTTTATCTTGTAATCACGAGCATTCTAGCAAACCTGGCGTGGCGTCAGTTGCTTAGTGCACGCGATCGTTGCGGGCATGCAAGCGTAATTGCAGTCCATTTCACGTAGCTTACACGCTTTACTTTTAAACCAACAATTTATTTGATAGTCTTGATTGCATCAATGTTAGCTATTTCATTCAATTGGCTTGAAAAGTTGCTCCTAGTCTACTCCATCTACTTTCCCATAGCTACTGCATAGCAAACTTGCAGTTTTTCAATCATTTTTTGGTTCAATACTTTATTTCAATCTGCAGACCGCAGAATATCCTTCGATTTTTTGCGTTGCTTAAGAAAGTCTGATTTTTGACAGATTATGCGACCTTAGGCATATACATCGTTGGTTCTTTCCTAGTCCCTTCCTTTAAAATACTTTATAATCCACAATCCAAAGTATATTCGTCGTTTTTGTTCCATCGGAGCATTTTTCTTTTCTAGTGCTCGCGTGTTTAATAGATAAAAGTCAATTTGTTTTATGTATGTGCGTGCGTGTTTGCGAACAAAATTACAAACAATGTTTTTTCCGCACTTTTTACGATGTTTACGTAACCTTTTAATATTTCTCACGCTCGGACAATTTGTATTTTGTTCAGCGGCTGAGCTATTTGTGTAGGCTCGCTAGGCGGAATATTAATCATTAAAAGGATTGGAATAAATATTTCTGGTAATTACATGCGATGGCAGAACAGAATACGATAAAAACTTGGCATTTCATGTACCACATACATTATTTGTCTACGTATGCATCCGTAAAAATATATATTTTCGACAAATTTTCTAATAAGTACATTATTTCGCGACGTCTACTTTTTAAATGTTTATTTGGGTTAATTAAGTTTGATAAATATTCAGTTAATGAAATATTGAAGGATATCCGATTCAGTAAAATGAAATTTATTTCATAATTAAAAGATATCCAACTCATAATAATCAATTATTGGCGAATAAATCTGTTGAATAATAATAAAAAATATTATTTGAATTTTTTCAGTATTCGTTAACTTTTTTTCAAAATGCAAAAAATATTTGGGTGGGTGGGTACTAACAGTATTAAAGTGGAAACGAGTGAAATATCAAGCAAACTATCTTGAAGAACAAAAATAAATAGAATAAGAATTGTCACTTCGAAAACAATATTTATAAAAAGTGCAAAGGAAAATAAAATAAAGGAATGTAGATGCAAGTACTGTTTGAGTTTGAATCGAACAGCATGATTGTTAATAATTCGTCTATTGTTAGCATGAATTTTATATAATCCACTTCTTCAATTTAATTAGATTTAATCGAAAATTTTAAAAATTCAGCCCTGGAATAGCCAGAATCATATCGAGGACAGCAACCGAACTACGGGCGTCTGAGGTCCAACAATTCGTAAAGTTAAAAAGATAAAAAAGGTGCCGAAAATTTATAGTAGGCAAAAAACACCATTTTTCGACTTTTTTCATCAGGTCTGTCGAATTTTAGGGTGGTCTTCCAGATTTTGGGGTCCTGCCAAACCGCCCCCAACCCTCGATAAATGTGTGGCTAAACTACTCTTGAAAATGGAACTTCACCCGCTTTAAGTGATATCTAGTTAATAAGAACAAGCTAGGCTTAAGCTTGGCTTCCCCAAGCTTCGCTTAAATCGGACTTCGTAAAATTAAGAATTAAGCCATGCTAATATTTGGCTTAAGCCTTGCTTAAGTCAGACTTAAGTTTTGCTCATATTCTCTTCAACAGATTAAAAGTAAACCAGGTTTGAGCCCGAGTCAAGTTAAATCTAGCTCTGATCTAAGTCTGATTTTCTGCGGTCTGCAGATTGAAATAAAGTATTGAACCAAAAAATGATTGAAAAACAGCAAGTTTAAGCTGCGCAGTAGCTATAGGGAAAGTAGATGGAGCAAAAGTAGGAAAACTTTTTAAGCCAAATTGAATGAAATAGCTAACACTGATGCAACCAAGCTAATTAAAGAAATTATTGGTTTAAAGTAGTAGGGAACGTGTAAGCTACGCGAAATGGACTTGGGCAATTACGCTTGCATGCCCGCAACGATCGCGTGCACTTTTCAACCAATCCGACGGCCAGGTTTGCTAGCTATAATGCTCATGATAACAAAATGAAACACCTTTAAATACAATTACACTTAGTTTTCTATCAATCACGATACGAAGCAAGTTTCAGCACCGCAACTTGCAAGCAATTTACAAAAAAGTACACATTTTAAGATTGTGCTTATACACTCTTATGTGAAGCATTGAAAATTACTTGAAGTAGGGTACTACACTTTCTTAAGTGGTCGCAGAATATACTTTGATTTTTTTGCGTTGCCTATAGAAAGTCTGATTTTTTAGCAGAATTTGCGACTTTAGGCATATACATAAGTAGCTTTTAGCCAAGTCGACCAAAATTTGGAAAAGTATAAAGTTGCAACGTTACGGTAAAAGTTTACAAGCTCTTTACACACGATGTATTAATGTTTAAGAAACACAAGAAACACTGGCAGCGAATTTTTTTATTATCCATCTTTTAGAGAAACCGCACAATATAGAAGTTTCCGAGGTTGTTGCTGGGGGTGCATAGGTGTTAGGGGTACTCAATTATATTATAGGTACGCGCTAGCTAAAGCGCTACCTATGATGTATAAAATGCGATATTTTGCATACGTATTTGTTAATCTTGCGAATTCGGAGGATTAGCCCCGTAAATTAGTATTAAATGTCGTTTTGTGCTTAAAAAATTTGTGTACGTGTCAAAAACACCTTTTTATGACGTTTCTGATGATGCTGTGCGCTTTTTTATGACGTTTCTGATGATGCGGTGCGTTTCTGGCCATGCTCTATTTTTCTAGAGCATAAAAACGTTAAAAAATTAAAGTTAATAAAACAAAATCGAATACTTGAATAGAATATAGTCAAAAAAGGACTATAAGGCACCAAGCGCTGGAACTTTGACATTTTTGAGCTATCAGATAGCTAAAAACGCTTAAGACAGCAACTTTCCTACGAACTTTTTAGAATTTTTCGGAAAATCGCGAATTCTAGGGGAGGTGAAAAATTTCTGGGGGGGTTGAAACTTTTTTGGGGGAATCCCCCCATCCCCCCTAAGATCATGATTGACCGATATACAAAATTAAAAGCTTTAATTCTTTTGCTTGATAGGAATTCCAGGCTATTTATAAACAATTTTTTCCTCATGGTGATCCGTCCAAATTTGCAAAATATGTCTTCAAAGTTTTCGATGGAAATAACGTGAGTAAATTTTATGTATAATGTAATAAAATAAAAAATTTAATAGTAAGAAAATTTTAACGAATTTATTAATTTATGTTTATAAATATGTGATATTTCCAATGTAATAATTCAATCTGCTAATATAACTAATCAATCATAATGCATGATAGGTAAATGATTAATATGAACAGCATGCTAGACATCAATAGTAATACAGTAATTAAGAACAATAATTAACAATCAATAAGTAATAATTAATTACAAGAAATATTGATTAAAATTTAATAATTTATAATTGATAATAAGGTCAGCTATACTGGCTCATATTTTTCATGAGTATATTTTTTCAAAAAAAACGCTTTGTAACTAAAATATCCGCTCTTCCTTTTCTATAATTTGACTTTGATTAAAAACTATAAACCTTTGATTTTTATCCACTAATAATATCTCTTATTGTTTACAAATTTGAAGCATCAAGCAGTTTAGAAGTTTTTGCTGAAATACACGCTTTGCGCTTAATCCAACAGAAATAGCTGAATATTTACAATTTTCTAACCATGGTGATGTGATTTTTGGTATAACCATTTTCAAATTATTTCCTGTTCACTTGATTCCCAATTCTTTTCTGGCTAATCAATTTAAAACGTCCTCCAAATCTGTAAGCGTTTTTTGCCATCAAAACATTTGTGCACTCACGTTATAGTTACATTCATACGTGGGCAGCAAGAAAATTCTGGGGGGGTGCAAGATTTTTTTGAAGGTCGAAAAATGGCCTTAAAAATGGTGGTATGGCGATAAAAACACCATTTTTCGACGTTTCTCATCAAGCACTATCCATTGGCATCAAAAAATTGCGAAAAAAACGAAAAAAATTTTCAAAAATTGAATTCTGGGGGGTATTTTGATTTCTGGGGGTGCATAGCCCCAACCCCTCCCCCTTGCCCAGGTGTGGTTACATTAATAATCGATGTTCAAAATGTGTGATCAAGATATCCGATTTTTAACGTTTGACACTTGAATTATCCCTGATTTACTAATGTCATTTTAAGAAACGTTGCAGATTTAATTACAGGATTTGTAGAAAATTTCAACGACGGGATAAAACTGAAACTGATATTAACACTTTAATAAACTGATATTAACACTTTAATTTGTGTACAAAGCACTTGTCTTTTGGTTTTCAGGATGGATTCATATCGTTCAAAGAATTCATAACAGCTTTATCGATAACTTCTCGAGGAAATTTGGAAGAAAAACTGGATTGTAAGTCAAGAATATACCTAAGCATTCCTTCAATATTCAAAATTTATTGATAAAAAATGTTAAGTGTAAAGAAGGTATACAATGGAAAATTATAGTATAACTAATTGAAGAATAATATAAGCAATAAATAAATAATATAAAAAATAATATCAGCAATAAATAAATAATATTAATATTATAAATCTCATATATATTATAGAAAGTCTGTTTGTGTGTTCGGGGTTGGCTCCGGCTCCGTAATAGATGGTGGACCGACACTTGGGCCCGAGATCGGGCTAACCCGGGAATGGTCCGTAGCGGCATTAAAATTTTTCCGACCCCACCCTAGCACCCTATACATACTTTAGGCAGGAGAACACCCTATGCTTAAGCATAGGGTTTTTTAGACTTCGCCAATTTCTAAAAGTGCGCCAAAAGTCGGTTTACACTATTTTCGGGTTGCTGCACCTCGCACGTTATAGCTCCTACCTTATAGCGTTGCATATGTTCTAGCATTGGATATGTTATAACATACCCAACGCTATAAAACAGGCAATGCTATAGGATAGGACACGTTATAACATACTGAATTCTATAAGATAGGCAATGCTATAGGGTAGGACACGTTATAGCATACCCAATGCTGTAAGATAGGCAATCCTGTAGCATAGGACACGTTATAACATGCCCAACGCTATAAGATAGGTAATTCTGTAGCGTAGGACAATTTATAACATACTAAATTCTATAAGATAGGCGATTCTGTAGCATAGGACACGTTATAACATACCCAATAATCTAAGATAGGAAATGCTGTAGCCTAGGACACGTTTTAACATCCCAATGCAATAAGATAGGCAAAAAGTAATTTTAGAAAAAGGGCGTATCGAAAGTTTCTATTCGACCAAATGGAATTTAATTGGCCATTTGATTTTTCAGTCGCACCGTTTAAACTTATCTTTGTTTAAAATGAAATAATGTAAACTTTGATTTACTTTACACAGTAATTCATTCATTATTTTCTTTTCATCTACTATATATTTGTGGAAGTTTGTTTGTATGTCCGGGGTTGGTCTCCGACCCATAACACTTGGTGGGCTGACGTTTTGGCCCGAGCTCGGCCTACTGGCTGGATATGTAGCGACATTTGAATGTCACTAACCCCACCCATGCACCCTGCACAGGGTAAAGCGGTAGGCATCCCTATGCTTAAGCATGGCCGATTTTCGGACATAGCCGATAACATGTGCCAAAACATGCAGTGATATAAGACAAGAGATACCATGAGTGATATAAGATATCACGTGATATATGATACTCTTTGCTACAACAAACAAAAAAATTTTGAAACATCAAAAATATGGTTTGACCAACAAAAATTTCCAGAACATCCCAAAACATCAAAAATATGATTTTTGCTAAAGAATTTTCAAAACCATTCTGTAACGTCAAAAATATGGATTTGATCCAAAAAAATGTACAGAGGTGAAGCGGGAGGCGTCCCTATGCGTAAGCATTGCCATTTCGGGACACACTCATTTTTTGCCAAACTTCGAAAATCGGAACGAATTCAGTTTACACTGTTTTCGGGTTACGGTACTTTTAGACGCTGCGTGCGTTATAACATAGAATCGGACGTAATTTAGCCTACATTATGCTACAAGATGGGCAATGTTATATGGTACAATGATGTGATAGAAGATACCCTGTCTGTGCCATAACATGCAGTGATATAAGATAGGAGATACCCTCAGCTATAACATATGAGTGATATAAGATATCACGTAATATATGACACCCTTTGCTACAACAAACAAAAAATTTTTAAAAGATCAAAAATATGGTTTGAGCAAAAAATTTTTCCAAAACATCCCAAAACATCAAAAATATGGGTTTGACCAAAAAAATTTCCAGAACATCCTAAAACATCAAAAATATGATTTTGGCTAAAGAAATTCTCAAAACCATTCTGTAACGTCAAAAATATGGATTTGATCAAAAAATGTACCGGGATGAAGCGGGAGGCGTCCCTATGCATAAGCATGGCCGATTTCGGGACGTAGCCGATTTTTTGCCAAATTTCGAAAATCGGAACAAATTCAGTTTACACTATTTTCTGGTTACGGTACTTTTGCCGCTGCATGCTTTATAATATAAGATCGGACGTAGTATAGCCTACATAATGCTACAAGCTGGACGATGCTATAAGGTACAATGATGTGATATAAGATACCCTGTATGTGCCATAACATGCAGTGATATAAGATAGGAGATACCCTCTGTCATTGCATATGAGTGATATGAGATATCACTTGATATATGACACCCTTTGCTACAACAAACAAAAAATTTTTAAAACATCAAAAATATCCCTCGCGTTCCCGTGTGTTTTTCGAAATCAAAGGTTCCCGTGCTAGGACGCCGTCCTAGCCAGGTTGAAATGTAGTTAGTCTCACTCAACATAGCAAATATTAGTATCATTTTGTGCGATTTTTTAAGCTCTTTCTGATTATGTTTGTCATTTTTCGCTAAAGCAATTTTGTAAGAAGTTGTAACTAAAAAACTGCTACTATATTTGAGCGCATGAGGTGGACATGCATAAAATAAATACACATAGTATATTTTAGTTGACTAAAATATCATTTTAGGACTGTAGTAGCTGATTAAAAAGTAGAAGCCCACCAATCTTGCACTAATCATTGACCAAAACTTTTTTATAATGTAAGAACATCTCAAATGATGTAACTAGGGCTCAAATAAGGCTAGACAAAGTTTTGTAGTCATACAAAACATACAACAAAAAATCCCAAAAAATGATCGGCTAGGACGCCGTCTTAGTTCACGGGAAAGCGAGGGATATGATTTGACCAAAAAAATTTTCCAAAACAAACCAAAACATCAAAAATATGGGTTTGATCAAAAAATTTCCAGAACATCGCAAAACATCAAAAATATGATTTTGGCTAAAGAATTTTCAAAACCATTCTGTCACGTCAAAAATATGGATTTGATCAAAAAAATGGTTGACAAAAAACATTTTAAGAAAATCCAAGAAAATAAAATATGGTTTTTACTAACAATTTTTTAGAAATATCCCAAAAACATCAAAAGTGCCGAAAAATTACAAGAGACATACATCTCAATTCCACATAGCTATCAGGCCTAAGTTCAGCCCGGGCAACGCCGGGTAGCTCAGCGAGTATACTATAATAATATACTTACCCCCTAAAAAGTGACTACCCCCTACGGCTATAAAGGGACACCTCTGTATTGTGCGGTTTTTCCAAAGATAGATAATCAAAAAATCCGATGCCATTTTGTTTTTTTTCACCTCTACCCAGTGTGTAAAGAGCGTGTAAGGCTTTACTGTAACACTATAACAGTTTTTTTAATTTTGGTCAGCGACAGAACTTATCAAACTCAATTTCGCACTCTGTGTCGTCTGTTTTTTTTAAAATGTCGACGATTTACTAGGCTCAATGGCCTTTTTATTTTTGTAAAAAGTGACTTTTTTTAGAGTGACCGTGTAAAGAGTGTAACGCAGCAAACTGCGTTTGAAAAAACGCATTATTGAGTTACTTATGAGGGTGTAAAGTTCGAGTTCAAGGGTGTAAAGTGATCGCAAAACACGTTTTTCCCCTATTTTGATTGGCAAATTTCTCAAATATTTTGAGGAACAGAAGTTTCCTACATATAAGCGTACTACGAGTTAAAGGTTACAAACTGGCCGAAACTGGGTTTTTTACACTCACTGCGGAGTTAGGTTTAGATTTTCAAAGTTTACAATGTGGTGGATGGTAGAAAATATGTTTTTGTCCGCCTTATTGTTCGCAACTTCCTTCGTTTTAAAATCGGGATAGGTCGAATAGAAAAAAATAATGTACTTTCAAAGGGCTTAACGTCACAGAAAATTGAGTTTATTGAGTTAAAATTATTTAGCTTTTTGGGAGGTGTAAAGTCAAAATTTGGGAGTGTCAAACGTGTTTCTGTCTTGTTTTTTTCTGCCAACTTCTCCGGTTATGAGTCTGGACATGATCTCATTCTAAAAATGTACCGGGAATCAAACGTGATATGCCATTTGGGTGCGTTTGTTTACATTCAACAGTGGTTTTAAGTGCTTCACGTCTAATATTTATTTGTCTTCAGGCCATTGTGGAGACTAAATTTTTTCGTAAAGGTTGATCGTAATATCAGAGTAATATCGAAATTACGAATCCGACTAAAATCTGTCTTACGTTCTGTGGTTGTGTAAAGTTTACACTGCTAATTAACTTTAGTTCTAGAGCCTTGTGAAAGCTAAATTTTTCAGAAAAGTGTTCTATGTAACGTCAGAATTACGAATGTGACTGTTAGTTTTCTCTACACCCTGTAGTTGTGTAAAGTTTGCACTATTCATTTATTCTTAATGTGTAGTTTACACTAAAAATTTATTTTACTTCCATATCGTTGCAAAACGTGAATTTTTTTCAAAATATGTCCCGTAAGGTCAGGATTACGAACCTAACTGCATGTTTCCTTTACACCCAGTAGTTATGTAAAGTTTACACTTAAAATTAATTTTAGTTTCAGAGCATTGCAGAAGCTTTATTGTTTTCAAAAATGTTCCACGTAACGTTAGAATTACGAATCTGAGCGTAAGTGTTCTTTAGACTAAATATTTGCGTAAAGTTTGTGCTAAAAACCTTCGATCTGTTTAAATAAGGTAAGATTTTCTTGTTTAAAAAACATAACGCTGATGTTCAGAACAATATTGTTTTCCGTGTACTTGGACTGCTGTCATTATTGTGGCGTATTACCGTATGTATTTATTGACTGATATACCCAAATCATGCTAATTAAAAGTAGGGTGCTAGCAAAGAAAAATGTTTCGATGGAACAATAAAGACAAATATACTTGGAATTGTGGATTATTGAGGATGTTAAAGGCGGGGACTAGGAAAAAGCTACCTATGCATATGCCTAAAGTCGCAAAATCTGTTAAAAATCAGACTTTCTCTAAGCAACGCGAAAAATCGAAGTACATTCTGCGGCCTCTGAAAGAGTATTATCTTTAAATAATTTTTAATGCTTAACGTAAGAGTGTATAAACATAAACTAAGATGTTTACTTTTTGTAAGTTGCTTGCAATGTCGCAATGCTGACTTGCTTCGTATCGTGATTGATAGAAAAGTAGTTGCAATTGTATTTAATGGTGTTTTATTTTGTTATCATGAGCATTATAGCAAGCAAGCCTGGCGTCAATTGATTAGTGCGCAAACCATTGTTGCAGGTATGCAAGTGTATCTATAGTTTTTTAAACCTGGTGCATGAATCCGCTCGGCAAATCATTCTCGTTGAAAAAAATATGTTAAGAAAAAATTATATATATATATATATATATATATATATATATATATATATATATATATATATATATATATATATATATATATATATATATATATATATATATATATATATATATATATATATATATATATATATATATCACACATATATATATATATATATATATATATCTTGAAAAATTTGCTACCGACTTTGTCAAACAAGGGAAAAATCGAGCTCTACAGTAATTAGGATATTAGTCTTCCTTGCGGATCCATGCACTAGGTTAAAACAGACTATATATTTCGTTTTCACGTAAGCTTACACGTTTCCTACTGCTTTAGACCAACAATTTCTTTGATTGTCTTAATGCATCGATGTTTGGCTATTTCATTAAATTGGCTTGCGGAGCCTATACTATTCTACTCCTTCTAATTTTCTTAGCTACTGCATAGCGAACTTGCTGCTTTCCCATCGTTTTTTTGGTTCAAAAGTTTATTTCAATCTACGGGCCGCAGAATATACTTCGATTTTTTACGTTGCTTAGAAACATTCAAATTTTTAGCAGATTTTGCGAATTCAGGCATATACCTACATAGGTAGGTTTTTCCTAGTCCCCTCCTTTTACATTCTTAATAATCCGCAATTCCATGTATATTCGTCTTTTTTGTTCCATCGGAGCATTGTTCTTCGCTATGAATAAATAAATAAATAAATAAATAAATAAAAAATTATAAATAAATAAATAAATAAATAAACAAATAAGTGCAATAAAAAAATACAATAAATTTAAAAATTGAATAATTTATTTAAAAGTAGAAGCAAATAGTTAATTTTTATTAGGGGCCTTTGCGTTGTACGATTTAGACAAAGACGGGTATATTACGAAGGATGAAATGATCGACATAGTCGACGCTATATATTCAATGGTCGGAAACATGATCACCTTACCTGACAACGAGAATACTCCCCAAAAAAGGGTCGAGAGGATTTTCGAACAAATGGATTGGGTAATCATAAACAATTATTACGAAAACATGTCTGCATAATAACAAAGTAAACAAACAAATATTTAAAAAGTAAAAAGGGCGATTAAAATGCATTGTTGGGCGATTTCTGTTAAATAACGTAGGTACCTATGACATAAGTATATAGTTGACAAAAAAGATGTGTAAACAAAAGAAACAAATTGATGGTTAAAAATTAAAAAAAGACTAGAATTGATGGAATAAAAAAACGAAAAATTATCGGAAGTTATAGAAATAAACAGTTTGCTGCTGGGAATCGATTTAATTCGAGAACGATACGTGACATACATAGATTCGTATTTTTCCGTTTGAAGATCTTAGCTGTGCAGAAATCTTGCGGTTTATTGTACTTTGCCTTTAAAACTGTGAGAATAATTATTTATAGCAATGCGTTGAATTAAGGTAGCTAATTACATTTATCTGTAGTAACATTAATAAAAATATAAAAAAACAAATTAATGATAATAATAATAATAAAATAATAATAATAATAATGATAATAATAATAATAATAATAATAATAATAATAATAATAATAATAATAATAATAATAATAATAATTGTAATAATAATGATAGTAATATATAATAATAGTAATAATAATCATTATAATAATAATAATAATTATTATTATTATATATGTATAATAATAATATATATATAATAATAATAATAATAATATATAATAATAATAATATATAATAATGTATAATAATAATAATAATAATATATAATATGATAATAATATATAATAATAATAATAATAATAATAATAATAATAATAATAATAATAATAATAATATATATATATATATAATAATAATAATAATAATAATAATAATAATAATAATAATAATAATGATAATAATAATAATATGATAATAATAATAATAATAATAATATGATAATAATAATAATAATAATATGATAATAACAGCATTTGACTATAACACATTTAAACTACCTTACACGCAAAGTGTGGCATAACAAATTATAGATTACCGTTTCTAGTTTAAATAACATCTTTTCGCACGTCAGTTGATATTTTAGAACAAAGATGGAAAATTAACCAAAGAAGAATTTAAAGAAGGATCGAAACGCGATCCGTGGATCGTGCAAGCGTTAACGTTGGAATGACGAGGAATATTTAAATGTGTTCTATAAGCGTATTCTGTATATTTGGCACTTGCATTCACTTAAGATTCGTAAATTATTAAAGCGTCAATTTTTTGCCCAAGTTATTCAGGTTCGCATGAGGATATTCATATGGAAGCTCAATCCTTAACTCTCCAATGGACTAAAAAATTATTTTCGAAAGAGCATAAATTACCAAAACGCGATTCCATAAAATTTGGCTTTAAATTCCGAGAGTAGCCAGTCCAATCGATAGCATAAAATAGAATAAAGTGAAAGTAACAATTACCAGAGTATACAAGGAAGGCGTAGCTTATCATAGGCTAGAACGGCGTTCTGTCATGGCACTCTTCGACTGCAAAAACATGATTTTAAATGGAGGGTTAAGTAACGAATCCACGTTTTTCAATATGGCCGCCAAAGCCGCCATATTGGAAAATGCTAATATTTTAGACATTTTCATCTTTCATCTACAATAACTCTCTTTCAACGTATTTTTATCACTTTTTAATGAATAGCTAGAAAATTTAATGTTTCATCTAATGAGCTGAGTCTCATGTTCTGAATCCTCTAACTTCTTTCAAGAAAGTTTAAAAACGTAAAAAATTACTACTCTTGGCAAAACGTAATGTGACTATAAGTGGGAAGCAACCAATTCTCAGGGGTCCGATGGGGCAATACATATCTCTAAGAATTCAGTTCTGGAGAGTCTACAGACTCTTGGCGGCCTTTGAGACACTGGGGGAAGAGGAGGAGGGTACAACCAGACCCCGTCCATATACGTCACAAGCCCATTCGATTGCGACTGTGATTAACCCAGAGGGCCAGAATAGAATCCCGTGGAATTCATCTGGCTGTAAGAAAAACCCGCATATCCAAAAGTTAATCGATTTCTCGATCTCAATCTGTCATTTAGTCAAACCAGTTTAAAAATATCTGACATTCATTTTATCCAAAATTTGCTCGTTACGGTTGGAAAATTTTCCACTTTGTTCCTTTAAGCTCGATTTCTTCTTTATACATAACACAATGCAAAGTAGGAATAAAGGGTGAAAATATAGTTAGTTCGTCCTGGGAAAGAGATACATACATACCAGCTTCTAGAGACCAGTTTGGCTAGAAAAGCGTGGCTTCCAGGACCGGCCATACGATCATAATGACGATTGATCCGTATTCGTGTTAGCTTATTGTACAAGTAATATCCAGTATCAAATTTTTAACCAAGTGTTCGCAAAAGTTTGCCAGCGTCATTCATCATTTGTGATTTATTTACACATGCATTTGTTCACCCATATTCTACATATGTGTGTACACAGTGGGCATACTTTTACCCTAAAGAAGTATTGCAGTCGATTTTGGGTTACAAAACCAATCGTATTTAGAAATATTTTTGTCTATGCCAGGGCTCGAAATTCGAATAATTTTGAGAAAAAGGCAGAGCGAAGATGAAAAAATCGACTCGTTTGCACTCACCAACTTTCTTGAGCTTTATTCCCCTTAGACAAGTATGTAAAACTATAGTCAGTTTCATTCAAGTTTGCGGTTTTCGAAACAATTTGAAGTGCCTACAAAAGTAGTTTTAGCTAACAACATAGTTATAATATTCTACAGTATATCGAGTTATGCTGAGACGCTTGCTATGGCCAAACCGCATTAATGCATCGGAAGTTTAAACCATCATTGTGGACTGATTCATGCGGACTAAATTAAAAAAAACAGCAAACAGGTCCAAAAAAATTTGCCCTTAACGCGCGAAATAGCGTTTTTTCCGTGTTTTACATTGTATACTTTTACATAATATCACTTTTGACGCAAAATTTTTTCTAAAAATTTTACAAAATTTTGTCACAATCGTTAACTTTAACAAGTCTGGCGCGAAGCGCCGGAAAAATTCTCAAAATTAAGGCGGATATACATCTAGAAGAACGATTTACTGATTTATAGCATTTGATGCGATACATCGAAATTTTTAAATAAAAATAGAAAAAACTATGCAAAAATAGCCGTTTCTGTTGTTAAAATTGTTGTGAAACATACATGAACAGAGATTGGTGTCCAGGCAATTTTTTGTACAAGGTCCGTTTGTTTATGTACAAAGACGGCCCCTAAAAGCCTTTGTACACACAAATTTTTGAGTACTATGATATAGTAAGGTAGCGACTTCAGTGTGGTAAAAACAGAGTTGTTCGGCCTTTATTAGTGTATTTTGGCCAATTCATGGGTTTACGAGGGCAAAAATCAATAAGAATCGTCTTAAAACGGCACGAAGCGCCGAAAAATGTGACATATATACTTTCGAAATGCGATTTCTGCTATTATAAAGATATACAGGACACATAATTACTCATTTCGGCGCGGAGCGCCGAAAAATTTGCAAATTTCAGATCTTTTGCGTTTTTTGTCTTCCCAAAAATCTTTGTACATGTACAAAGACGGTCCCAAAAAGTCTTTGTAAACCGGAAAAAATCGCTGCTGAATACAAAAAACGTGCTTCCAGGTCGCCAAGAAAGTAAATAAATGTCATTAAGAAGTATCATCCGGCGCCTAGCGCCGGATGATACGGCCAAAAATCATTGCTAATCGCATATACATGCTTTATCTCGCCAAATATTTTTGGCCCCCTTAAATCTGCCCATTCGCCAAGTTAAATAAAACCCACTATAACTAGGCTTCATGTGCATATGAACAATCTTTACCTACGCCCTCACGTCGTTTTATTTCGCAATATACGAATAAATAAACTCGACAGAAACAAAAGAACGCTATCACCAAGTGTTAAACCTAACAACCAATGACAAAACTACAGTTCGACGTCTGAAAAAGTGTAAACTTTTTACAAAAATGTTTCAAGCCAAGAGGATAGGAATGATAAACTACAGTATTACGAGTTACAGTACAAAATACCAAATTTTTCCGTTGATTGAACTTCTAAGCTAATTTCGGTTATCTAACTCAGCCATTTTAAGCTAATTTTTTAGGCATTATGAGGGAAATTGAATAGAAAATTACAAAGCTTTAAAGCAATCTTCACCGTTTTATCCCAAAAAACTTTTTCCGAATACGAAAAAGTCGTGCTAATCAAAAAAATTTCAAAACCACTTTTGCGCTGTTTAAACTTTGCTAAAATTATATGAAAAAATAAAGCCCGTTTAAAAATGTCAATAAACTAGGTTTAAACAAGAATTGTCGCATAAAGGCAAAATATCTAAAAAAATAATCAAAAACCGAGAAAAATCAATAAGTAATAAATAAGTAGCCAAATCAGCAGCGTTCTTAGCAAAGTCCAGCCGGTGAATGGATTTTTACGATTGGATCGCTTGGACGTTTTATCGTCGTGCGGAAATACGTGCATCTTAGCCGTATTATCAGCCGATACAGAAATTACGACCGAAGGCGTGGTAGAATAGTCATTTATCTAGAAAAATCATTCTACTCCCAAGCCAGATACTTTACACTCTAACCTAGATGCTTTACACTTTTAAACTATATACTTTACACTATTAACCTAGATACTTTACACTTTTAACTTATGTACTTTACACTGTTACCCTAGATATTTTACGCAGTTAACCTAGATACTTTACCCTCAACACATTAAAGATATTTACGTTCAAAATATTAATAATCTCATTGATCTAACACTAATATTAATTGGTTAAGTACAACGTACAGCAATTAGAGTCAAGTTTACACTTCTAAGACTTTGTAACTTTACACAACACATATATTTAGATTGTCTTTGAATCGAATCAAATTCGTATTTTGATATATTAGTTTTTTAGCACTTTTATCGCTCTTTCCTGTTAAATGCATAGATATTTGTGTTATGTTTGTGCGGCAGTTTTTGCTTTACACTTTCCCCAGACAGAGTTTCTAGCTCTAAAGTTAATCTACAGCAGACGTTTAGATATTCCTCTTCTTTAAATAGACCTGTTTACCCCACAAGCCATCACTTTTTGTGCGAGGATTCAATCCATAACTACCTCCATCAAATATTAAAGTTCACACTGGAATCATTTTACACTCAAATTACGCTGTTTACAACATAAATATATGCAGGGGGATTTAGGGGTGGGAGTGGGGTGGGGGGCGGTCGCCCCACCCAATGGCCCAAAATAGTGCGCAAAATTATGGATTTTTGAGCGATTTTCGATGTTAAAACGGCTAATTTTTTCGCCCAGTCAGGGTTCCGCCCTCCCCCCTTAGGGGTACCGCCCCCCCATCTTAGGAAAATCCTGGATCCGCCACTGGATATATGGTTCCATTAATTATTTTTTCTACACCGGAATCGCATATTACGAAAAAAACGAAGGTGATAAAAAAATTAACGGAAACAGAAATGTAAAATAAAAAAGAAACTTTACATACTATTTTTACACAAATTTTCATGAATAAAAAATGATTAATCTGTATCACATCAATCAATGTATGAATCTTGAAATTTTAATCACTCCAGAAACATTATCAGCAAATTACCAAGGACATAAAATTCAATTTCCATATTTTTTTATCAAACTTGATTCGATTCAGAAAAGTTACGACCATAGGTGGCAGCACTAAAGTTCTGGGGGGTTCAAGATTCTTTCTAAGGTCAAAAAATGGCCTTAAAAATGGTGGTATAGCAAAAAAAACACCATTTTCAACGTTTATCATCGAGCACTATCCATTGGCATCAAAAATTGCGAGAAACCAGGAAAAAAATTTCAAAAATTGAATTCTGGGGGTATTTTGGTTTCTGGGGGGGGTAATTTGATTTCTGGGGGTGCATACCCCCAAACTCCCACGCCTGGGTATGGGGAGGGGGTTGAAAAAATTTTTGAAGGTCAAAAAATAGTCTTGAAAGTGGTTTTATGGCGAAAAAACACCATTTTACGACGTTTCTCATCGAGCACTATCCAATGGCATCAAAAAATCGTTAAAAAAGCAAAAAAAATTTCAAAAATTGAATTCTGGGGGGTATTTTGATTTCTGGGGGATGGGGGTGAGGGGTTCAACTTCTAGGGGATGCATACCCCCCGAACCCCCCATGCCCATGTGTGATCTCAACTGTCAATTTAATGAGGGACAGAGAAAAGTCTTTTCGGTCATTTGTTCAAATGAGATGACGCCATAATTATCTATTCGTAAAACATTTTGCACCCATACGTGCTTTCTAAAATCTTAAGCAACCCATATTTGGCAAAAACTTCCTTTACCATATTTTTTCCATTTCTTTATACTTTTTTTACCAAAATACTACAATAGTCCGTTTCACGAAACCTTATGCATGGTTCACAATTCTTGAGTCGATGTAAATCGATTACAGAAGCAGTTTACACTGAAGCAGCAATCGCAATATTGTGCAGAGTGATTCATGAACATAAGTTTTACTATGCGAAATTATATGACATAGTGATGAGACGGATCCTCAATTTCAATGTATCCGGATCCGGATAGTAAAAATTCTAACTTCCGGATCCGTATCCGGGTAGCGAAAATTCAAAGTTCCGGATCCGAGTAGTGAACTTTTAACTACTGGATTCGGATCCGGATCCGGGTAGTAAAAATTCTAACTTCCGGATCCGGATCCGGGTAGCGAAAATTCAAAGTTCCGGATCCGAGTAGTGAACTTTTAACTACTGGATTCGGATCCGGATCCGGGTAGTAAAAATTCTAACTTCCGGATCCGTATCCGGGTAGCGAAAATTCAAAGTTCCGGATCCGAGTAGTGAACTTTTAACTACTGGATTCGGATCCGGATCCGGGTAGTAAAAATACTAACTTCCGGATCCGGATCCGGGTAGCGAAAATTTAAAGTTCCGGATCCGAGTAGTGAAATTTAAACTACTGGATCCAGATCCGGATCCGAGAAGAAAAAATGCAAATTACCGGATCCGGATTTCGAAAATTCAAGCTTGCGGATTTATATCCGGGTAGTAAAACTTCAAACTTCTGGATCCGGATCCGGGTAGCAATAATTCAAAGTTCCGGATCCGGATCCGGATAGCGAATATTCAAACATCCGGATCCGGATCCGGGTAGCAAAAATCAAAGTTCGGATCCAGATCCAAGTCCAGGTCCGGGTAGCTAAAATGCAAACTCACGGATCCGGATCCTGAAAACATCCGGATAATACCGGATCCGGATCCGGGTACCCATTTCATCACTAGTGTTACAGTAAGCTGCCTAGAAACCACTTTTGTAACCATAGGAAACTAAACTATAGCACAATTTAATATGTAAGTGAATCGATATAGTATGCGACCATTTGATTGAAATTCTTGTAATCCGGTAGATAAAAAATCAATAATATGATTTCTATATAAATTTAATAAAATAAAAACTTACCTTTGGAATATAAAGGACATTTTACGCTTTGATCTTGATTTAATATTGATTTTTAATCTACTGGATTATCAGAATTTCATCACACAAGGTCCAAATTTTTGAGTGGACAGCATACGTGGGCAGCACCCGAATTCTGGGGGAGGGGGTGCAAGATTTTTCAGAGGTCAAAAAATGGCAAAAATAATGGTATGGTGAAAAAAGCACAATTTTTAAACGTTTCTCATTGAGCACTATCCATTGGCATGAAAAAATTGCGAAAAAAACAAAGAAAACTTCAAAAATTGAATTCTGGGGGATTGGTATTTTGGTTTCTCGGGTGGGGGGTGCATACCCCCAAACCCCTCACCCCCACGCCCAGGTATGGTGGACAGTAAACCTATTTTCCTTGAAAGGGCGGTAAATAAGAAATTGCATTACGAAATGTCAAAATTTTCGCCAAAGCAGAGTTTGTATTAATTGATTGTACCCTGAAATATTGGGAAAAGCGGATACTTTTGAATCAAAAATTTGCTCTAAAGGCGTAAAACGAAATATTTCCTGAAATTATCCTAAAAAAACGAAAAGTCTGCGGCAGTTTACAGTTAAGGGATATTGTCATATATTTTTAAAACAATATATAATATGTACCTACGTAAAATGACCTACTAAAACCCAAGGTTTTGCCATAAATCGGGAGGAGAGGGGTAAAATTTTTCGAATCAGTTCGGGGATGGGGGACGACCGCCTTCGGGTGGGAAACATACATGATCTGGGGGGAGGGAGTTTCACCCTGCCAGAAAAATTTAACCCCCTGCAAAATTTTTTCACCCTCCCCCAGAATTAGACATTTTTTTGAAAGTTTCCAAAATATTTCAATTGTAGAAAAGATGCTTTTTTTAAAGCGTTCTTAGCTATATATATATATATATATATATATATATATATATATATATATATATATATATATATATATATATATATATATATATATATATATATATATATATATATTTGCTCAAAAGTGCCAAATTTTCGGCACTTTGCGCAATTATACTCATGTTTTGACTGAATTTTGTTCAATTTGTTCCGACTTTTTGATTTTTTTTTGAATTTTTTATGTTCTTATGCTCTAGAAAGATTGAGCATCGTTAGAAACGCTAAAAAAACCATTTTTGACGCGTACCTACCATTCTTGGACCCAAAAAGGCACCTTATAATTTCACCCCCCTCGAATTTCCATGCTGTGCATGTATGTTGGGATGTTAGGAGGCATACATGTAAAGGCTCAAAATTTAGGTGGGAGTTGCTGGCCATTTAGAGGGGTAAATGACTTCCAATTTTTGGCCAAAAATAAAAGAAACAGCTAAAAATGACCAAAAACGCAAGGTTTAGAGCAAAATATGGGACATAGATGCACAGGGTCAGAGTCGGTGGGGGAGTGGGGGAGGCGAAATCCCGGGAATCCAAATCAGTAAATTTAGTGTTATCGATTTTTTGCTATTAAAAGGACGAAAATGGTAAAAATAGCCTATAAAACGCTTTTTCGAGATAATACCGCATTTTAAAAGCATTTTTAGTCCATTCTGAATGCATTATATCGTTTTTAACATTAAAAAATAGAGACCTGGATCAATTTTGGGTACTCTTAAAGTGAACAGCGCGTCGAAATTATTACTGTTATTGTCCTCAAAAACAATGCAAAAAACAATATATGCGTCACCTCAAAATGGACGGTCATTACCTGCCTGGCTGACCACACCTGGGCGTGGGGGTCCCCCGAGAAACCAAATTACCCCCCCCCCTAGAAACCAGGGTACCCCACCCCCGAATTCTATTTTCGAAATTTTTTCTGTGTTTTCGCAATTTTTTGTGCCAATGGATAGTTCTCGATGAGAAACGTTGAAAAATTGTGTTTTTTCGCCATACCACCATTTTTAAGGCCCTTTTTTGACTTTTGAAAAATCTTGCACACCCCCCCCACAAAATTTTGTTGCTACCCGTGTATGTGACTGACCCTTAAGAAGGAGGAGGGGTAATTAATAATCCCATCACCTCCCCATGTGCATGTGGGGGGGGTGAAAAATTTTCTGACCATCAGGGGATGGCAAGACGATCAGTTCCGGGTGGGGTATCCCCCTTCATCGGGTTACCCATCCCCTGTTACACGTTTAATTTATGCTAACCAACGGTCCCGAGGGATCAAACCGGGCCAGCAAAGGGCAAAATGCCGAGCCAGGGTCACGCCTGGCGCCCGGCGGCACAAAATCCAACGACGTAACAAATATGCCGTGCGCCGCCGGCACGAAACGCGTTATTCGCAACGTTCGCGAATCCAAAACGGCGACGCTGCCGCCGAGCGTTCCGACGGCGACACAATCGCCGTCGGAACGCACGGCCAACGCCGAAACTACTTCGCCGCGCAACTCGAGCGCCGCGCGTTCTACGGGCGTTCCCGATCTTAACGTGCAACGATTGAGTGTAAACGCTCGGTGTACCCTTGATGGCTTTACACCATACATGCACATAGAGGGGGTGAGAGGGTTTTACCCCCCTGAAGGGTCAGCAGGATAGGTACTGTCCGGCGATTTCAGCTGATGGAACGTTTTTTCCATCATTTCTGAGGTCAAAAGCAGTAAAAACGTCAAAATTGTTCCGGCACTTTTTAGTACTTTTACTGAAAAAAACCCAAAATTGATAAATTTTGCATTTTCCAGTGTTAAAAGTGATATAATGCAGTTAAAATGGACTGAAAAAGCTTTTAAAATGCGGTATTACGGCGAAAAACATTTTATAGGCTATTTTGACTATTTTGATCGTTAAAACAGCAAAAAAATCGTGAACGGTAAATTTACTGTACTGGATTTTTTGGGATTTCAACCCCCCATGCGACTCTGACCTTGTGCACGTATACTTTACACTATACTTGTGGCACATAGTTCAGAAGCGCACGACATGAGCCATCACCCCATTCTTTCCGAAGTAGTTGGATGGATGGAACAGACATGCACGTAGGGGGTTGGGGGTTTAGACCCCCCAAATGGAAAAATGGAAATTTTCTGAGAAAAATGAAGGCCGAAAATAAATTGAAAATTTTTTTCAAGCCGCTTTAAATTGACCAGAAATTGCGTTATAACGTATTTTGACCCAAAAAATCTCATTTTTGACCCGCCCAGGCCAGTTATGCTGTGCATATCTAAGGTTGGAACTTGTGAAGTCTCCCGTTTGAGCAAAAACATACGGTCGAAATCATACATGGGCAGCAAAAAGTATTGGAAGGGCAGGGGGTTAAATCGCCAAAAATTGCCAAAAAAATCACCAGAAATGTTATTAAAAATAGAATTCTGGGGTCTACAGTAATCTGCGGCGAGGTTTTTGATTTCTAGGGGGTTTATAACCCAAACCCCTCAACCTGATGTATGGTCGAAACCCACTTTAAAAGGTTTTTCGTTATTTTGGGCCAAAATTAGCGGGAATAAAGCGCTCGGTATAAACTCGGCTAAAACAGTTTACAATTCTAATCTAATCTCGATTTTTACAATAATATCAAGTCATCAATACGAGAAAGAAGCAAATAAAAAAGAACAAAGAAAAAAGAAAAGAAAAAGGAAAAGGAGAAAAAATAAATAAGTAAATAAATAGATAAATAAAAGAGCAAATACTAAAAAAAGAAAAAGAAAAGAGAAAAATTGAAAAAAGAGAAAAAAAGATAGATAGATAGATATAGGGGTGCATCAATAGTACGTTAGTACGTTTACAATTTTAATTTTACAACCCAAGACGCTGCTGGGATATTTTCAAGTTTATTGTCGAAAATCCAACTCGACCATAGATGGGCAGCACCAAAATTCAGGGAAGTGGGGTGAAAAAATTTTCAAAGGCCAGAAAAATGGTCTTAAAAGTGGTCGTATGGCGAAAAAACACCATTTTCGACGTTTGTCATCGAGCACTATCCAATGGCATCAAAAAATCGCTAAAAAAGCAAAAAAAAATTCAAAATTTGAATTCTGGGGGGGTATTTTGATTTCTGGGGGGGCGGGGTATTTCAACTTCTGGGGGTCGCATACCCCAAACCCCCACGCCTATGCGTGAACTCGACTATCTAAATTATCTGACCTGGTGAATTTACTAAAAAATAATCTTAGCGCGTTAAAATAGTTCTTACGCCGAAATAGTTATTTCTGCCTTTGAAATCGTTTAATAATCCATTCCTTGAGCAAAAATATGGCTTTCAGGCTGCCAAAAAGTAAATAAATGATATAAATAGGTATTATCCGGCGCGATGCGCCAGGAAAATTTCAAGAAATTATGATCACTGACGGCAAACAAAATCATTGCGAATAACATATCCATTCTTTATCTCACCAACTATCTCGGGCCGACGAATGAGGGGTAGCGGTGGCCCCTATAGGCATGCGGCACTAAAGTTTTAGGGGAGGGGGTGCAAGATTTCTTTTAAAGGTCAAAAAATGGTGGTACGGCGAAAAAACACCATTTCTCAGCGTTTCTCATCGAGAACTATCCATTAACATCAAAAAATTGCGAAAAAAACGAGAAAAAATCCAAATATTGAATTCCGGGGTTTTAGGTTTCTGGTGGGTATTTTAATTTCTGGGCCCCACGCCCAGGTATGGTCGCCCCCCCCCCGCTCCCCTTAAATCCGCCCCTGTTATACTAGGATTTATATGAGAAAATGTTGAGAAGCGCAGTGTTATCAGGTTTTATAAGTTTTTTCAGAGCGACGCCTCGGATTTTACACTGATTTATCCAATTCCCTACATCAAATTTGGCATCAAATCGTTTAGATGTTTGCTTGCACAAAATTCTGAGGACTCCAGTTGTGATCAGTGTTTAATAACAGTGGCGGATGCAGGATTTTCTCAAGGGGGTGGCGGAAGCCTGACTTGGGCGGAATAATTAGCCGTTTTAACCCAAAAATCGCTGAAAATCGCTCGAAAATCTTTAATTTTGCGCACTATTTTGGGCCTATGGGGGCTGCCCCCGCACCTCCTGAATCCGCCCCTGTTTAATAATATACGATGTTTTTGACTTTCATCCTTCTGTGGCTAACCCTACCTTGCCTCGCTCACCTATGCACTTCGGCTATGCTGTATATTGCACTCAACCGGCAAGGAGTCGAAGGCACATTTGGGCGTGGGGGTTTGGGGGTATGCACCCCCGAGAAACCAAAATGCCCCCAGAATTCAATTTTTTGAATTTTTTTTGTTTTTTTCTCGCAATTTTTGATGCCAATGGATAGTGCTCGATGAGAAACGTCGAGAAATGGTGTTTTTTCGTCATACCACCATTTTTAAGGCCATTTTTCGATCTTTGAAAAATCTTGCACCCCCCCCAGAAGTTTGGTGCCGCCTACCTATGGTCGAAGGGTCTTTGGGTGAAGGCATACACGCAAATGGGTGAGGAGCTATTACCCCCTCGCTGAAGGGTTGAAGGGTCAGCCAGACAGGTACTGTCCGGTGATTTTGAGCTGACGTAAGGTCTTTTGTATCACTGTTTGAGGTCGAAAGCAGTAAAAATGTCGAAATTTTTCCCGCGCGATTAGTAGTTCTATACATTTTTGCTAGGAAAGCGTCAAAAATTGATAAATTTATTCATTTTGTAGCGTTAAAATGACATAATGCGGTCAAAAATCGACCAAAAAAGTGATCTTACCACGAGAAAGCGTTTTATAGGCTACTTCGACCATTTTGGTCCTTTATATACACAGCAAAAAAATCGTCAAGCTCAAATTTACCGTTTCGCATTTCCATGATTTCACCGCACCTCCCCTTACTGCCGACCATAGGTAAGCGGCACCAAAATTTTGGGGTGAATGCAAGATTTTTCGAAGGTCAAAAAATGACCATAATAATGGTGGTATGGCAAAAAACACCATTTTTTAACGGTTCTCATCGAGCACTATCCATTGGCATCAAAACGTTGCGAAAAAATTTAAAAATTGAATTCTAGGGGGGTATTTTGGTTTCTGGGGGAAGCATACCATACACCCCCCCCGAACCCCACGCCCAGGTATAGATCTTAACCCCCCCCCACTCACTACCGACCCTGACCCCGTGCATCTATGATCGAGGGCTATGTATAGCGTACGGGCTATTCGGGACATTATACCTTTTATTATTCAATAGCGTCAAAATCCGTCTTAATGCAATATCCATTATCAGTCAAATACTGTAAAAATGATCAAATTAGGACAGAAGAAGATAATTTCAAGAGGAGACGTCTAAATTCTAAAGTAAAAAATATTCCCTCACCCAATAAACCTACGAATTCTGGGGGTTTTAATTTTCAGTTTTCGGAAAAATCGTTCCGACCACACCTGGGCGTAAGAGAGGGTTTGGGGGTATGCACCCCTCCCCAGAAGACCGAATGACCCACCCAGAATTTAATCTTTGAAATTTTTTTGTTTTTTTCCGCAATTTTTTATGCCAATGGATAGTGCTCAATGAGAAACGTTGAAAAATGGTGATTTTATCGCCATACCACCATTTTGAAGACCATTTTTTGACCTCTGCAAAATCTTGCACCCCCTTCCCCTCTAATTTCAATGGGGCCAACCTATGGCTCCGACCATACGTGGGCAGCAAGAAAATTCTGGGAAGGGGGATGCAAGATTTTTCAGAGGTCGAAAAATCGCCTTAAAAATTATGGTATAACGAAAAAAACACCATTTTCGACGTTTCTCATCAAGCATTATCCATTGGCATCAAAAAATTGCGAAAAAACGAAAAAAATTAAAAAATTGAATTCTGGGGGTTATTTTGATTTCTGGGGGGTATAATGGTTTCTCGGGGGGGGTGCATACCCCCCAACCCCCACGCCGAAGTGTGGTTCCGACTCACACATTCCCATGGGGGGCTGAGGTAGGGTATTACCCCCACCTCAGGGTCCGAGACTTGAATCACCGTCGGACGATTTTGAGCTATCAAACATTTTCTGCATGATTTTTGGGTACAACAGCAGCGAAGATATTAAAATTTTTTCGGACTAATACATTTCTGTTTCGTTTACCCATAAAATACCTAGAATGAACTAAAAATGATCCGGAAAGTCAAAATTTCGATGAATTCTTATATTTTCTACTAAAAGAGTGACGAAACTAGTCAGAATGGGACAAAAAGTAGTTTAAAATGCATTTTTCCACATTAAAACATGCCATATAGTATGTTTTTGCCATTTTTAACATTTGACCTGCAAAAAAGGCTAGTGCTAAATTTTGGTATTTCAGCCCCCCTGAACTTTCGACCTTGGGATACTATGTTCCGACTCAACTTGATCCTTTAACGCTCCTGATGATAGTAGATATCATAAATATGCTTTACTGATCGAGTAATCAAATCGGCATTCCCCGAAATTTTGAAATTTTAGTTTCAAAAACATTTAAAATTGAAAATTAAAAATATGTTTTTTAACCGAGTCGCGTAATTGCCATATTCTCGAGCGATCCTTATAAAAATTTAAAAACGCTCCAAAAAACAAGTTTCCAATTTTCTCATTTGAATATTCCAGGGTAAAAAATAAATGTACCCCGGAGGCCAGTAGCACACATGGGCGTGGGGGGTATGCACCCCCTGAACTTGAAATACCCCCCAGAAATCAAAATACCCTCCCCAGAATTCAAATTTTGAAATTTTTTTCTGCTTTTTTTAGCGATTTTTTGATGCCATTGGATAGTGCGTGATGAGAAACGTCGAAAAATGGTTTTTATTCGCCATACGACCACTTTTAAGACCATTTTTTGACCTTTGAAAATTTTTCACCCCCCCCAGAATTTCGGCGCTGCCCACCTATGGTCAGTAGGGTTGATTGATTTGACAAGGTCACTTCTAGTTGCGTTTCGCAGTAAATTCAAAATTTGGGGCTAAGGCCGTTCCATTTACAAAGTAGTAAGAACAGGGCAGATACAGTAATTATTCCTTATAACTTTCGTTCAGCTTGACTTAGAATGATGCGGTTTTGTAATAGAAAAATCTATGGCTACGCAAGTAGCCCCGGTAGATTACTGTAGACCCCACGGAGTTCTATTTTTAGTAACATTCTTGGCGATTTCACCCAACCAGACATATCCTAGAATTTTCTAGCTACCCATTCACGCACAAAACCTCTAATTTATGCTTTTAAATTGTCATAGTTGGTTCAACGCGCTGAATCTTTGTAAACCCGAGTTTGTTTTGTAGAATACCAAGGCAATTAAAATGCGAAATGATGGAAACGATCGAAAAACTGAATTAAAAAGAGCAATAAAGTTGACAATGCCCAATTTGCGAACGGTGAAAAAGTTTTAGAATTGCTTCAGTCGGTGTTTCTTTGCACAAGGTCCCGAAAAATCTTTGTACATTTTATACACGCAAATTTTCGGTTTACTATAATATGGCACAGTAGCGATTTTAATGAGGTAAAAACGGAGCCTGGCAGTGTATTTCAGCTGATTTCTAGGTTTCTCAGGGCGAAAATCACTAAGAATGGTCTTAAAACGGCGCGAAGCGCCGAAACGTTTGACATTTTCCGTTTGGAATGCAATTTCTGCCGTTAAAAAGATGTAAAGAACACAGAATTGCTCATTTCGGCGCGAAGCGCCGAAAATTTTCGCGAATTTTAGACCTTTTTCGCAGTTCTGTCTTCCCGAAAATCTTTGTACATGCAGTGGCGGATCCAGGATTTTCCTAAGGGGGGCGGTACCCCTAAAGGGTGGGGGGGCGGAACCCTGAATTGGGCAGAAAAATTAGCCATTTTAAGCCGAAAATCGCTAAAAAATCGCTCAAAAATCCTTAATTTTGCGCACTATTTCGGACCAATAGAGGGGCAGCCGCCCCCGCAGCCTAAATCCGCCCCTGTGCGCATGTATGTATATAAGTAAACCGCCCCCAAAAAGTCTTTGTACATCGGGAAAAATCTCTGCCGAATACAGAAAAAAGCCGTGTTTCAGTGGATTGTTATCTTATTAAAAAAAGCTTCAGAGGCACTAATTGACACCATTATCAAATAAATTTTTCCCTGGTAAAATATTAAAAAAGCGGTATGTATAAAAAATGTAAATCGAAAAGGCAATATTCAAAAAGTAGGTCCATCAGACCTTAAACTTTTGTTGCGTCATATTTGCTCTTTCAAAACGGTGACATTCACGCAATAATGCTCATTGAGGATAATTAAAATCATAAAAGGAGAGTAATTTGCCAACAATGAGCGAGGGGACAAAAAGGGGAACAAGGCACAAGCGTACTTGGGCAGTAAGAAAATTAGGGAGGAGGTCAAAATTGGGTAAAGTTGCCAAAAACGTTAGGTACTAAAAATAGAATTCTGGGGTCTAGAGTAATCTGAGGGGATTTTCAACATCGGGGGGGGGGGAAGGTTACAACCATACGTGGGCAGCAAGAAAATTCTGGGGGTCCAAGATTTTTTGAAGGTCAAAAAATAGCCTTAAAAATGGTGGTATGGCGATAAAAACACCATTTTTCAACGTTTCTCATCAAGCACTATCCATTGGCATCAAAAAATTGCGAAAAAAACGGAAAAAATTTTCAAAAATTGAATTCTGGGGGTTTTTGATTTCTGGGGGGTATTTTGGTTTCTGGGGGGTTCAGACCCCCCAGAACCCCCCCCCCTCCACGCCCATGTGTGGTTACAACTCACCACGCACGTAAAATTCTGGGGGTCTACAGTAATCTGAAGGGGGAGTTTCAACTTCTGGGGGGTACAACCCCCACGCCCATGTGTGGTCACAATGTGGCCGACCATGTCCGCCAAAAATTTGAAATTTCCATTAGGCCAATGGAATATGCATAAATCTCATCACAGATGTACGACACTCATCTCAATTCTGATCTGACCCGTTCAGTTTACACCTCAAAACGGACGAAAATGCGAAACAGATATCTAAAGTGGTACTAAATGACCAGGCTCAAATTAAATCCTTGAATTTAAGCAACGAAGAGTAAAGACAATTTGTTGTAGTTTTCGTTTTAATTTGGCTCAAATTCTTTTTATGAGTACTTTACACTTTACAGTAATCAAAAATCAGAAGAGGCGATGAAAAAGTAAAAAATAATCAGACTCAAATCAATCGTTGAAATTTCTACGAAAGACTTTACACGAGGAAGAATAATCGCAGATTACTAAAGCCCTCGATATAAACTTGTTTCAGATCCCTTAATAACAAGCAGTTTACACTTAATAATAACCAGTTTACAATTGCTTTTTTCCTCTATTACGGCATAAAGCTCAGTTGATCATTTTTACACACTACAGTAAGCAAAAAATCGTGAAAAAGATCCTTGAGTAAAGTGGCAAATGAAACAGGTTCATCAGGAATGATCGTTTAGCTTTACACCGAAGACTACAAACCATAATTAATTGCGGTTTTCACTATTACCCGACGTAAACTACTTAAAAGTCCACTAAAACCACTAGTTTACACTAGCAGTAAGCAAAAGAGATCATTAAATCCACTATTTTACATCTACAGTAAGCAAAGAATGAGATAATTAAATCCACTAATTTACACCTACAGTAAGCTAAAAGTGGAGATCGTTAAATTCCCTAGTTTACACAAACAGTAAGAGAAAGTGCGAGACAATTAAGCAATAATGACAGATAATTGAATTCACTAATTTAAAGCAACAGCAAAGAAAAATGAAGGATCATTAAGATCACCAGTGTACGATTAAAATAAGCAAAAACAAGAGGTAATTAAATCCGCTGAACCACAGTAAGCAAAAATGAGAGATAATTCAGATCTTTAGTTTACACCATCAAGTAAGCAAAACTAAGAATTAATTTAATTCATTAGTTTACACCTAAAGTAAGAAAAATGAGAGATCCCTAAATTTTCTACTTTACACCAACAGCGATCGAAAATGAGACATCGCTCATTTTATGACTTTACACCTACAGTAAGCCAAAATAAAAAATTAATAAATTATACTTGCTAGTAATCAACCATCGAATGGCGTAACAGCATGGTTTTTTAGATGCGGTTCTAATAACGGGTATGGAAACGGTAATTAAATGATCTCGATCCGGATCCGACGACCGTGAGTGGAAAAAGCGCGAAAATCGAAATCGGTATTTGGCAGGCAAAGCGTCGTATTTCGGGTCCGCCAAATCGATAAATTTGGCAAACGGCGATTGAAGATTATCAGTTGATGACGGATCGTGCAAAAAACCGGATCCGGAACCGGAATCGCGTTTTTTGAACGCAGATTTCTCCGACTGTATATGAAAAAATGACAAAATTTTTATAAAATTTGTTGAAAAATGCCAAAACTGGAAATTTATAATGAAATAGGGAATATTAAATCAAAACATTCAATCATAAACGACAAAAAATTCGAAATATTTTACAATAATAACAAAAATACGAAATATTCTATAAAAAAACGACATAAATTAGAAATAATGAATAAAAATGAGAAAACTTATAAATGTATTATCAAAAAATTACAAAAAAATGGAAAATAATCGATGAAAAAATCACAGAAATTAAAACTATTCAGTTGAAAATTGACAAAAATTATAAATCGTACTGAATAAAAAAGTAGTAAAAACTGAAAATATTAAATCAAAAAATAAGTTAAATCAGAAATATTATATCAAAAATTGAAAATATTAAATCTAAAATTGACAAAAGTTAAAAATATCTAATCTGACAATTACAAGAATTCGAAATATGCGACGAAAGAATGACTAGCTTTGAAAAAATTTATATATATATATATATATATATATATATATATACATACAGGGGCGTAGGCAGGATTTTTCTAAGGGGGGGGCGGTCCAAGATTGGTGACCCTGTATTTAGGGATATGGTTGCCGATGCGCCAAATAAAGTGCATTTTCTGACGTTTGCGAACATGCTCTATCCGTTAGGCTCATAACAATCAATTTTTTCGAAAAATTTTTATTTTCTCCTAATAAGCTATAAAGAAATGACGTTTTTTTGGCCGCGCTTGGGCCTAAAAAAACGAAAATAATGATTCTACGGCGCGAAGCGCCGAAAATTTTGAGAATTTTCGATAAAATGATGCCAATTTTCATACATTTCCTTACCTTTCAAAAATTATTTTTGGGCTAAGGGGGGGGCGGCCGCCCCCGTCCCTATGCCTACGCCCATGTATACATATATGTATACATGTAGAACAAATTTATCGTTTGGACTATCTACTTAACTGATTTCTCATCATTTTGTCTACGAATAATTCTTAGTCTTTGTCCTTGTATTCAGGCACGTATCACTAGGGGGAATGGGCGGAGGGGAACGGACCATACCTGGGCAATGGATTTTGGTTCTGAAGGTACCGGGGTCCCTTTTGTTGAGGTTGGTTGGTTGGTTGGTTGGTTGTTTGTTTGGCCAGTCGGTTAGTTAGTTAGTTGTTTGGTTGGGTAGGTGGTTGGTTGGTTGTTTGGCTGGATAGTTGACTAGTTGGTTGGCCGGTTAATTGGTTGGTTGGTTGTATCATTTTCTCACTTTTTTATTTTTGAGTCAAAAAATTCTACCCTCCAATCGGAAACTGTTTTTTCTAACGCCACCCAGCTGTGGTTCTGAAGGTACCGAAGTGCCTTCTGGCGCCACCCGGTGGCGCAGGTGGCGCGGCATTGCGCACCTGTGGTACGGACCAGTGTTTTTATTTACAAGGTCCGTTTGTACATGTACAAAGATGGTCCCCAAAAGTCTTTGAACATTTTGAACATGAAAATTTTTGTGTTCTATAATATGGTACAGTAGCGATTTTAGTGTATTAAAACAGGGTTTTCGATCTTTGGTAGTGTATTTTAACTTATTCCTGGGTTTCTGACGCCAAAAATAAATAAAAATTATCTCAAAACGGCGCGAAGCGCCGAAACATTTAACATTTTTCCATTCTAAATGCAAATTCTGCCATTCCAAAGTAATTACTTATAATAACTTATAATTATTAATTACTATAATTATAATTACTTATAATTATAATTACTTATAATTACTCATTTCAGCGCGAAGCGCCAAATTTTTTGGGAATTTTACACCTTTTTACAGTTTTGTCTCCCCAAAAATCTTTGTACACACAAATTTTCGGGTACTATAATATGGTACAGTAGCGATTTTAGTGTGGTAAAAACAGAGTTTTTCGACTTTCGGTCGTGTATTTTAGCTACTTTCTGGGTCTCTAAGGGCAAAAATCACTATGAATCGTCTTAAAACGGCGCGAAGCGCCGAAAAATTTGACATTTTTACTTTTGAAATGCAATTTCTGCCATTATAAAGATATATATATATACAACACACAATTACTCATTTCGGCGCGAAGCGCCGAAAATTTTTGCGAATTTCAGACCTTTTTTGCAATTTTTGTCTTCCAAAAATCTTTGTACATGTACATAGACGGTCCCGAAAAGTCTTTGTACATCGGGAAAAATCTTTACCGAGTACAAAAGACAAATAGTGGTTAGGACCCCTTTAAATTTAGAAAAAAATCGAAAAAATAGGACTTTTTAAACATTATTTTGTGCTATTTTTGGGCTTTTTGGGTTTAGTCCCCCGAAATTGGTGCTGTTCCCACTAGAAAAGGACAGTCAGCTACATGCCTGTTTGTATTTAAAATTAGTGTTTTACAAAGAAAAACAATGTAGAAAATGAATAAATCGGCGCCAAGCGCAAAAAAATTAACATATTATACATGCCTTGGTCAAACTAAAGCAGTTTGGGCGTGCCAGAAGGCAAAAACTACAAGTAAACAATAAAGTCGGCGCTGAGCGCCGAAAAATTTTGCGTTTACAAGCTCAATAGTGCACAAAAAGACGGTGCTGGTGGTGTTTTTGACACGCTTCAGAAATTTTTCATTTCCCCCCCCCGAGGGACCCATGAAAAAACAAAATTTTGTTTTTTAGTTCCGGGTGGGAGTCCGCCCCCCGCCATCTTGAATAAAGGCCCGTACATACACAGGTACTTGCGAGGTCACGTGAAGCAATTACAAATCAAAATTATTTCCCTGCACGCAAAAGTAAGGTAATCTGGTCCTAAAATTTTGGGAAAATTTGGGAAAAAATTACATCGATTTTTTTCGGAAAAATGTATATAATAGATTTTTAATTTTCAGCGAAAATTTTCAAAAAAATTTCTTGCCAAAAGTAGGGTGGGGGACGAACACCCATCCCACTCATTGACGGATGAAGGTGGAACACCAATTTGTGGGTGGGAGGACCCCCATCATAACCCATACATGTATGTAAGAGGGGTGTGATGGGGATCCCCACGAAAAATCCATCGTCTCTCATCACACAATACCCCCGATATTTGGCGGAAATTTGCGTTTTTTACTACAAACTATTTTTTTAACTTTTTTAAACTTTTTTCACGTTTTTTTTACGTTTTTTAAAACTTTTTCACTTTTTTTTACTGTTTTTGTTATTTCGAGGTGTTTTTTTGCGATTTGTGGTCAAAAATTGAAGATCGTTTATCCCCCTTTTCCCGGCTAAAATGGTCCGACTAAGCCCGCTAAAACATTTCGCGCCCCAACACGTCTGCCCGTACCCTTGTAACGTGACTAAATTTGATACCATCAATACCACTCAGCTTGAATTCGTTTCATTACAGGAACTTCGTAGAATCCGGACGCTAAAATCTCAGCCACCATAAACTTGTCAACAAAATTACAAGTAATTGTTTAATTGTTATTTAGACACACACAATTCGCTCATTTAATTAATCAAGAGGATGGGCTATTTTCGAAAAGATTTAAACGACTTTATTTTATTTGACTTTTTCGCAACGATCTTATCACAAAAGCTATCAGTTACTGTATATTACAGTCGTTATAAATAAATTAATTAATTAATTAATTAATAATTGAATAAATAAATAAATAAATAAATTAATTAAAATAAATAAGCAAATAAATAAATGAATAAATAAATAAATACCGCGCTATATCCGCCGCGATCGTTGGCGTTGCGCCGGGCCCAAACGGATCCGGTGCCGTCCCGTCCTACCGAAACGAAACGGCCGCCGTCCGGGTTGATGTCCACGTCATCGACGTCATCCTGGTGCGCCCGGTGCTCGCCGATCAGCTTATAACACGGCGCTGACGTCATCGGATCCGCCGGATCCGCCGAGCGGACGGTACGGTTCCAGATGCGGACGAAACCGTCCGTTCCGCCCGTCGCCAACCAATCGCCGTTCGAGCTGAATCGGACCGTTTTTTGGAATGGTCCGCCGGTCGATCGCTTTTTGTCGGCGACCGATTGGGACGGGAAATCGGTTTGAAACGGTTCGCCGAATGGGCGAAACGACAAAGAAAGTTTTTTGGTAATTTTAAAATCGTTTGAGGCGTGGGAACGCTGCTCGACGGGCGAAGTTGCGTCGAGCGCCAAAGTCGTTACGTCACAGCTGGTCTCGTAGATGGCGCATTTTCCTGATGTTTCAAGCATAAGCAGCGGACTCGTAACGGCTCAAAATTTTGGGGGTGGGGAGAGGGGGTGCAGATTTTTCAATGGACAAAAAATGGTCTTAAAAATTAGAGCTGTGCCGGGGCCAGGTCCGGCCCCGGCCCCGGCGCCGGGGCCTAGGCCCCGGCCCCGGGCCGGGGCCAGGCTGGCCCCGGCACCGGGGCCGGGGCCAATGTTAGAGTTGATTATTATGTAGAAAATTGATAATGTTTTGGGCAGATTTACCTTCAAACACAATTTCAAGCAAACCACAGATCTTGCTAATTCAAATCTTAATTTCACTATGTCAGATTGGTGCAAATTTCTAGTTAATAATCAAAATTGATATATTTTAAATTGCAATTCATATAGACGAGCATTTCCAGCTTGCTTGGTAGCAGACAGCTACGTCTATCAGAACAAATAGAATAATAAGCCTAAAAAAAGTGCAAAGTAAAACACATTGAAAAACGCGTCCAAGTCAGAGGAGTGAAATCCATACATGGGCAGCTCAAAAATTCTAGGGGTCCAACATTTTTCAAAGTCAAAAAGTGCCTGATTATATATGGTAGAGCTAAAAAACACCGTTTTCTCGCGTTTCTCAATGAGAGCTATCCATCAGCATCAAAAAACCGCAGAAAAACAGAAAAAATTCTGAAAATCAATTTCTGGGGGGTCTAGCGGATTTTTTTGGGGGGGGAGAATGTGAATTCTGGGGGTCTAGATCCCCGATGCCCACGTTCTATTATATTTTGTAATCCCAACAAATATTAACGCTTGACATGCATACATATCTACTAGCAAGAATATATGCATTGGTACATATAAGGGGTAGGGCAGAGTCGTACTATGAGCATGGTAAAGCACGCTATTATTGGCCCCGGCCAGGCCCCGGCCCCGGCACCGGGGCCTAGGCCCCGGCCCCCGCCCCGGCACCGGGGCCTAGGCCCCGGCCCCGGCCCCGGCAAAAAGGCGGCCCCGGCACAGCTCTATTAAAAATAGTGGTATGGCGAAAAAAGAACTTTTTCAACGTTTCTCATCGAGCACTATCCATTGGCATCAAAAAATGCGGAAAAAAACAAAAAATTTCCAAAAATTGAATTCTGGGGGTTATTTTGGTTTCTGGGCGGTATTCGGCCTTCTGGGAAGTGCATAACCCCCATCCCACCCCCTCGACGCCCAGGTATGATGGTCGGCCAATTTCAGGAGGTAGGGGTAAATTACTTTCGATTTTTGGCCTAAAAGCATCTAAAAATGGCCACAAAACGCAGTTTTAGCCAAAAATCGGCTGAGGGGAATTAAAACATTTCTGGCCATGGAGGATGTGCGGAGGACGACCGACTTTGGGTGAGTACCGTCATACCCCTGTTACACGTATAATAAACAGAACGGTATAACGCCTAAAAGAAAGGGCTCAAAATTTTAGGTGGGGACCAATGGTGACTAATCCGTACAAAATTTTGACAAAATTAGTGTTTCTTTGCACAAGGTCTCTTTGTGCATGTACAAAGATGGTCCCTAAAAGTCTTTGTACATTTTGTACATGCCAATTTTAGGGTACCTACTATAATATAGACAGTAGCGCTTTCTGTGAAGCAAAACAGGGTTTTTCGACTTTCAATAGTGTAATTTAATTGATTTCTGGGTTTCCGACAGACAAAACGACAAATACTTTCTCAAACCAGCGTGAGGTGCCGAAAAAATTGATAGTTTGTCCTTTTACAGAGACAAATAGAACAGGAACTTGATCATATAGGCACGAGGCGCCAAAAAATTTTGCGAATTTCAGACTGTCTTACAGTTATTGTCTGCACTGACAATCTTTGTACGTGTATATACAAACACGGTACTGAAAAGTCTTTGTGCATCGGAAAAAATCTTTGTCGATTCAATAAACTAGGGTGAAAACAGCTTTTTAATTGATAAAATGCATTTTAAACTGACTTTGATCTTCTTTCAAAGTCACATAACTTCGGGAGGTCGTAGGAAGGTCGCAATGGCATTTTTATATACCTGGTACAGAGGCATTTCATGATTGAGATTTACTGTACAATCAGTATCAGATTCCACACTCCCCTTTTCTGACCTCCCGATCTTTCTCATTTTGAGTTGGTCACTCTGGTATGTATATACTGGCAGGCACGTAGCTGTGGGGGACTGGGGGGAGGGTCGGACTCCCCAAAATTCAGGAAAAAACGGAAAAATAGGACTTTTTACACGTTATTTTGTGCTATTTTTGGCTTAGACTCCCCAAAATTGGTTTCGCCCCCCCCAAAATAGGAGGGCCAGCTACGTGCCTGTATACTGGTAAGGCTGGATCAATAAATTTATGGTCCTGTTCACTCGAAAACATCAAAAAATTGTGTCAAATCGACCCAAAAAGTCGAAATTTCCCGGCTGATTGACAAATTCCTATGGATATATCTAAAGTTAAAAATGCTTATGCAGTCATAATTGGCTAAAAAGAGCTAAACATGCATTTCAGCACATAAGGCGATTTACATAGGCTTTTCTAGGACCAAAGCCATCAATTGGCAAGCGAAAAAAGCGTGGACACTAAACTTGCTGGTCTCAATTTCAGGGATTTCAACATACGGCTTTTTGAGGGATTTATCCAGTTTTAACCCGACCCTCCAGAATGACCACTGACATCATCATAATTGTCGATTTTTCGAAAAAATCACAAAAAGTGTACAAACTCTTTAAGCGTTTTGGCTAGACCTTGGCTCAAAAGTGTGACAGTTTTTGGCGTTTCGCAACATACACAAATTTTTTGGCTAAATGAATTTTATTAAATTTATTGATTTTTAAAAAAATTTGGAAATTATTTCGTTTTTTATATTTTAGAAGGAATGAGCTCCGTCCGAAACGTCGAGAAACAGCGTTTTTTTTGACGTGTACCTGACGTATATACTCATGAATTTTAAGCCCGAAAAAGCCGCTTTTTAAATATTTTCAGGAGATGGGAAGACCCCCAGAATTCCAGTGCTACTCGTATATTTGCATGAATTTCTTCAGCCATACATACAAGATCTAGGGGGTGGATTTTTCAGCCTCCCCCAAAATTCACGATTTTCCAAAAGTTTCCTAAAAAATTCCTCGAAAATGTGCTGTTTTAATCGTTTTCGCTGGTATCTATTTGCTCAAAGTGTCTAATTTTCGGGGCTTCACGCCATATACATATATACTCATTTTTCGACTGTATTTCGTTCAATTGATTCGATTTTTTTATTTTTCTCGAAATTTTCTATCTTTTTATCTCTAGAATGACGGAGCATCGTCAAAAATGCCAAAATACGGTATTTTCGACGCGGATACGTCACTTATAAGCCCAAAAAGCACTTCGAATTTCACCCTCACCCCGGAACTCCCATCTCATGCATACCTTATTTCAGCTATTGCAGACCCTGACCAGGCACGTAGCTGGCCGTCCTATTTTGGAGAGGACCAACGCCAATTTTGGGGAGACTAAGCCCTAAAAGGCCAAAAATAGCAAAAAATAACATTACATTAAAAAGTCCTATTTTTTCTGAATTTTGGGGGCCGGACCCCCAATTACCCCAAAGCTACGCGCCTGACCCTGACCTTGCCCTGACCCCGGCCCTGTATCTATACGTCCACTTTGATCAACTCACCTTCTTGACCACACGCGACGTAGAATGAACCCGTTTTGGCATCCACGGTCAAAATATCCATATTCATCGTCGCTTCCAAGCCAGTGTCCACAACGGCCACCTTTCGAAACCCCCAAGAACCCGCATTTACGTCGAATAAGTAAACTTCTATGCAATTAGGGACGCCCGTTTTAGCTTGACCCCCTCCACCGGCGACCAAAATAAACCGTTCGCCAACGCAGCGTACACAGTACATGGGAAATTTAGTAGTGAATATTGCCTCGTTGTCGTCACGCATCCTTCGCTAACTAGGTTTGCGGCGAATGGGTAAAAGTGCCAAATCTGAGTCACACACGATCAGACATGTAGCAGCCAGACACGCACGGCGTGGGATTCTGGGTGACGAGAGAGGTGAGATTATAAAGTGACATTTTTTGTCCAAAAATGGTGGATAAGCGTCAAAAACATCATTTTTCGGAGTTTCTGACGATACCTCAGCATCCTACAGCATAGAAACAAAAAATTTCAAAAAAAAATCAAAAACATCCGAACAAATTTAACAAAATGTAGTCAACACATGAATGTATCGCACAAAGCGCCAAAATTTGGCACTTTTGAGCAAACAGACGGTTACAACTCAAAACAGCACCTTTCTACGAATTTTCATGAAAGTTTTTTTGAAAATATTAGAAAATCTTCTCAGAGGTGACAAAATTTGTGTGGAGGGGTGAAAACATCGCTGAGGTGGGAGTACGGTTGCAGCTTAAAATTTTCGGAGGGCAGCCGGTCAATTTTTAGGCCAAAAATGGCATAAAGTCATCGTGCAAGAGGATAGTGGATCCCCCACTAATGCTGTCGTCCCCATCCCCCAAAGACAGAACATTTTCGATCCCTCCAAGGATTTTTGGAAAAAATGAATTCCTGGAAACCCCCACCTAAAATATCGAGTCGTTAAACATATGCAAAAAGCGCCTAAAAATGTTAATTTCAGTCAAAAATTGGAGGAGAGAATGTCGACCTTTCTAGATGGGGACGACAACTTTGAATTAAGTTGGCCCATCCCCTGTTGCATCTATGGTCACAATGGTTGCAGGCATGGGCGTGCGCAGGGGGAGGGGATGGGTGGGTGGGGGGCGGCCGCAGAAATCGGGGAAGGTCAAAAATTTTCTAGCATTGGGGGACGACCGACTTTGGTTGAGGGGATCCCCCATCCCCATCTTACGTGTATGATTTCCTCCATGCTTTGCTGTTCATAATTTGCTGTTCTGCATCGCATTTATATTACCCCAAATTTAGATCAGACGGCAATCACCTCTAAACTTCTTGATGCTTCGCGCCAGTTACTATGTTATTCCTTTTAGATTGCGTAGATAAGCCAACGTATTTTGGTGCTTTGTACCAATTTAATTGGAACTTTAATTTTCGCTCTATCTGTGTAAGCTCTGAGATTTTGTGATAGTTTTGTAATTTTATTTTTTTCGTCCCTGTGCCTAACTTCATAACAAAGATTCAAATAATGAAATTGTGGGAATGACAAAATCTAATAGTGCGTGGCGGCTAATTCAATTTCTAGGATGCCATCCATTAAAGGGCCCATGGATTCGACCTGAAAATGGTACAAATACGCACCAACATCTTCTGGCGTTTCGCGAGTCGCGTCCAAAGATGCATAGCATATATACATGCACATAGAGATGGGGTGAGGCAGGGTACCGCCCCCACTGAAGGGTCAGCCGGACAGGTACTGCCCAGCGATTTTTAGCTGATGGGACGTTTTCCATCATTTTTAGGTCAAAAGCAAATTATTTCGACGCCCAGATCAGTGCGTTTCAGCGCTTTTTACTCAAAAAGCGCCCAAAATTGATAAATTTTTGCATTTTTTAGTGTTGAAAGTAATATAATGCAGTCAAACGGAACTAGAAATGCCTTTAAAATGCGATATTACCACGAAAAAACGTTTAATAGGCTATTTTCACCATTTTGATCGTTAAAGGAGCAAAAAACTGTGAACGTTAAATTGACTCTTTCGGATTTTTTTAATATTTCAACCTTCCTGCCGGCCCCGACTTTGTGCACAAAGCATAGCTGATCTATGAGAGGGGAGTCAAAATTAGAGTTCTTGTGGACCAAAATAAGCAACAAATTGATAAATTGTTGCATTTTTCAGTATTAAAAGTGATTATAATACAGTCAGAATAGACTGAAATGCATTCAAAACGACTACAAGCAAAGTAATCTTACACACAAAAGGTATATAGGCGTGCGCCGTGCACCAGGCACAGTAATACCAATCTCAATATATTATCAAACTAGCGCAAAGCGCCAGAAAATTTTGAAATTTTACCTCTTTAAAAAGCATTTTTGCAATAAAATAGCTGCAATCGGCGCGGTGCGGCCAATACACCAATAGCAAATAATTAAATTAAATCAATCCAGCGCGAAGCGCAGGAAAATTGTTGAAATTTCGCCTCTAAAACGCATTTCTGCATTACAAAAATTGCTCGAAAATCCGTGCAAATGATAATTTTCAACCATAGCAAGCTGTCAATAAAAGTGCTGCGATCGGGGCAGCTCGGCCTTATCATCAATACCCAACAAATATAAAAGTAAATCAATCCAGCGCGAATGGCCGGAACTTTTTGAAATTTTGGCTCTAAAACGCATTTCCACTACAAAAATTGTGGAAATCCGTTCAGAAAATGAGTCGAGCGCATTTATGCGTTACAAAAAATTTTCCACAATGTGAATTAAGCCCAAAATTTTTTTCCACATCTCGAAATTTAGAAAATTTTACTTCCGAAAAAACCTCGCAATGTGGAAAAAACGTTGCCGCTTCTTACGAGTCTTAAGCACCGTTTTTTCCCTGCGATTTGCTTGACATTATAGACCAGACCCAAAATTTGTTTCCACTTTTTTCACGTTTTTTTGGGAGGTCTAAAAACGTTAAAAATGCAGCGCCTGTGTTGAAAAATCTGTTTTTTAGGTTGAAAATCCTATGTACACATGTAATAGCGGTGTGTGATACACTTTTTGTATGAAAATTTCGCGCTCTACGAGAAACATCACGATCAAAATACGTTATTTCTGTTGAAACCTGAATTTCCATCCCTCAATAAAGCATTTTTGCCAATGCAGGAGTCGCTTTTGACAATAAAAAGTATAATTTATCAAATGGCGCGAAGCGCCAGAAAATTTTAAAATTTACTCTCTAAAACGCATTTTTTGCACTACAAAAACTAACTAAATCCGTGCAGAAGATAAGGATTTCAAATCGTAGTGAAGTTCTAGACCAGATTGTCGATAAAAATGCGGTAATTGGCGCAGCGCGGCTTAAAGATTAATCACAAGTAAGAATTAAATCAATTCGGGCGCCGAAAAATTTTTGAAGTTTTACCTCTCTGAACTGAAATAATTTATTACTGAAAACACGACAATTACGAATGATGTAACAGAGTAATAAAACGTACAATCAATAGAATAAAAGCGTACAGCAAAAGGCGACGAGTGAGTCATGAAAATGACTATTTAAGCCCGCCCTCTTATAAATTTGGGTAAGTCGACATCAGTTAATCTAGATTTGAATATATTTAAGTAAGGGGAAGAAACTATATAATCAGGTAGGTGATTCCAAACAGAGATATACTTATGAAAAAAATCGAATTTTTGTAAATTAGGACGGACAAGAGGAACAACTAGCTTGAAACGATTTGTGCAGCAAGTAGTATTTTTATTGAGCACAAAAAATCTGTCATGGAAAGACAAGATTTGTGACTAATAATTTGATACATCATACATAAGCAAATATGCAGGCGGCGTAATTCTAATCGACACAAGTTAAGTTGGTTTAGGCGTTTGTCGTAAGAAAGAGGGCTATGATATCCAATTATGTATTTAGTAAATTTAGGCTAAAGAATGTCCAGCCTATTGATATCACTAATATAAGAGGGATTCCATTAAGCACAGGAATATTCAAGGATCGGTCTGACGTAAACAATGAAGGCCTTAATGAGATTATTTTTATCACGCAAAAAGAAGAATTTTCTAATTTAGATAGATCTCAAGAAAGTTTTCTTGATTATACTGATGTAATGCTCTTTAAATTTTGGGTTTTGCGAAATTAGCACGCCTAAATCGCAAACATAGACAGAATCGTCCGTAATACATAATTGTGTATTGAGTGTATATGACAATTTAGGATTATTTTTGCGCAAATATAGGGCTGTGCATTTAGAATATGATATTGGTAAACAATTTTTGGTGGCCCAAATAGGAATTCTATCTAAATTGGTCTGAAGTATTTGATAATTGCAGATAAGATTAAATATTTTTAAATCATCCGCGAACATAAAAGTCGAACTTGACAAGTTATCAAAAATATCATTTATAAAAATTAAAAACAAGGTAGCTCCAAGAATGGACCCTTGAATAACTCCACTTGTAACAGCGGCATAATCTGAAAAACACTGAATAACGCGAACACACTGAATACGAATAGATAGAAAAGCCATTAACCAATTAAACATGCGTTGTTCAATACCGTAACTAGTTAATTTAACAAGAGTTTAAATATATCGACTTTGACGAAGGCTTTAGCAAATTATGTATAAATAATGTCCACGATTTCTTTATATACATTCCAGTGATTTAACCCAAGAATATTTACAATTTAATAGTTGCAATTCGCAAGATTTATGTTTTTGTAAGCCATATTGAAAAATTGATATTAACTTATTAATAGATAAATTAATTGATATTTGATATTAATAATGCTTTCCATTATCTTACAAGTTGAGCAACATAAAGAAACGGGACGATAATTTTCAGGTACTGAGGGGTCACCCTTTTTAATTACAGGTACATCGTTAATATCGTCATTGGTAAATACAGAAGAGAAGTAATGATTAAATGTATTAGTTTTACAAAAAAGGTCAGTTACTACGTTATTACCGGTGGAAGCATACGTGGGCAGCAAGAAATTTCTGGGGGGGTGCAAGATTTTTTTGAAGGTCAAAAAATGGCCTTAAAAACGATGGTATGGTGATAAAAACACCATTTTTCGACGTTTCTCATCAAGCACTATCCATTGGCATCAAAAAATTGCGAAAAAAGCGAAAAAAATTTTCAAAAATTGAATTCTGGGGGGGGGTATTTTGATTTCTGGGGGGGGTATTTTTGGTTTCTGCGGGGGGGTGCATACCCCTACAAACCCCACGCCCAGGTGTGGGTGGAAGTAAGAGGTGGAATGCTTCGAGAATTATTTAAACGATTATTTACAAAGCTAAAAAAAAAGATTTCAGGTCGCTATATTGCAATAAATTACTTTCCTGTGAACAAAAATGATTATGAATTTCTTTGCGTAAAATTTTACAGTGATTACGATTCCTTTGTTTACATATAATTGTACGATATTTTTTGTATTTTTTCCATAAAGGCCGTTTTTTGGCAAATAATTTTCTAAAACTTTAGGAGTATGGAAATTTGGAAGGTTTTGCTTTGACTTTAGAAACAAAAGTAAAAATAAGAGGCCTTAGGACATTTAAAAATACATTAAGCATGTCGTTAACATTTAAACAAGTAGAAAAAAGATCCGGTCAAGAAATGATAGAGAGAAAGCTACCAATACTAAAATAGTCTGCTTTCTGAAAATTAAAGTGAGATTCTACATAAGTAGCAGGTGAAGTTATCAGAGTTTCAAAAGATATGGATAGTGCTTTAGTGCAAAAGATAGTGCTTTAACATTAAAAACATTATTTGCTGCGAAAATAACATCAATAATATTTTTATCATGCTTTGATCTAAAACTAATTGTATTAATCCTGTAGACGAAAAACAGTCGTAAAACAATTCATTAAGAGAATCGGATGCAAAGGTACCTAAGGTTCAATCAATTATTGGTAAATTGAAATCCACTAAAATAATTACGGGATAAGAGCAATTATTTACCCATTCTTTCAAGTTACAGATTCTTAAGGTTTGATTGAAATCGTAGTGAGGAGGCCTGTAAATAAAGTAGAAATCTAATTCTATCCTGACAATGAAAAGAATCAATATCTAAAGAGTCAGATATACTCATTTCGTTAGGAACTTTAACAAAACGAGCACTGAAATGCGATTTTACAAAGACAATGACCCCGCCGCCTCGTTTATTTACTCGGTGAGAAGCGAAAAATTTGATACTTTTCTTGAGGACATAAAATGCTATTATGAATTATTTCGTTCAACCATTTTTCACAACAGAAAATTAAGTCAAAATGGTCACTATCTAATAGTGATCGACCGGGGCCCCGGCCCCGGCAATCCCCGGCCATTTTTGAGCATCCCCGGCCCCGGCCGGAGGTCAAAAAATGGCCGGGGCCGGGGAAAAATTTAGTGTAATTCGTATTTTGATACAGGCTGTGATACTGGCACTTATTTATCAATGAGCAAGTATTAATTTTGAGAACTGTACTGATTAGACCATATGTATACTTACTTAATCCTTTACTGAAAAAATGTTCAGGAAAATCTGCATGTTTTTGATTCCTCCACTTAACTTATTTAAACTAAATGCTACTTTTAACTCATTCATTCATAGCTATGGCTAAAAGATTTAGAGTTGACAAATACGTTATATTTCTAGTTGGAAATTGTGTGTTTTCAACAAACTATTTTTACAAAAAACACTTTTATGTACATTCAATTGAATGGGAACCACGGGCTTTAAAACGCGTTTCTTTTGTAATAGTTATTAGGACGGAGGTTAATTATAGGCGAATGTAAACTACGCTGCAGAATTGCGTCCGATCCGATAAACTTAATATGTCTCAAATAGTTTCTTAAGGTCCAGAGTTGAGGGAGGGGATGAAATCCCAAATTAGAGGACCAGAAAATTAAGTGGTGGACTTTTATTAGCCGACTCTATTTTGTTGTACGAGATTCTTGTGCTTGTACAAAGATCTCCGAAAAGGTCTTTGTATGAGCTAACAAATTTTTGTAGCTATATTATATAAATATGTTTTTAAACATTTTTGGTTACTATAATATGGTACAGTAGCGATTTTAGTGTGGTAAAACAGGGTCTTTTGACTTTTGATTGTATATTTTAGCTAATTTCTGGGTTTCTAACGCCAAAAATTACTAAAATTGTCTCAAAATGGCGCAAAGCGCCTAAAAATTTTACATTTTTCCATTCTAAATACAAATTTTGCCCTTTTAAAGATATATAGGACAGACAAGTTTTCATATCGGAGCGAAGCACCGAAAATTTTTTCGAATTTACCACCTTTTTACAGTTTTTATCTTCCCAAAAATCTTTGTACATGTACAAAGATTGTCCTGAAAAGTCTTTGTACATCGGGAAAAATCTTCGGCGAATACAAAAAACACTGTTTTGTACATGCAAATTTTTGTATACTTTAATATGGTACAGTAACGATTTCAGTGTGGTAGAACATAGTTTTTCAACCTTTAGTAGCTTATTTGGCTAATTTTTGGGTTTCTGAATATTTGACATTTTTCCATTTTTCCATTCTAAGCGCAGTGTTGCTTATTACAAGATTTAATTCGCATATTACAATTTTTGTAATATTTCTGATTTTGTAGTACAAGTTGTTTTAGCTTTCTCAGTCGAGTTTTGTGTGTGAATTCCATCAAAAGCTCATAAAAATTTCGGCACTTCGCGCCGAACTAATATTATCAACTAAATTCAGGCTGAATTATCACATTTAGAAGCACGGTCTTTTTGTATTCGGCGAAGATTTTTGCTGATGTACAAAGACGTTTCAGGTTCGTCTTTGTACATGTGCAAAGATTTTTGAAGAACAAAAACTGTAAAAAGGTGTAGAATTCCTTATTGCAAATTCTACCATTTTAAAGATTTTCAGGGGGTAAGCGGCTGCAAAATAGAGCCGCTTACCCCCCCTTCCCCTGAAAATGGCCGAGGAATATACATGTGACAGGGGGTTTGGGCCATCCCCCTTCCACGCTTTGGAGCCCCGAACTTCCTTGAAAGTCAGAAAACATTTGACCACCCTCCCCCATTTTTTGGCGGAAACCTGCGCTTTTTGGCTATTTTTATGTGATTTACCATTTTTGATCAAGTCGCTAACCCCTTCTTCTAAAAATGGCGAGGGACCCCTATCCTAGATTTCCAGCCGTTACATGTATACTGAGGGAATTAAGTTCAAAAAATTCAAAAGGTGTTCACCAAAAATCGTCTGACGGTGACTTGTGTCTTGGACCCTGAGGGGTTATACCCCTCCCCCTTATGGGAATGTGTGATGTCTCATTTATTACATCCAATACCTATTGCATCCAATCGCTACAGCAGCAGTAGCAGTAGCGAAGATTCAAATGATATAGAGTGTGCTAATAGTAGCGACATAGACTTTATTGATGATTCAGACAATGAAACACTGAACTAAATTTGTTTCTTGTGACATATATAAATAGTAATAAAACTTGATATGAAAAGGCGCACCTAACTTTGCGCTTGCCATTTACTACTGAATGGAGCAGTCGCTCATTATTTCTTTTCCTATGCCCACCCCAAGTATGCGTCATGCAATAATATTTTCCTTGTCTGACCCCGGCCAGCCCCGGCCCCGGCGCCGGCCGGGCCGGGGATTTTTTCTCAGCCCCGGTACCGCCCCGGCCCCGGCCAAAAAAGTCGCCCCGGTCGATCACTACTATCTAACAAATAATATAACTCCCCTAACTTGTTTACTAAACTTTGTGCATTGAATAAAAAACACCTAGCACTAATAAATTCGGAGGGCGACTTATCCTATACAGAACCGGAATCAACGCGAGCGAAAGATTGAGGAAAGGACGGTTTAGGAAAATTGGAACGAGCGCGTAACGCGTAAGTCGGCTTCTTTTTCACACAATCGGCAGCAAAGTCTATGAAAAGATCCGTTTCGCCCGAGTTTCGTCGGTCATTCAATTCAACAAACAGCTCGCGCTGTCGCTTGCGCTGCATGTACGAAAGGTCTGGCCGAGCGCGCAATTTGGACCGACCATTAGATGGATTTGACGGGCGAATCACTTTGTTGACTAGTCCGGTAAAACGACGTTGAGCACGTGGTGACGTGAGGCAAACCTTCAGGAATTGAGGTTTGCCCTGATGTTCAGGTACCATCACGGAAAACTTGCGTAATATCAACAGATGACAAGTCGGATTCATTGCTGAATTCATCAACCAAAGACTTTACGGACTTCAAATCGTCATCTGAATCGGGTAAACCGAATAATACTGCATTTGACTTCTTGGATTCTCGCTCCAAACAGTCCTTGATTAACAAACCGATGTCGGACGTATGGGATGCATTTGCCTTCGATTCGTAGCGTTCTTCCAATAAATTTATTCGAGATTCTAATAAGGAAAATTTGGCTGGTAAGGAGGCAATATTTTCAAATACAGGTTTGCAACAGCTGCAAACGAATGGGAATGAGAATGAAGCGTCCACGTACTGTTTGCTATTAAAATAAGAGACGACGTGCTGGTGGTAAATTTAGGCATTCGGCATGAGACCATTTGTGGCAAATATCGCACTGAATGGCCGAGATATGACTCTCGGTAACTAATAGCGAACAGAATATGCATGGGTAGGCGTCATTTTTAATAGGAGAATTTTGAAGCGTTAGATTTCCAATTTGCTGAATGACCCATTGGAAGACGTTGGTTTGGCAATCAATGATCGCTTCCTTTTGGTCTTAAGATACAAGTGTTCTGCCCTATAATGTGGTATGTAGATTAAATGCGTTAATGCAGAAGAAATAAGAATATTCTTAAGTTACTCCGTAGTTACTGATTGCCCAATGCCTTTTCCCTTTTTTGCTGCTGCTCTATTTGATTACACTAATTCTTACAAGCGTTTGTTGTGCGAAAATGATATAACTTGCTCAAGTTCAAAATCCGTCAAAAGCGATCAAAATCCGTCACAAAACCCGTCAAAAACCCCATCCGTCAAAAACCCGTCAGCGCACCCAAAAACCGTCAATCTGACGGGAAAAGGTCATACCTGGCAAAACTGTCCTTCAGCCTCAGAAACCCAAAATGGGAAGAGCCCACAACAGCAGCCTTGACCGAGACAGCGCCGGTTTCTTCAGCAGAGCACCAGTGTTGCCAGCTCTGAAAAGGCAAATCGGCCAAATCGACATTTACAACCGGCCAAAATCGGCCAAGAGCAAAGGTAAATTCCGGCCAAAATCGGCCAAACTATGTATATATAGTTGAAAAATAAGAAAACGGATAAAATTTATTCAAATCAACTACTGGGTGAAATATCTACTACATTAAACGCATTTTGAACATTCAACAAAGTATCACCCGAATCTAAGAACGGTTCATTAAGGCACACGATATCATCATCACAAATTATAGGACTGTACATTGTATTTTTAAACAATTGAAGCATGGTTTTGGTAACAGTAAAGCTGCAACAATCCTCACCCTTCCAGCATAGCAAAAAACGAACACGTAATAAAGCATCAGTAGTCTTGACATCTAAGCGATTTCTTAGTTTAGTCTTCAGCAAGTTTAATACAGAAAAAGCTCGTTCAACACTAGCATTAGAAAAAGGCAAACTTAAAGCAGACATTGCAAATGAGGTAATGTTTGAAAGCGCGGAAGAACACCATTGCTATTGTCATCTTCAATGACTTCGGCCCAAAACAGAGCCGGATCATTTTGCAGTGCTGACTTCCATTCATTCTTCACAAGCACGTTGTATTCAGATATGGCCTTATCGAGATCAATATCAGTTAAAGCTGGAGGTAGGGCATTTAGAAGCTGCCTAAGTTGTGTTATAATAAAATCGGTTATACTTAAATAAAAGGGCCACCCTGTATTTTTGAAGATGTAGGTAAGTATGATTGCGCCTATTCACCTTTATATTTCCAACAACCGAATCATTTGGCAATAACCGCTTCAACATTTCGCTGAGATGATCAATAGTGAGTATAGAGGAATGTTCGACGATAAATACTGCTAAGTTCAATTCAGCTTTCTTAACTACTTCAGCAGAGCTCTGCTCTTTTCGATGTGTAAATCCAGTAGAACTCGTCAATGAATGTGTTTGTTGGCAACTTTCAAAGTCACTAACAGCTTTAATGTGCTTGACCGACTTAATATGTACAACAAGAGCATCGTGTTTTGGGCGTAGATTAGCAGAACATACTTTACAGTGAGCAGAACCATCTTTGCCTTCTATTAGCCACGATTTGAAAATTGGTTCCCGAAGCCAAGATTTGACAAATGTATGAGATCCGGATTTGCGTTTCTTTTTAACCGGTGATGGCATAGTTGAGTCCTTAAAAGCGGCAATCAGTTAACGTGTGTAGGAAACCAATAGCGAGTGACAACGTACACCATCAGACGGCATCACTTATCCGCCCCCCGGGGGCGGATAATTTTTGTTATTCGCCCCCCGGGGGCAATAATTTTTATTATTCGCCCCCGTAATGGTAAATATATGGAAACTTTTATCTAATAAATGGTTCTCACCGATTTTCTTAAAAACACTCATTTCTGATAGGTTCGGGGACGGTGAGTCCGGGGGCGAATAATAAAAAATTATTCGCCCCCGGGGGGCGGATAATAAAAAATTATCCGCCCCCGGGGGGCGGATAAGTGATGCCCCATCAGACTAAGCAGACACGAATGACACGACATAAGGAGTGGTTTGATTTGATTAATGTGTTGTGTTGTGAAGATACATGAACGAAATGGGAAGGAAATTGGGTGTGGGGGATGAATGAAGGAAACCTGGGCTGGGTGGGTGGGTGCCGGGCCGGAAGGGCGGACTCGAGTCCACAGTCCTTGCTGGTTTGTTGTTCTTTTGTAAATTGTTGTAATTTTTGTTTTGTGCCTTCTTCTTACAGTAAGTAGACATAAACAATAATACGCAGCATAGCAACAACCTTCCTTATTCAGAAAAATTTTATGATCGGCCAAATTCGGCCAAACTGTTAAAAAAATCGGCCATCAAAATCGGCCAAGACTTTCAACCGGCCAAAATCGGACATCAAGCCTGAAAATCGGCCAATTTTGGCCGATTTTCGGCCAACCTGGCAACACTGTACAGGACGGACAACGACGATCACTATCCATACAGTAACAAGGTCTAAGAGTTTAACTGAGTTAGGTACAGAACTTAGGCTCCGTTAAGAAGTTATAACTTTCTATAAAAATACTATGTATGTACATAGTCTATATCATAGTCTGTTTTTTCATACCTTGTACAGTTAAGTAATAGGTAAACAAAAGTGCTTATAACTGTAACTCCACTTTTTCACTGCTCAACAGACCACTTCGGGTCACTCCGTATTCCGTCGCGCAACAGAGAAATCGGGTGTACAGTGATAAAACCTTTTCTTATCGTGCGATTTCATGCACCAGGCTAAAACTAGACTATAATTTAGAGTTGTCTGTGTGTGTCCAAAAAAGTTTTTGCTATAAATGAAGTGATACTCATATTCTGGCTCAATATGTGTTCCGGCTCCCGTATTCCGAATTCTAGATCAAAATGGCTCGCTCATTCGGGCTACTGAAAGCCGCAAACGACGGCTTACTATTGAGAGTTAAGGTGGCCCTTGAGGCTCACGTACAAAATGCATTGGGCAATTTTTCACGATATCCTTGGACCAACCTTTATTGCGCTTTCAACTGGTGTAAACCACTCTAAGACCACAATGTAAACTAGCCAAAATCCGTAAGAAAAGCTTTTTTAAAGCGCATTTTCTTTAACATCAGCGGGTAAATTTCATTTGAATTTCAATAGTCTGTTTCGATTACGATTATAGCGTTGACCTGATATACACTGACCCCCGGCTTGTCGATAAAAATTCTTAAATCGCACGAAGTTAATGTGAAACAGGCTATAAGTGTCATTTCCGAAATTTGGTATATAGTTAAATTGGGTTAACTTCTATTCATGTAGACTTTGTATAGTCTAGTATCATTTAACTTTGCGATTTTCTTTCAAATTTTTTCCGCAAGAATCAGGCTACAAAAGTGGTTTAAAATTTTGATGCCGTAAAGCTCCTTAAGAATGACATACGTCTCCGTGTGACTCGATATACTGTAGAATATCATATTTACCACATTAGTTTAAAACAGTTTTGCAGTCACTTTAAATTTTTACAAAACCTCAAAGCTCAATGAAACAAACTATAATTTCTTCGCACATATCTTCTGTCTGACCTTATGTGATGGTACATATGTATGTATTATCTTCGAAAAAATAATACTCGATAATTTCCATAGATAGCGCTCTCATTCTATTAAAGTTCTCAAAATGTAAAGGACAATCGTTTTACACATAGGGAGCTGAAAGCAGCTAACGCATTGGCTTTTCAAAATGCTTATACGATTTTAAATATTTCTGCATCTAGCGGATGATTCTTTATGGCACTGTTAGCGTAATCTGTCAAACTTCAATTTCATTTTCTATACAGTTTTATATGAGGTACAATGTTTTCTAATTGTCACACAACCAGCAGAAAAGGGAAGCAAGAAACACTAATGAGCGAAATGAAATCGGTCCTTGTAAAATGACGAAAGGAATCCGCTTAATTGTAACATTTTGTTGAACCTGTGTATAGTCTGTTTCACATAACTTCATGCATAAATTTTAAGAATTGTTATCAACATAGCCGAGGGTTATGATCACACCTGGGCGTGGGGGGTTTGGGTATGCACCCCCCAGAAACCAAAATACTCTCCCCAGAAATCAAAATACCCCCCAGAATTCAATTTTTAAAATTTTTTCCGTTTTTTTCGCAATTTTTTGATGCCAATGGATAGTGCTTGATGAGAAACGTCGAAAAATGGTGTTTTTATCGCCATACAACCATTTTTAGGACCATTTTTTGACCTTCAAAAAATCTTGCACCCTACTCCCCCAGAATTTTCTTGCTGCCCACGTATGGTTATGATGAGATCAATGCTGAAATCGCAATCTGTCATCTTTTTGTCGGAGATAGTTCTAATATTTATGACTAAAGTTGTGTGAAACAGACTACATATAGTGATTTACAACAACTAATTTAGTTTGCAGAGCAAAGGCAACTGTAGAGAGATTGACAATTTTCTGAGTAGCGCTCCTTGACGAAATTATCGACATTTATTGTGAGATAGAGGGGCAAAACAATGGATATTACACAGCGAGAGAAAGCAATAAAATGTGAAGAGTAAATAGGAACAAAATAACATTAAAAGATAATAACAAACAAGACGCATAGATTTCTAAACAATTTTTGGCATATTAGTCATGTTATATCCGCCTTTTTTTGCAAATAGAGCAGCGGAGTGCCCCGTTTGCTAGTTACAGATGACGTTTCAGGTGTAAAATTTTGAACCTTTTCGGTACGATCACAGGTGCGCAGCGCGAAAATTCTGGGTAGTGCAAGGTTTTTAAAAAGGTTAAAAAAGGGTGGTAATGGCAAAAAACACACATTTTTCAACGTTTCTCATCGAGCACCATGGATTGGCATAAAAAATTGCCAAAGAAAACAAAAAAATATTTAAAAAATTGAATTCTGGGGGTATTCAAACTTCTGGGGGTGCATACCCCCTAAGGTCCACAAGCCTTTACGACGTGCTTGTAATTGATGCGAAAAATGAACCTCACAGTAAACTTCTAAATGATAAGAGGCATATGTACGTCGTCAAATCACGCAAGTAGGTTCATGCAATTCATCGAATAGTGATCGTTCCTGTTTAGGGCAAAATTCCGAAAAAGGACGAGATTATATGACGTTCTGTCACTTTACTCACACGTTCTTACATAGATAGGTATATATTCAGACCATCCGTCTGATCGCCCAGTCATTGCAGTGACAAGTGGCACAAGCAAGCAAGCGCTCTTGTATTTCACTCACACCCGTCATAGCAAATGTTATTCTGTTTTGAAGTCTATTTTTAGAAATGCCCGTCTGTTTACACACACCTACCTACGTAGTTTACACTCTTCAAAAAATCTTAGTTCATTTAAACAGCCGCACAAATCACAAAAAGGCGATTATTTATATCGAAATTTAAACTCACGAATATTAAAACCAATTCCTGTTTAAACTAATCCGAACATATTTGATACGGCAGGTATACTCACGTCGAAAGAAAATGAATGAGTCGAATCAACAAAAATAATGCAAATAAAATATTACATCGATGAATAAACATACGAATTGAAGAGCTGAGATAAAAAGACGATCAACGTCATTTTAAACCACCAATGGAAACCGTAAAATTATACTGTTAAAAAATTAGTTTACACAGAAGAGAAAAATTTATCAAGCATTAGCCAATGTTCGCCCGTGCAACGAAATTTGTAAACTTTGACCATTGCTAACTTGGACGTTCAAAAATCCGTTGAAGTCGCCGACAGACTTCGGCTCGAAGTGTAAAGAGATGCGTACTAATTTCATGGCGCTGAACAAGGGCGGAAAACCCGCTAGTTTACATTTAATCGAAAATATAGTTTAAACTGACTCAAAATAAAAATTAATAAAATAAATTAATTAAGCAAATCAAACTGATGTAAATCGTCAAAAATGATTTAAACTGCTGCAACGGCTATGCTACTTTACACAATAACCCATGATTGCATAATACTTTGTCAAACTATTATTGTAGCACTTCCGAAAACCACATTTCTAGTCAATTTTATGGAGGCGGTTTCCAGATATGCTACAGTAACACAATTTTTTAGTAAAAATTTTTTTGTAGACCTCGTTTATTGTGTTTAATTCCAAGGTCTTTTGTCAGTTTAAAGTACATTTTTAGTCAATTTGCAACGATTGAAAACTGCCATACGTACACAAAGCCTCGTGAATACACTACAATCCATTTTGTAAACAAAACCGAGGGTTTCATAATTTTATTCATAGTATTTAAGTTTTCTGTTCGCGCTTAACCAGTTAAAATCAGGTTACGTAAATGCTTTTACAGCCTATCAATAGCCACACCAATTATTACTGTAGGTATTTTGGGTTCACTAGGCTTATTACCATACATGCACAGTATGGGAATTCTGTGGGGGGATGAAAACCTAAAGTGCTTTTTGGGCCCAAAAATGGCCGGTACGCGTTAAAAAACATCGTTTTTTGGCGTTTCTAACGATACTCTATCATTCTAGAGCATAAAATCATGAAAAAAATTTCGGAAAAAAGTCGAATAAATTGACCCATATATCGCTTAAAACATGAATATATGGCGCGAAGAGCCGAAAATTTGGCAATTTTGAGCAAATAGATAGCCAAAAACCCTTAAAAAGACACTTTTTCTACCGATTTTCAGGTAAGTTTAGGAAACTTTTGAAAAATCGCCAATGCTGAGGGGGGGGGGGAAATTTTTTGCGGAGGGTAAAAAATGATTCAGCGGGGGATGAAACCCCCCGAACCCCAAGATCATGTATGCTTATTACTAAGTTTATTATTCGGTTTATTACTAGATTTATTATTATTAATTTATTATAATCAAAATATTCATTATAATAATTATTATAATTTTCCCTACAAGACTTATAGTATTTATTTATGAGATTTATCAATAAGTGCATAACATTTTATACTTATTATTATTATACATTTATTTTTTATTTTTTATTATTTATTACTAGCTTTCCAACGATCTTCCGAAATAATTGCTTACTGTAATGCCATGTTAAATTTTGTCTAAAAGCATAATACATAAAATGTATTTAATGGAAAACATGGCATTCATTAAACGGAAAAGACGCATGCAGTTAAAAAATTTAAGGCAGTGAATCGTTAAAAAGCTGCGTATTGCCAAATCATCGATTTTTCAGCTCTTGTAATTTACGCTATTATTCAGAAAATAAGTAACCGAACCGGGTAAATAATAAATAAGTAAATTTAAATCAAATTCAAGAAATTAAGTCATCTGATTTAAAATTAAGTTCATTAAATTCATTAGTACCCTGAACACACATGGGCGTGGGGCTCGGGGGGTATGCTCCCACCAGAAGTTGAAATACCCCCAGAAATCAAAACACCCCCAAGAATTCAAATTTTGAATTTTTTGCTTTTTTAGCGATTTTTTGATGCCATTGCATAGTGCTTGATGAGAAACGTGAAAAATGGTGTTTTTTCCGCCATACGACAACTTTTAAGACCATTTTTTGACCTTTGAAAATTTTTTCACCCCCCCCCCTCCAGAATTTCGGTGCTGCCCACTTATGCCCCTGAATAACGTGCGAGAATTTTTTTGTTTTTTGCAGCAATTTTTTAATATTCATTATTCGCTTCAAATTTATTGAATTTTTCATAAGCGATCTCACAAAATGAATGTAATATTGGATGAAGGAAATACGTGAAAAAGACGTAGACTATAAAAATAAATCCATTTCGAAAAAGATGAGTTTATTTAGGGAAAAATAATTAATATACAAAAATAAAGAACGCAATAATAAAAAATACAAAAAATACAAAAACGAGCCGATCTCACAAAATGAATGTAATATTGGATGAAGAAAATAGGTAAAAAACGTATATAGACAATAAAAATAAATTCACCTCGAAAAAGTTATTTAATTTAGAGAAAAATACCTAAAAACAAAAAATAAAAAACGCAATTATAAAAAAACAAAACACTACAGGTAATGTAAAAATACAGTACGTTAGCAAAAACCTAAACGTAGAATTTCACTCACTCTAAGCGGTACTCCGGACAATTGACCGCAAATGCCGAATTAGTCATTTGAAAGTAAAGCTAAAGAATCAAATCAATGATAGCCAAAAAAGATAAATTTTGATAAATGAATAAAATAGATGAAAAAAACAAAAAAAAGAATAAGAAGATGAATAAATTATAGATTTTGGCACGCGCAGATCGACCATGACTTTTAAGTACAGTTCCTAACAATATCCGGTCTTTCGCATTGCATCGACTACCTATGTATTCTGGTATGGCAATTAAAGTCTTCATAACATAATATTCACTGGCCATGTGAATCTCGGTATACCCTTTCGCCTAGTTCATAATTTTTCTAGCTAAAAATATTGGAAACATGCGGTCTTTAGCAATATTTTGACAAATTATATTAGAGCTGCACTAGGAATTCCTGTTCAATTTATTCTACCGATTCTCGCTTTTTTATTGCTTGAAGGAAATCGTTTTATTTAAATCTCGTCGTATTGTCCGGCAAAAACTTGATATAGTGCAAAAATTTCATCAGCATCATAGGTAGCGTTATAGCGCTACCTATAACATACTTGGCCACCTTTTTTTATTTATATGTTTATCACAGCGAGTACGAATTTCGTGCCCCCCCCTCACAGCAACAACGGCACACACCTGGGAGGTGCAGTTTTTATTAAAATGATAGATAAATAAAAAACTCGATGTACCATTTTTTGGTTTACACTCAATACCGGGTTAGCAATGAGTGTGTAAAGTGTAAACCGAAAAAACAAATAATTTGCAGGGGGCCAATTTTTTTAAATGTTGCCCCGAGCTGTAGATTACGAATCTGACCTTAAAATTTCTTTACATTCAATGGTTGTTGCACAAAAATGTAAAGTATACGGGTTTTTTACTCTTTGCGTGTTTTCAGCTTATCTAACTCTATTTTGGTTTCTGTGCAGTCCAATTGGTTTTGTAATGTATGTAGAGGATTAGAATATCTCGGGGACCGATTTTTTCTCTTTTAACGCAATACTTCTTGATCTCTGATCGTTTTAGTGCAAAGGGTTCGAGACGAAAAACGAAATTTCTTCAGCTACTGCGTTAAGTAGGCGGAACATGCTAATTATGCTTAAAATCTGCCCTGATCTTAGCGTTACAGATCCTAGTTTATTTTGTTTCTATACACCCAATATTGCGTTATTAGCTAAAGTGTAAAGTTTACACTGAGAAGCACTTTTCCACCCAGAGCATGTTGCCCCTGAGTTGTAGATTACTAATCTGAACTTAAAAATGCTTTACACTCAATGGTTCTTGCACAAAAGTGTAAAGTACACGGGTTTTTTACTGTTAGCGTGTCCTGAAGTTATCTAACTCAATTTTGATTTCTGTGCAGTTCAATTGGTTTTATAATGTAGAGGGTTACAATATCTCAAGAGGTAAATTTTTTCTCTTTCAATGTAATATTTCTTGATCTGTGATCATTTTAGTGTAAAAGGTTCGAGAAGGAAACAGAATTTTCTTCAGCTACTTGCACCCCCCCAGAATTTTGGCGCTGCCCACATATGGATATATGGCCTAAAATATTAAATAAAAGAAGGGAACTAGCAAAGAACAAATGCTCCGATGGAACAAAAAAGGTAAATATATTTGAATTTCTTCATTGCTAAAGATGTTAAAGGAGCGGACTAGGGAAAATTTCCCTATATGTGCAGAAGCCATAGGAATGTGCTAAACAGTCAGACTTCCCCAAAACCAGTGATCGTACGGGGACCCCGACCCCGAAAAACCCCGGCCTAAACCCCGACCCCGACCCCCGACCGAGGGCATGATTTTTCGAGTCGGGGTTGAACCTTTTTTCGGGGGTGAAAAATAGCATTTTGTTTGTTGGTACATAGAAGAATTGTATAAATAGCAAATAAAGTCGGAACAAGGACGATTCCTTCACCAGCAAAATTAATATATTAAACTCGACACTCGCGATATTCCATAAAAAGTACTCCTGGTCGCCATGTTGTTAAGACGTACATACATGTTCGCATATTTTCCATTATGAAGTGCGCCGAAATTACTGCGGAATCAGCAGGCGTAGCCGAGGGGGAATGGAGGCACATGCCCCCCGGAATTTTTCAGAAATTATGTTGATTTTTCTGGCGCAATGTGTCCAGAACATTGAGTTTAAAAAGGCACAAACGTCATGCAGATCCAATGAATTTAAAAGCTTGAATCTGTTAAAATAATCCAGCACTTCGCAGCACTTTAGTGATTTAATGCACTATTAGTTCATTGAATGAAACTGCACATGCTTATTGAACATAATAGTAAAAGTGCGAAAATGTTTGCGTACCAATTTATCTATTCTCTGCTTTGTTTATCTTTCTTTACAAGGACACATAATTCTATTTTAAATGAAAGGAAAGGCCAAATTTTCTTGTGTTTTTTGCGCATTTTCTGTTTTTTGAACTAGTTAATAAGAAGGCAACAAATGGGCCTGAAAATGGTAAGAACAGAATTCTCATTGATACATCTTTCAATGACTTATTGGTTTGCGACCAGTTGCTGCGCTACATACTTAGCAGAGGTCGAAAAACGCATTTCAGCTCAGATGTTTTGTGCAGTGTAGGTGTTCATTAATTTTAAGTTTTTTTTGACTTAATCCAGAACCAAGATTTTGCCAATTTGTGAAAATTTTAACTTTACTAATTAAAAATTAGAGTGCTTTTTTACAAAATTTTCGGGGATTTTGCTCTGACTCCGCTGGTGGCGCTTGAGCGCGCCACCCCAGACCCCCAGCCATACAATCTCGTTCTACATGTTGAAAGAGATTTTTAGGATGACAGAAAAGGTAAAAGGATTAGGAATTTTTAAAAATTTTCGGCGCTTCGCGCCGCAATTAGTTTATCTGTTCTGTATGATTTAAGCGGTATAAATTGAGTTTAAAGAGTAAAAACGTCAAAATTTTCCTGCGCTTAGCACCGCCGATTATTGTCTTAGGGCGGTGAAATATGACTGAATTTATTGATGCTTTGCGCCACTTGTGATTTCCGAACTGTTTGTCAATAAAAAGGCGTAAATTCTACATGAAAACGGTAAAAATTTCGAAAATTTTCGGCGCTTCGCGCCATTGGCTGTTCTACAATCAGTGCGCCATAGAAAACCGTTATGAAAAAACTGTGGAAGAATACGAAAAAGCGAGAGCGATTAGTGATTAAAATTGAAAGTAATGCTAAATTGCTAAAACCATGCTTGAACTTGAAATGAAAATAAAATATTGAACATAAGCAGCTTTATTAGTATGCTCTACAAACAAGTGAAGGTATCGTTTTTATCCTTTTCAAATTGGTGTGTGATCATGCAATGTTGATTGTTAATCTTCAACCCCGACCCCGACCACGAAAACCGGGGTTTTCCATCCCCGACCCCGACCCCGATCGGGTGAAAACTGACCCCGTACGATCACTGCCCAAAACAATGCAAAAATCGAAGTATATTCTGCGGCCTATGCGCGTTTCTGCAGATTATCCGTAGTAATTTCGATTACGATGACGAGTATTTTGATTACTTTATTTTGGAAGATTTAAAGAAATTTTTTTGGGTTTTCATGCAGACTATTGAGTTGACCATGTAAGTGTAAAGTTTACACTATTATCTTTTACGCCAAAGCATTGTGGAAGGTCTAGATTTTATTAAATAAATTATACATCGATTAATTAATAGTCTTGGAAGTGTCTTGAATGCCTTTTGCGAAACACTTGAGAACGTTTTGTGACTACACCCTCATTTTTCATAGGCCGCAAAATATACTTCGATTTTTGCGTTGTTTAGGGGAAGTCTAACAGTTTAGCACATTCCTATGGCTTCTGCGCATATAAGGAAAATTTCCCTAGTCCCCTCCTTTACATCCTTAACAATGAAGAAATTCAAGTATATTTACCCTTTTGTTCCATCGGAGCATTTTTCTTTGCTAGTATTTAACTACTTCACTGCAACAAGTACTATAAAGTACTATATACTATAAAATACAACAAGTACTACTATATACTATACTATATAGCAGCAGCCGTATTCTGGGGGGTCTGGGTGGCATCAAACCAGCAAAAATCATAAGAAAAAAACATGCCAAAAAGTCAATTTTGGGGGGTCTATCGATTTTTGAGGGCCTGCCGGGATCTCGCGACTCGCGACGGGTTGGTACGCATAGGTGGGCAGCACCGAAATTCTGGGGTGTGCAAGATTTTTCAATGTTCAAAAAATAGGCTTGAAAATAATAGTATGGCGAAAAAACGCCATTTGTCAACGTTTCTGATCGAGCACTATCCATCGGCATCAAAAAATTGCGAGAAAAACAAAAAATTTCAAAAAATTGAATTCTGGGGGTATTTTGGTTTCTAGGGGGGGTGTATTCGAACTTCTGCGAGTGCATACCCCTAACGCCCACGTGTGGTGGTACACCCCTCCCACGCCCATGTGTGCTAGTGAGTGACCTGCAGCCTGCATTATAAAGGAAATCTTTTATTGCACTGAATACGAGGGAAAATATTATTTATGTTTGAAGACCGATTCACTCGTAAATTTTTAACCCCATGTGGTCAAGCTGGCTTAGTAGAAGATAGCTCAAGAACAAGTAAAGCATACGATTTGGAATTCGAAATTGCATAACCTAAGTACCATACCATTATGCAAAACAAGCTAATGAATTATTCTGGAGGGAAACCAAAAAACTTTTCAAAACTACTTTTTGGACTCCTAAACGATAACATACGCGTCAAAAATATCATTTTCTAGCGTTTTTGACGATGCTCTATCTTTCTAGAACGTAAAACCGTGAAAAATTTGAAAAAACAACAAAAAATCAAAGTAAATTAAACAAAATATAGCCAAAAATCAGTATATGGCGCGAAGCGCCGAATATTTGAGCCAAAAGATCGCTAAAAAGGCTAAAAACAACACATTTTGCACGAATTTTTAGGTAAATCGCGAATTCAGGGGGTAGAGCTTTAAAAAATTTCTAGGGGGTAGGAGCAGCTGAAAACCTTTCCGAATAACTTGAAACTCCGAAAAATTCAAGATTTTAAATGGCATGCGCTAATCTAAAAAGTATTCACTATTTGTACATTTTCTGCTTTGCGATCTTCTCCGAAACTCTGAAAATGGAAGGATTTTTAGTCGAACGATTTTCTTTCATGAAACAAGTGAGTTTATTTCCCAAAATTCGTTTATATGTACTAGAGTTGTTTATCAAGATATCAAAAAACCGCACTTTGCTGGCTTGTAAAAGTATTGCAAAAGCTGAGTGCGATCTACGCGAAAAATGTAGTATCGGAAGAATAAATAAAAAATATTCGAAAAATTAGCATAACACAGTCGATACAACGTAGGAATGTATGCATACCCGAGCGTGGAGGGCGGGGGGGTTTGGGATGACCCCCAAAAAATTGAAATACCCCCCAGAATTCAATTATTGAATTTTTTTGTCTTTTTCGCAATTTTTTGATGCCAATGGATAGTGCTCGATGAGAAAGGTTGAAAGATGGTGTTTTTTCGCCATACCACCATTTTTAAGGCCATTTTTTTTTGATCTTTGAAAAATCTTACACCCCCCAGAATTTCGATGCCGCCCACCTATGGAGTTGTCCCAAAAGTTCGTTCAAGCTGTCTAATACATTTTTCTGTACAAGAGATATCAACGTGTAGTTTTTTGCATATGGTTACGCAACTTCCGCTTTAGATTTTAAAAGTCACAATTTTTTGTCTATATTTTGCCGCCTTTTCTAGAAAAATTTTTAAAAATACCTCACTTCAGTGGGTAAGAAAAACAACTTTTATAACGTCGCAGCTTGCGGCGCTGATTAGCATTTGATCTCGAAATTTTGGTAAAACAAAGACATTTTGTGCCTTCCACTGATGCACTAGCAAAAATCTTATTGTGATCAGGGGCGGATTTAGGAAGGGGCGGCCGCCCCCCCCCCTTGGCCCAAAGTATTGCGCAAAATTAAGGATTTTAGAGCGATTTTGACCGATTTTCGTGTTAAAAGTGCTAATTTTTCCGCCCAAGTCAGGGTTCCGCCCCCCTGGGGGTACCGCCCCCCCCTTAGAAAAATCCTGGATCCGCCACTGATTTTGATTAATTTTCTTTTCCAGTGCTGCATTTTTCGCTAAAACTCAATTTTCGCCAATTTTCGCAAAAAATTTGCTTTATCACAAATGCACGTTTTATGACCAAAAACCTTCTAAAAAGTGCTGCATAAAGTTGTATCATCTCAGCTGAAAAATTGACATTATTCCTCAAAGAATGAAGTCACGGGACCCTTCTGTTCAGGGCTATTTTTTCAGTATTTTTATCAATTTTTAATCTATAATAAAAGAAAATTGTTTTACTGTAGAACAGAAAAAATAATAAGAAATGAACGAACTTTTGGAACAACCCTCGTATAGTATGAGAATTACAGGTTTACACAGTATTATCACCAGGCACGTATCTCCGGGGGAAATGGGGTTGGGAGGGTCCGGACCATAGGTGGGCAGCACCGAAATTCTGGGGGAGGGGGGTGAAAAAATTTCTGGGGGAGGGGGAGTGAAAAAATTTTCAAAGGTCAAAAAATGGTTTTAAAAGTGGTCGTATGGCGAAAAAACACATTTTCGACGTTTCTCATCAAGCACTATCCAATGGCATCAAAAATTGCTGAAAAAGCAAAAAAAATTTTTCTGGGGGGTATTTTGATTTCTGGGGGGTGGTATTTCAACTTCTGGGAGGTGCATACCCTCCCTAAACCCCCACGCCCATGTGTGGTTCGGACCCCCAAAATTAAAAAATAATCGGCAAAATAGGACTTCTTGAACGTAATTTTCTGTTAGTTTTTGGCCCTTTTAGGCTTACTCAACCCCAAAAATTGGTATTGGTCCCCCGCAGAATAGGACGGTCGGCCACTTGCCCGATTATCACTAAAAGCGTTAAAAATAAATCAGTTCTATCAATATATCCGACAATCGGAATTCTCACCAAGTTCCCTTTACACATGTTTACTAGGTCAGTAAAAGTAGATATTGTTCAATAAGTTATCTCGAAATCATAGCTGGTTGAAATAATGTTGAAAGTATCTTTTGTAGGTAATTTGAACTAAGTTTATTGATCTTGATTTATGTTATTCATTTTATATTGCTCGATTCATTTCTTTTATTTCTTATACATATTCGCCTGATGTATTAAAAATTCAACATTAAACGTAAAAACAAATCCAAAATTTTATTAAAAATCAACTTCAGATTCTACTTTGACACGAACTACTCAAATGGTAATCTCCCTTCAACACGCTTTCGCACCATATCTGGGCGCGGGGAGGGGGTATGGGGGAATATGCACCCCCCTCCCCGAGAAACCAAAATACCCCCCAGGATTCAAATTCTAAAAATTTTTTTCGTTTTTCGCAATTTTTTGATGCCAATAGATAGTGCTCAATGAGAAACGCCGAAAAATAGTGAATTTTTCGCCATACCACACCTTTTAAGGCCATTTTTTGACTTTTGACAAATCTTGCACCCCTCCCCCAGAATTTTCTTGCTGCCCACGTATGGTATGCACCCCCAGAAACCAAAATACCCCCCCAGAATTTAATTTTTGATTTTTTTGTGTTTTTTCGCAATATTTCGATGCCAATGGATAGTGCTCGATGGGAAACGTTGAAAAATTGTGTTTTTTCGCCATACCACAATTTATAAGGCCATTCTTTAACCTTTGAAAAATCTTGCAACCCCCCCCAGAATTTTGGTGCCGCCCACCTATGCTTCGCACTGCTTGCTGACGCACAGTCAACGCCCACTTGACAAAAAACTCGCTCTTTGACCTTTTTGACCTCCAATATACATTCTTTACGTATTTAATCATTTTATTTTATTTCACTCTATTTATTCATTTCATTTTTATTTCACTATTATACTTTTATTGCACTAATATGGTAATGCATCCACTCTTTATTTATATCCGACTCCTTCATATGTACAACATACGATTCAATCTCAAATTTATGACCACACATGGGCAGTATTAAAATTCTGGGGGGATCAGGTTGGGTTGAATCGCCGAAAATGTTACTAAAAATAGAATTCTAGGGGTCTACAGTAATCCGCGGCGGTTTTTTAACTTCTGTAAGGGGGTGTTTACGACCCTTATCTCTTGCAATTAAACCTTATTTTGTATTATTGATTTTAGTTGTATATTTTGTTACTTTTTTTCAAATTTTTCGTTTATTTTCGAATCAAGCACCACTTATTCTGCTCTCGTTCTCTAACAACTATAACCATATATGCACATCATGGATAATTTTAATAATTTTCTATAACATAATTTTAAATAAATTTTGACATAATTTTATATTTTTTTAATTTTAATTTTTTAATAACATAATTTTCTACAGGCACGCAGCTCTGATGGGATGGCGGACCGCACCCCCGAAATTCAGAAAAAACCGGAAAAATAGGACTTTTTAAACGTTATTTTGTGCCATTTTTGGCTTTTTTGAACCCCGGACCCCCCAAAATTGGGTCGGTCCCCCCAAATAGGATGGCCAGCTACGTGCCTGGGTATTAACCCCTGAAACATCAGCCAAACAGGCGCTGTCCGACGATCAAGAGCTGACGGAACGTTTTCTACATGAGTTTTGAGGATAGAGTGTCAAAATTTTTCCGGCGTTAGAAAAAGTTAAAAAAATAAAGTAAAAATTAAAAAATTAAATAAAAAGCGCCAAAAATTCAGTCAAAATGGCGTGAAAAACAAACTTTCTCTGCTCGTTGATCAATTTCTATATCTTTTAGTGTTAAAAACGACCTAATGCAGTCCAAATGGACTAAAAATGCTTTAAAATGCGGTATTACCACGAAAAAAGCGTTTCGTGGGCTATTTCGACCATTTTCGTCGTCCGACTAGCAAAAAATAAATCGTGAACACTAAATTTGCCGTTTTTGGATTTTTTTGGATTTATCCCCCTGCCGACCATGCATTAAAAGATAGAAAAAAATGAAATCGAGAAATAAATTTGCGCGTATTAAAGCCTAAGTACGGCTTTGACGTATGCACCAGACATGAACGTGTCAAGTGTGCGTGTGTAATTTTTTCTCTCTGATTTTTTAAATCTCTTATTATTTTTTAATTTAAATTTTTTAATTTCCAATTTTTTAAAATTTTTTTCTCTGATTTTTTTAAATTTTTTAAATCTCTTATTATTTTTTAATTTAATTTTTTTTAAATTTTCAATTTTTTAAAATTTTTTCTCCGATTTTTTTAAATTTTTTAAATCTCTTATTATTTTTTAATTTAATTTTTTAAATTTCAAATTTTTTTAAAATTTTTTAAAATTTTTCTCGCCACACAGGTCGGAATTTTTTCTCTTTTTTCTCAATCATTTGATGTGAATGGACAGAACTCGATGGTATACTTCGAAAAACGTTTCATCCCCCTCAACCATCAATTTTCGGCACTTTTTTGCGCGTAAAATTTTTGGGCGTAAGCCAAAAGGAAAAAAAATAATAAAAAATAAATAAAATCAATATGTAAATAAATATGCACAAACTAGATCCGTCCGTACCGTATTGGATTGAGTGACATGGTTCTTGAATTCCACTCGCATCGTATCTCTAGCTCCAATAGGCGTGTCGACAAATTTGACATTAATCGGAGCAACGGAGACGCGGCTTTGCGGAAAAATTAAATCAGAAAAAATAAGTAAAAAAGTAAAAAAGTAAAAAAAAAGTTAAAAAAAGTAAAAAGTAAAAAAAATAAAAAAGTAAACAATAAAAAAAACAAATTTTACGTTACAAAAAGCTAAAATAAGGACTAAAAACTCGTAAAATTATAAAAAAACTCTAAAAATAATTTGAAAATTGTAAGTCCCAAAATCAAATTTATAGAGAACAATCCCAAAACTCCGAGTTTTCGTTTAGATGCAACTTATTATAGTAAACTTCAAGAATATTTCGGTTAATCGATAAAAAAGCTTTAGTTAATAAAAAAATCAATAAATAAAAAATTTAATTTTAATTAATAAAAAACATTAGCTTTAGCAAACTTTTTAAAATTTCCAATCAACGTTTAACTTTTTAATCGTTTTTGGTCAAAAATGAGATATTTATACATAGCCTACGATAATATTATGAAAACTACTTAACTCGAGCGATTCGGAGTAGCTCGAATTGATTTCCCTTTCGGGGATGCATGTAAAAGCGTATGGGAATCAGAGGCGGATTTAGGGGGAAGGGGGCGGCCGCCCCCCTCCTCCTGTTGACTAAAAATAGTGCGCAAAATTGAGGATTTTTGAACGATTTTCAGCGATTTTCGGGTTAAAACGGCTAATTTTTCCGCCCAAGTCAGGGTTCCGCCCCCCCCTTAGGGGTACCGCCCCCCCCTTTAGGAAATTTTCCTGGATCCGCCACTGATGGGGGTCCCCGTCAGAAGCTGGTCGTCCTCAAACACAACAAAGCCAGAGGTTTTTCACTCCCCGATTTTTCGGCATAATTTTGCGCTTTTACGATATTTTTAGGAGCTTTTATGCCGAATTAGGCCAAAAACTAGGGGTCATCATCACAAAGGCCCCTCTAACAATTCTGAGCACGGGATAGACACGGTCAGCTACCGGACGGCGCAGCATGGCAATTCTGGGGGAGGGAGGGAAACCGAAACTTCTTGCTAAAGTACCCTTTTTGGACTAAAAAACGATGGGTACCTACCCACGTGTCAAAAATACATTTTGTACAATTTTTTGACGTTCCTGCCGATGCTTTGTTTTTAGAATATTAAAACACTAAAAGAATTATAAAAAAACCTGAAAGAACCAAAAAATCGCTAAAAAATAATAAACAGCACCTATCCTACGATTTTTTCTGTTGAAATATCGAAAAATTCTATGGGGAGGGTGAAAACCTTTCTGGGGCGCCGAAAATCCTATAAACGCCTAAGAAAATATATGACAGCTACCAACGTCTGGGGGAACGTCTGGTGGGGAAAAAATAGCAAAAATAGCGAAGACACATTAAAAATTTCATTCAAGTACGAGTAGGCCCACAGGGAGGTATTTTGAATTCTGAGGGTATAAAAACCTCCCCACACCAGACACGTAGCTCTGGGATGGAATGGGGGGTCCGGACCCCCCAAAATTCAGAAAAATCGAAAAATATGGCTTTCTAAACGTTAGTTTATGCTACTTTTGGCCTTTTTGGGCTCATTAGTCCAAAATTGGTGTTGCCCACCCCCAGAAATAGGACGACCAGCTACGCGCCTGCCCCACACCGACGTATGGTACGGTAAGACCTCCGCCCGAAATCAGCAGAGTTATCGTCTCCAAAACATGAGATTCTGTAGCCGTTTACCGTTAATCATAGGGAAAAATTTGTCTTATGCGAAGTTTTTAGCTTTAAGTGCAATTCCTGCAAAAATATGGGCCATTTACCTGCGTGACCCCTAAATATAACTGACTATGCCCATATCGAATTTTGAGCCCTTTTGCATCTAAGGCTAAGCGCGGGGCCGGAATAAAGGGCGGCCGCCCCCCCCTATCGGCCCAAAATAGTCGGCAAGATAAAGAATGGATATGAAATTTGCAACGGTTTTTAGCCGTCAGCGACCATAATTTCTCAAATTTTTTCCTATTTATGTTATTTATTTACGTTCTTAGCGACCTGAAATACATTATTTGCTCCTGGAATAGGTTTCAAATTAACTTCTACCGCAGAAATAGCTATTTAAGCATAGTTTTCCTCTATTCTCAATCAAAAATTTTGTATGTTTCGCTTCAGGGGCAACAAATACGGGAAATCAAGCAGTAAATGAAGCTTGTAAACGCCCTTCCGCCTGAATTCCACGAATTTTCCGGCGCTTCGCGCCAGATTTTCGCCAAATTCAAAATAATTTGATGCTTTGTTCGCGCAAAATTGTCGAAAATTTCAAAAGTTTCCGAAAACGCCGAAAAAACGCGATATCGCGCGAGAAGGGCACATTTTTTTACCAATTTCTGACCGTTTTTGGAAAAGTTGGGGTACCGCCTACGTGGTCGGCACCAAAGTTCTGCGGGGGGGGGTGCAAGAATTTTTCAAAGATCAAAAAATGGCCTTAAAAATTTTTTTATGGCGAAAAAACACCATTTTTCAACGTTCCCCATCGAGCACTGTCCATTTGCATCAAAAAAGTGCGAAAAAACTAAAAAAATTGTCAAAAATTGAATTCTAGGGGGTTTTTTGGTTTCTGAGAGGTGCATACCCCCCAAACCCCCACGCCCAGGTATGTTGCCGCCCGCCCCTCTTGGGAAAATCCCAGATTATCCGCCGGCTCAACGTACCAAGCTATGAAGGGCGATAAGCATAAGGTAAGAATTACGTGCAAAAGAGCGCATTGAATGAATAGACTCAAACAAACCCACAAAATAAATGCTTCGAGGATGTTTTATTAACGTTTTAAGACTTTGCATCCGTTAGTAGAGTCTTGATTGCATCTATTTCTTTGAAAAAATTTAAAAATTTGAATACGAGCGTCGCATGATTTCCGCAATTGCTTACAATATTAATCCATGCCGTCGATTATTGAGTTTGATTGGTTAACATCGTACGTGTTTCTGGGGGCGGGCCATTCGGGGATAATACCACAAATGTGCATGCAGCATGATGACCATACAAGGGCCACGAGAAAATTCCGGGGGGGGGGTTGGTTCGGTGAAATCGCAGAAAAATCGCCAAAAGTGTTACTAAAAATAGACTTCCGAGGAGGGGTCTACAGTAATCTAAGGGAATGCAACCCCCCCCCCCCCACGACGACCTGTGAGCATGACCCGCCAGTTGGGTCAAATAATAAACTCTTTCACGTAAAAATGACGTTAGAAACTGGTAAAAATGCTAAAAAAGCGTGTAAAAAAATATTTATTCCCAATTTCTGGTCAATTTTAAATATCAGGAGGGTAGATTGACCAATGATTTTTAGCCTAAACGGCCAAAAAACACTTAAAAACGACCAAAAAACACTTAAGACGGCCGCCAATCAAACTTTAGCTGACTTAATGGGAAGACCAGCTTTGAGTGGGGATCATACGCGGGCAGCAAGAAAATTCCGGGGGGAGGGGGTGCAGGATGGGTAAAATTTCCGAAAATTTTACTAAAAATAGAATTCTGGGGGTCTACAGTAATCTGAGGGGTCGACTTCTGGGAAAGGGTACAACACCCCCCGCCTACGCCCTGTCACATCTATATAGCGGTAAAGCCTGATAATCCCGGGAAGGCACTGGATCGAACCCCAAATTTTCTAGAGGTAAATGTAGCACGATCTTGGGCTTAAAAACGATGGATACAAGTCAAAAACATAATTTTCGACGTTTGCAATCAAGCTCGTTCTTTCTAAAACATACATAATTGCAAAGAAGTTTACGAAAACTCAGGCACGTATCTCTGAGGGGGGGCAATTGGGGGGGGGTCGGACCCCCAAATTCAGAAAAATCTGACTTTTTAAACTTTATTTTGTGCTATTTTTGGCTTTTTTGGGCTACGTCCTCCCAAAAATTGGCCTTAGTCCCCCCCAAAATAGGACGGCCAGCTACGTGCCTGCGACAACTGTCATAAAATTGAACAGATTTTAGTTCAAATTAGTCATCTGACGGAAAAGTTGGTATACTTTTGAGTCAGAAAATCGCGAAAACAAATAGAGCAGCATACTTTCTTAGGCTTACAAGAAAATTGGAAAAATTCAGCTTTTTACAGAGGTCAAGAGGTCAAAACTACACCTGAACTGGGAGGGGGGGTTAAATCCCCGGAAACCGAGGCCCAAAAAATCGATAGACCCCAAAATTAAATTTTTGGCGATTTTGTTTGTGATTCCGCCCCATCGAAGCCCTCAGAATTTGGTTGCTTCCCATCTATGGCAAAAACTTCCCCAATTCGCCAAAAAGGCGTACGTATGGCCCCTACCAGGCACATATCTCTGGGGGAATGGGGAGGGGGTCCGGACCTCCCAAAATACTGAAAAATCGGACTTTTTAAACGGTATTTTGTGCTATTTTTGGCTTTTTGGGCTAAGTCACCCCAAAAATTGGTGTTGGTACCCACCAAAATAGGACGGCCAGCTACGTGTCTGGCCCCTACAATAACAAAGCTTACTTTGACGCCCCTTTCTTCATGGGACGCGCCTCTTTTGGACAGTTAGTTATGTCGGTAAGCGCATTGAGCTGCCTCAGAGCCACATTGCGTTGTTTGGTACCAGAAGAAACTACATCGTGGGAACTACCGAAGTAATGTACAAAAAATACAATAATTTGAAATAAAGACAAAATAAATAGATATAATGAATCAGTATAAAAATACCACAAAATAACACAGTAAATATAAAAAACAGGTAATAAATCAGTATAAAAAATACCACAAAATAATACAGTAAATATAAAAATATTACAGTAATATGAAAAACAAAATAACGAAAAAATAGAACAAAATATAAAAATGACGCCAAGATAACAACTGATCGATAATAAAAATAAATCAAAGGATAAACAACAAAATAGTAAACAATGATAAATGTTGCTCAAAGGAAAGCTGGATAAATAAGTAGGAGTACGTAATGTACGTTGTTCCCACATTTCCTCATTTTTTACTCCATCCCAAATTTTTGGCGAAAATTTACGGTTTTGTGCAATTTAAACAAAAATTGCAATATTTGGCCAGAATTTGTAACAGGGTGAGGTTGGGATCCCCCATCCGAGTTAATCGTCCTCTATCCCTTCGGGCCAGAAAATTTTGACCCCTCGATTATCGGCGGAAACCTGCGTTTGTTGGCCGTTTTTCGGTAGGTCTATTCTGCCAATTTTGCCCCAAAACTACAGTGCTCGCCATGAAACATGACGCACTATAATCATCGGATTTATATTAGATGATGCGTCGCGAGCGCCGCGTTTCGTCTATAAATGCGCTTACATTTTTTTTATTATTATAGGATATTTATCTGTATCATGCCCTTAATCTGGCGATGCGGACAGCGCAATTTAGCTATTAATAGCGCCAACAAGAGGGAAGCGCACACGTGAAGGCCGGAAGCGCGCACGTGAATGCCGTTCTGTATTCAGGCGAGTGCGGGCACGTGAACGCCGTTCTATATTCAGGCACGTGCGCGCTTCCGGCATTCACATGCGCGCTTCCTTCTTGTTGGCGCTATTAATAGCTAAATTGCGCCGTCCGCATCGACAGATTAAAGGCATGATACAGATAAATATCCTAAAATAATAAAAAAGAGATGATAGCGCATTATAGACGAAACGCGGCGCTCGCGACGCATCATCTAATATAAATCTGACGATCATAGTGCGTCATGTTTCATGGCGAGCACTGTAGATCATTTGAACCACCTTTGAAAAGGTGGTCTAAAATCATAGATAATCCTGGGGCGTTCAACCCGATAAATTTTCACCCCCCAGAATTGGCGATGTTTCGGAAGTTTCCAAAATTTTCCAGAAAGTTCTAAGAAAAAAGCGCATTTTTAAAGCATTTTTAGCTATCTATCTGCCCAAAAGTGTCAAATTTTCGGCGCACTTACGTTTTCGGGATGTTTTTTATGGACCAGAAAAGGCACTTTAAATTTTCATACTCCCCCAGAATTCCCAGGCTGCGCGTGTTTGGTCTTTACGCTTATAAAAACAGGAACAAAACCAATATGGCGGAAAATCAAATGAATCAAAAAAGTAAAGCTAAATACGAAAATTAATCAACTGCATCATTCTAATTCATTAATTAATTATGTAATCAATTGAATATCTTAATTAATTAATTAATCTACTATATATTTGTGAAAGTATGTTTGTATGTCCGAGGTTGGCTCCGGCCCGAAAACATTTGGTGGGCTGACGTTTTGGCCCGAGCTCAGCCTGCCGGCTGGGGGTGTAGTAGCGACATTTAAAATTCACCAACCCCACCCATGCACCCTGTACATGGGTGAAGCGGGAAGGCGTCGCTATGCTCAAGCATGGCCGATTTCGGGACATTGCCGTTTTTTTGCCCCAAATTTCGGAAATCGGAATAAATTCAGTTTACACTATTTTCGGGTTACGGTACTTTTGTCGCGGCATGCGTTATAACATAGGATCGGACATTTTATAGCCTACATAATGCTACAAGATGGGCAATGCTATACGGTAAAATGATGTGAAATAAGATACCCTGTCTGTGCCATAACATGCAGTGATATAAGGTAGGAAATACCGTCCGCTATAAAATATAAGTGATATAAGATATCACGTGATATATGACACCCTTTGCTACAACAAACAGAAAATTTTTATGGTTTGAAAACGGAAATTTTCAAAAACATCCTAAAACATAAAAATATGGGTTTGACCGAAAAAAATTTCCAGAACATTCCAAAATATCAAAAATGTGGGTTTGACCAGGGAAGAATGTCTAGAACATTCCAAAACATCAAAAATATGATTTTGGCAAAATAATCCTCGCAAACATCCTGTAACGTCAAAAATATGGATTTGGTCAAAAAATAGTTAACAAAAAACATTTTGAAAAAAACCCAGAAAATAAAATACGATTTTTACCAAATTTTTTAAAAATATCCCGAAAACTTCAAAAGTCGCAAAAAATAAAAAAATGCAAGAGGCATGTCAATTCCATATAGCTATCAGGCCTAAGCTCAGCCCGGGCGACGCCGGGTAGCTCAGCTAGTAATACGATAAAATTACTTTTTCCGGACGGACTGGGACGATTTCTGAAGTGAAATTTCGGACACGTTGGTCCCGTCGAAATGCAGCGAATAAAACGAGCGAGATATTTCGTCTAATGGAACGTTTAAAAATAATTTTATGCGATATTCGCGCAAATTGCCGAAAAATAATTGCGCGTCCTCTTTGACCGCGGCTTGAGCCGGATCTGCGCAATAAAAAAAGTGGGAAAAATGCTAAAAATTCGGCATATTATAAAGGAATAATCACTTTCGAAGACATTTGTTCAGAAAACAAAACATAAAAAGAAATTAAAAAAAATTTTAAAAAATTATAAAAAACATCTAAAAATTACATCTACAAAACAAATCACATTTGTAAACAACTTCATGTTTAAATATTTGTTTATAAACAACATATGCGTGTATTCACCTTTCGTTATTTTATCATTCACATATGTATTTTCCGCTATTTATTTATTAGTTACTCATTTGTCTTACAGTCTTACACAATACTTGCGTATACGTTACGTTTTTTTGGTTTTCTTATTTTCAAAAGTTTTCTATCTAAAATTTACATTTTAAATACTCGAATTTCATCTGATTTGCTAAAATTTTTGACTTGGTTCGCTGATTGAAAATTTTTAATTTAATTTTTCCAAAAAATTGGGGGCTGGCTATAGGGGGGTGGGGGACATACGTGGGCAGCAAGAAAATTCTGGGGGGGGGGGGGTGCAAGATTTTTTGAAGGTAAAAAAATGGCCTTAAAAATGGTGGTATGGCGATAAAAACACCATTTCTCGACGTTTCTCATCAAGCACTATCCATTGGCATCAAAAAATTGCAAAAAAACGAAAAAAAAATTTCAAAAATTGAATTCTGGGGGGGGGGTATTTTGATTTCTGGAGGGGGTATTTTGGTTTTCTGGGGGTGCATACCCCCCAAACCCCCACGCCCAGGTGTGGTGGGGAACGGCCAACTTTGGGTGGGGAATGGCCCCATTCCCCGTTACAAGTATACATATTTATGGATCGGATAGTTATTCAGTAAATTTTAATCGCTTAAATTTGGTTTGATTTTTTTAGCTTTTTGTACGCTTTTTATTTTTTAATTTCAAAATCTTCTTTTACTCGCCGGTTGTTTGGTAATTAAAATTTACAGCAAGTTGCCTGCTGATCAAAATTTTATTAGTTTCTTGGACTTTCAGCCATTTGAATTATATCAAAAAACGTCAAAAATGCTTTTTTGTCATCAGTTATAAGCATAGGTGGGCAGCACCGAAATTCTGGGGGGAGGTGAAAAAATTTCTGGTGGGGGGTTAAAACATTTTGAAAGGTCAAAAATGGTCTTAAAAGTGGTCGTTTGGCGAAAAAACACCATTTTTCGACGTTTCTCAACGAGCACTAACCAATGGCATCAAAAAATCGCTAAAAAAGCCAACAAAAATTTCCAAAAATTTGAATTCTGTGAGGGGTATTTCAACTTCTGGGGGGTGCATACCCCCAAACCCCACCACGCCCACGTGTGGTAATAAGCCTTATAAACAAATTTAAGAATAAAACTACGTTAGGAATCAGACGTGTCAAAAGTTTTAATTGCGGTAATCGGCCATTTTTATCGGTAATTTTTTTAATTTTTTTAATTTAATTTTTAAATTTTTTTAATTTAATTTTTTAATTTTTTTAAATTTAATTTCTTTAATTCTTTTTAATCGGTAATCGGCCACTTTAAGAGAGCAGAGCCTTCAATTTTTGGCCGGAAATGGCAAATAACATCTAAAAATTATCAGAGAATACGAAATTTGCTAAAAATTAGGGGTCAAACATATTGACTCAGGGTTTAGGCACTGTTTTTTATTTTTACACGGGACTAAGATTGAGAGGTCCGTATAAAAAGATTTTCGGAGCAATATTTGCACATCTTTGTACGCAAACTATAGGCAGTTTTGGGCCGATTTTCGATAGAAGCGAAAAAGTCAGTTTTTTCCAAAAAAAAAGAAAACAGCGGGGATAGGGGATGACCAACTTTGGGTAGGGACCATGAACCCCTTGTTACATGTACATAAATATGGTTTGAAACATACATGTAACGGCTCGAAATTTGGGTGGGAGTCCCCAGCCATTTTTACGAGGGGGGGGGTAAATGACCCCCAAATTTAGGCCAAAAGGCCAAAAATTCGATTTTTTCCAAAAATCGGGTGGGGGAGGTCAAAAAGTTCCTGGATTTGGGGAGGGGGATGAGCCGGACGGCCGAATCTGGGTGGGGAACCCCACACCCCTTCTGACATGTACGGTTGGAAATAATTAATCAAGGGCCCGAGCTGGGGTGCATTAGGGTCATAAATTTTGCGAATGGTGTGATTCCCGAGTATCAAAAAATTTCGAACGCCTGTACAAAAAATAATAACAGTTTTTAAGTGTAAAGCGGCATAATGTAACGAACAAATAAAGCAAAATAAATAAAGAAAAAAAAGAACAAAAAATAAATAAAAAATAAAGAACAAATAAATAAAAAAATAAAAGTAAAAATAAAGAACAAATAAAGCAAAAAAGGCAAAATTTAGAAAAAAAGAGAAATAATGATCACCCTTCGGATCATACAAACAAGATACAGCATCTTCGTTAAGAAAAACATCGCTAAACCGAACTTGCTTGACTAAAACCGGTTTATTCCGCACTGACTCCCATCTGCAAGTGAAGAAACTAGGTCAACAAATTTGGAAGACACTGTGAATTTAAAAAGACTAAAAATATTACTTCAGAATAATCTATAAAATATTAATTAAATTAATAAAGCTCGACATTAGTAAGATATAATTAATGGAAGGGGTATATTTTATCAATATTGTATTATAATTATGCACATTACATAATTAATTAAACTTAACAATCCGGAAAATTCAATTACAGTGCTCGCCATGAAACATGACGCACTATAATCGTCAGGTTTATATAAGATGATGCGTCGCGAGCGCCGCTTTTTGTCTATAATGCGCTATAATCTCTTTTTTATTATTATAGGATATTCATCTGTATTATGCCGTTAATCTGGCGATGCGGACGGCGCGGCGCAATTTAGCGCGCATGTGAATGCCGGAAGCGCGCACGTGCCTGAATATAGAACGGCATTCACGTGCGCGCACTCGCCTGAATATAGAACAGGCATTCACGTGCGCGGTTCCGGCATTCACGTGCGCGCTTCTTCTTGTTGGCGCTATTAATAGCTAAATTGTGCCGTCCGCATAGCCAGATTAAGGGCATGATACAGATAAATATCCTATAATAATAAAAAAGAGATGATAGCGCATTATAGACGGAACGCGGCGCTCGCGACGCATTATCTAATATAAATCTGACGATTATAGTGCGTCATGTTTCATGGCGAGCACTGTAAATAAGGTAAGATTTCCTAATATTTATAAACTCTAAATTTGCAACTGCGACAAAGAATAAAATAAAGAATCAAATTAAATATAATAAATAAGAATAAAAATATGAAGCAGTTGAATTTTTATTTTTTTCAAAATTTTTATTCCGAGGGGGGTGTAAGAGGGGGGATGGGGGGATACTCCCACGCCATGTCGGCCGCCCCCCCCAATCCCCCCAAAACCGAAAAAATTTTGACCCCCGCTTCTTAGAAAAAAATCGATTTTTTTGGGCCGTTTTAGGTGTTTTTTGGCCAAAATTTGAAGGTCATTACTTCCTCCTCCCAGATAAAGATGGCCGGCCACCCCCCCAATTTCTGAATAGTTACATGTCATGATATCATTTTCAACGAATTTTTAATCCACTAATTAATCAATGAAATGAATTAAATCCAGCTCAATCTGAAGGCTAGCATTATATTTGCTAATTCTTAAAGAAATAAGAGCTCTATAAAGTAATAAAATGGCAACCACAAAACATTTTTCTACATTTCAATGTATTGTTGGTTTTGATTTCCTAGTTTTGCTTCGATTTCAAATCGAGAAAACGAGTTATCATAATTATTAGACGAAAATTTCACTAATCTATTTAAAACATGCAAAAATATGTGACTCACGACAAGAACCAATTCAAAATATCTAGAAACAAAAAACAAACAAAACAAAAAACAAACAAAAACAAACAAAACAAAAAAACAATAATTAAGAATAAAATATAACATTGTTATAAAATATCAATATAACTAAGCTATAATATAAAGCAGTTGAATTTTCATCTTTTTCAAAATTTATCGGAGAACGCGGCCCTATTTAAGTAAAAATCCGTTAGTCCTCAATACCGCCTGAGGCGTAATCTGTTCAACTCTTCTCCCCAAAAAATCACCAAAGTGCCAATTTGACTTCTATCCGATATTCGACCAGATAAATCCCCTTTGGACCTTATTTCTACGACCTAAAACGGAGTTTTATCGCAATCGCTAGTAACCATATATACATGTAACAGGGGGTGGGGGATCTCCCAACCACAGTCGAACGTCCTCCCCCCACCCTCCCAAAGCCAGAAAATTTTTGACCTCAGGTTGACCCCGATTTTTGGAGGAAAATGAATTTTTGGGCCATTTTTGGGCATTTTTTGACGGAAAATTTGAGGTCATTTCCCCCCCTTCACCTTAAAAATGGACGGGACTCCCCCACGATTTCGAGCCGATATATGCACGCTAGTAACCAATCGATGGGTTATTGCAAATAAGAAAAAATTGGGCAAAGCGCGATAAAGAAAGTACAACGGACGGTTCTCTATAATTGATAATTTTAACAATTTCCATTTTTGACGTTTTCAATAGCGTTTTATAACATACATTCCATTACGCCATAAGAATTTTGAGGTAAATTTTATAAGTTGTCGTTTTAATTTTACTTCAATTTAAATTTAGAATAAATAAAATAAATTTTATAATGATAAAATACGAAGTAAAATTGAATGCAATAAATAAATTCTGACAAATTTTCTGTTAAGCGGCTGAGATTCAGAATTGAAACGGTGATAGTAGTTAGGTAAGAAATTTATTACTGAGATTGTAAAGTGAGAACCATGACAGGTCTTCGATCCATAATTTTGAATTATTCTCATACTGAATAAGTCGATAAAATATTAATCAATGATATGCTCTGGGGGAATCGGGGGTCCGGACCAGACATGCAAGTGCGGGGGGTTTGATGGGGTCCTGACCCCCAAGAATGGAAACATGGGAAATTTTGTTGAGAAAATGAATCAAAATCAAGGTCAAAAACGGTTGAAAATTGGAAATTTTCTTCAAAAGTGCTTCAAATCGATGAGAAACTGTGTAATAACGTTGTTTTAACGCCATTTGAATTTATACCAGTATTTTAGGTCATTTTAGCCCAAAAAAGCTTTATTTTTTGACTTTTTGCAGACTGGTTGACCCACCGCAGATCGATCACGCTGTGCATCTATGGTCGGATTCCCCCAATTCAGAAAAAATCGTAGCTCTTTTTAAACGTTATTTTGTACCATTTTTGGCCTTTTCGGGCTTAGTCCCCCAAAACTGGTGTTGGTCCCCCAAAATAGGACGGCCAGCTACGTTCCTGATGATAAGTATACTTAAATTTAGTGAATCAATGCTAAAAGATAATTAAATAGATCTTGAACAAAAAATTTAAAAAATATCTGTAATTATGTAGATATGCGAAAACTAATGTGACTGTAACTTAAATAAATTTAATAGTTTAATAAAGCTACCAAATACGAAATTAACATGGACTTTAGATTTCATTTTTGAAGCATTCGAGTTAATCTGAAGAGACATACATACATACATGGGTAACTAATTCGAAAAACGGGCTCCTACAGTAAGACTATATTTCCATATAGTAAATACATGCGCAACGAAATTGGAAAACACAATTTGCCGCGTGTCACACGAAGCTACTGTAGCTAAGAATTAAGCATTACATAATAAAAAAACCGAGCACAGTGCAGGTATGAAGAAGCAATCATGTAATAATCAATATGTAATAATTAATAATAATAATAATAATAATTTAATAATGTAATAATAATAAATAATAATTAATATGTGATAATGTAATAATTAATAATAATAATAATTAATCAATCAATCAATCATACAATTTTTTATAAAGTAGTGTAAACAAAATTTTTTTATAAAATTTCTAATCTGCATCACAGCATACTGTTGTGCCAATAAATGCAAGTAATTTTTAAAACAAGTGCTACACGGCTAACTATTTGTATATTTGTACGCCTCATTGCTTGTTGATACCGCATATTTTTAATAGGAGGCTATTCATTTCTAAACCCGCTACGTCGCTCTACTGAATAAATACTTCAAAGCTATTTGAAGCTTTATTAGAATTAAGGGACTAATTCTATTTTATTGTACGTTTCGAGCCTTTTCTTTCGTTCTTGCTCAGCCTGCCGCGTTTACGGGCGAAGGATTATATTACATTTTACTAATCTATTACATTTTATTTATTAATTTATTACGACTTATTTATTTAATTATTAGAAAAACGAATGCATGTATGTATGTATGTGTGTATGTCTGTATGAACGCAGGCCCGTAAGCAGGATTTTATTTCATAGGGGGGGGCGAAAATTTCTGAGGCCAGACATCTCGAGAACCATTAGGAGATAGGCGAAAATGAAGGCAGATCTGACCGTATCTCGGCAAGCTCTATACGATGGTGAAGGAAAATTTCAAAAAAATTCAAAATTTTTCACTCCAATTCATATTGATATACAGCAAATTTATCATTTAAGCTGATTCCTCATCACTTAATCGACGAATTATTTCTTATCTCTTCTGCCTTTGTACTCGATTATTGTGCTTTACAGAGAAAAAACGCTACAGATGACGAAGTAGTTCGGCGCCGAGCGCCGAAAAAAATTGACATATTCTGCATGTCAAGCTCGAATTTGAGCGGTTTCGAGCGGAGTAGAAGATAAAACACAAATTAATCAATAAATATGGCACGAAGCGCCAGGAAATTTCATATTTGCCGTGTCATACATAACTCGGATTTGAGCTGTTGTGAGTGAGCTGGATGGCAAAAACTGTAGCTGATCGATGAATCCGGCGCACAGCGCTGGAAAAAATTGACATGCTATCTATGCCTAACTCAAACATGAGCGATGTTTAGCGGTTTAGAAGGCAATACTATACATGAAAACAATAAAGCTGGCGCGAAGCGCGGAAAGCTCTAAGTTTACTAGCTCAAAAGTACGCTAACAACCTGTTCAGTCGGTGTTTTAGACCCACGTCGCCAATTTTACAATTTTTCCCTTCGGAATCCTAGGGTGAAAAAATGTGTTCCAATTTCGGTGGCGGGAGGGGCGGCACGCTCCCACCCCTCTCTGAATACGGTCCGGGTCCTGACATTCAACAGGGGGAATGCATGGATCCTCCCATCAAAAAGTCGGACGTACCCCCATCCCCCCAAAGCCATGAAATTTTGAACCGACCCCGACTTTTGAAAAAGATTGAATTTTTTGGCCGTTTTTAGGCGTTTTTGGCCCTTTGGGTATGAAATTGGAGGTCCTTTCCTTTACCCCCCTAAATAGGGCCGTTACATATGTATATGGTCCTGACCTTGCAGATTCCTACGTCCATGCCTGGATTTTTAACTTAAACAATTTGATTAACAAAATTTTCATCAAATTTAAACGCTAGAATACGCTCATGTTTTTTAGCGACGATTCAAATTTATAAGAAAATTGAAATAAAAATTAGTTTATTCAAGAGAAACATGTCCACTTGCCCAAAATTACGTAAAAACCAACTTCGTAGATCTAACACTGCCTTGTATTCAATAAAATTTCAAAAAATTATAATCACTTAGCCTTGGAGCAATCAATATTACTGGGACATTTTAGGTAAATAAATAATTATTGCGAAACTTAATTTTACGGTTTTCTATTGTTTTCGTCAGCTAGGCGTTAAATGTTATTAGTAGCCCTGGGTGCGCAAGGTCAAACTTTCGGGGGGGGGGGCAAAATTGGCAGATAGCTAAGTGCTTCGTAAAAACGTTTATATAGCCTTTTTGGGTTCAAAAAATTACCTATATAGCCTTTTTGGGCTCAGTTTTTTTGGACTAAAAGTGGCTATTTAGCCCTTTTTTAGTCAAGAAAATAGCTATATATCCTTTTAAAACTCGAAAAGACAACTATATCGCATTTCTGAGCTCACAAGGTATGTTTCTGAGTCCAAAAATGATACATAGCTAGTTTTCTGAGCCCAAAAAGGCTAAACAGCTCATTTTCAGAGCCAAAAAGGTGCTTCTTCGGCCAAAATGGCTGCATAGCTATCAGTTTTTCAGAGCTCAGGGGGAGTGAAACCATACATGCACAGTATGGAAATTCTGGGGGGGGGTGAAAAACTAAAGTGCCTTTTTTGGGCCCGAAAATGGCCGGTACGCTTTAAAAAACATCGTTTTTTGGCGTTTCTGACCATACTCTATCCATCTAGAGCATGAAATCATGAAAAAAATTTCGTAAAAAGTCGAATAAATTAACCAATATATCGCTTAAAACATGAATATATGGCGCGAAGCGCCAAAAATTTGGCGATTTTGAGCAAATAGATAGCCAAAAACCCTTAAAAGACACTTTTTCTACCAATTTTCAGGTAAGTTTAGGAAACTTTTGAAAAATCGCCAATTCTGGGGAGGGGGGTGAAAAATAATTCTGCGGGGGGTGAAACCCCCCTCCAAGATGAGTGAAACTCCCCTCACCCCCATACACCTGTATGTTAGGAGCTAAGGTCAAATTACATGAAATTTAATAAAAATAAGGAAAAATCATTAAAAAATTAGAATTCGTGAAAAGTATGTAAATAAATAGAATATTTGCGACAAAATTCGATGAAATTTCGATTCATAAAATTAAAAAATTATATTCATACATATTTTGGGGATACCTCATCCGATTTAATCCACCCGTATCCACTCGAAAAATTTATATTTTTAACGCCCAGCAACTTTTGGCGAAAACTTGCATGTTCAATTTATTTTTTAGGTGTTTTTCTGCCATTTTGTCTAAAAATTGAAGGCCATTCACCCCATTATGTACCTAAAACTTTGTTTTCGAGTGGTTTTAACTTTGGTCATAATTTTAATTAAATTATTAATATAAAAACCGTTTTGGCTCCGGCATCCAAAACCGCGCAGTTTGGTTCAAAAGACAGCGTATCCGATTCATCTATGACGTAACAACGCGAATCTAAAATTTTCGCCCTCTTTGATTTATTTAAGAAATTTAAAAATTTACTATTAACTATTTAATTTACTAATAACTATTATATTTACTATTTACTATTAAAAATTTACTATTAAATTTAAAAATTTACTATTAAAAATTTACTAAAAATTTACGATTTACTATTAATTTAAAAATTTACTATCAGGTGATTAAAATTTAAAATTTAAAATTTTCAAATTTACCTGAAATTCTCAAATTTGAATGCGTGATTCGAATTAATTCGAAAATCATTAAATTCACTTGCATACATTTTTAGCTATGTACATAAAAACATAATGTCTAAAAAAAGCAGCCTTAGAATTTTAATACTAATTGAATATTATCAATAATTAATCAACCAATTTAATTATTAATTTTAATTCAAATAAAATCTGTAAATAGAGTTTCAGGAATTTTTTATAAATTTGAAACTTTTCTACCAAGCAATTTTATTTATCGCAGGAATCGTCAGTGAACTAATTTTAAAAAATTGATTCACGCGAGGCCGAGTGATGTGTACATATAAATTATATTTATTCATAACATATTTAATTAAATGTTGAAAACGATTATATAATTGAATTAAAAAACGAATTGAAATTATAAAAAATTTTATTTTAAAAAAATAAAAAATAAAATTAAAATGAGAATTAAAAATTTAAAAAAATACGAATTAAAACTTAAAACACGTGAATAATATCAAAAAATTCGATTAGCTTGAACAACATATATATAGTCGAAAAACATTTTAAATTTTAGGATAAAAATTTTAAATTTTTGAGCCAAAAAAGCTAAAACCGCTTTAAACAGCACCTTTACCACGAATTGTTTCGAAAATCGCAAATTTTGGGCAGGCACGTTGCTGGCCGTCATATTTTGGGGGGACTAGGCCCAAAAAAACCCAAATATAGCACAAAATAACCTTTAAACAGTCATATCTTTCCGATTTTTCTGAATTTTGGGGGGTCCGAACCACCCCCCTACCCAGTCCCCCCATAGACACATGCCTGATTTTGGGGATATGAATTCTGGTATGAAGAGGGAAACGTTATCGGATAAAAACTAGTTAATACCCCCAGATCCTTAAGATCACGACGGTGCCCACAATACGTGGGCAGAAGCCGAATTCTGGGGGGGTCGAAATCGGCAAAATCCCAAAAACATGCTAAAAATTCAATTCCTGGGGGTTTATCGGTTTTGACAGGTTTCCCAGATTTTGGGAGGTGTAACCCCCAAAAACTCAACGCCCAGGCCCGTATCCGGATTTCATTTCGGGAGGGGGCCGAAAATTTTGAGGTCAGTTATCTCGAGAACCATTAGGGAATAGGCAAAAATAAACACATTTTTTAGCGTATCTCAAAGAGCCCAATGCATTGGTGAAAAAAATTTCAACAAAAAATTTCAGAAAATTCTACGAAAAACTTTCAAAAGTTTTTACTTAAAATTTCGAAAATTTTAAGAAAAAATTTCAAAAATTTTTACTTAAAATTTCAAACATTTTAAGAAAAAAATTCCGAAAATTTTTACGTTACTTTTCACCTACACAAATCTATCGTTTAAGCAATCTACACAAGTGATTTCATATCATTCAATCGACGAATATGTGATTTACAAAGTAAAACAATACAGAAAATGAATAATTGAGGCAAAATTTGACACCTTCTACAGGTCCTGTGTCAGATTTGAGCGGTTTTGGGCCGCCTATAAGACAAAAACTATAGATAAGGAATAAATACGGCGGGCAGCGCCGGAAAATTTTCACTTTACTACCTCAAAAGTACGCTAAAAATATGTTTCGGTGGTGTTTTAGATCTACTTCGAGAATTTTTCACTTTTCCCTTTGAGGGACCCTAGCGTGTTTCAAAAATTATTTTTCATTTCCGGAGGGCGCCACCCGCCGCCCCCCGCCCCCTTGAATATGGGCCTGCCCACGGCCGTGTGTGGTGTCCATCAGACATGCACGTGGGGGCAGTGATCGGACCGAGGCCTCGGCCTCGGCCTCGGCAAGCCTCGGCGTTTTTTGGAGCCTCGGCCTCGGCGCCGAGGGCGAAGCTGAAAAGTGCCGAGGCGCCGAGGAGTTAAAATCAAATTGAATAAGTTTAATATATCCGTTGAATATTAACTATTTAGAATGCATCTGCAGTACACAGGCTATTTTTACCTATAGACTTTTCTTATGGTTTTAGTCGCGTACCCAGTTACACCAAGTTATTTACAGAAAATGCCAATGTATTATTCATGTGATGACTAAGTTTTAATTCTCAAACTCGCTAGGATTATTACCCCCTCTCAGGGTACAAGACTCATGTCACTGTCAGACGATTTTTGATGAAAACCTTTTGAATATTTTTGAACTTAATTTTTACTATGGCAAAAGTGCAGCTAACTATTAGAATTTCACGAAGTGATACAGTATTTTTGAATGTAAGCAAAGAGTAAATAGACAAACTATTACTATGAAACATGCATGTAACAGCTCAAAATTTTTGGGAGGGGCTCCTCTGCATTACATGTAACGGCTAGAAATTTCGGGTAGGGGTCCCTGGCCATTTTTAGAAAGGATGGGGGATAAACGACTCTAATTCTATGTCAAAATATGGCAAAAGCACCTATCCAACAAAGTGCAAATTTTCGCCAAAAAATGCGAAGGGTGGGTCAAAATTTTCTGATGTTGGAGGGAAGGGTGTTTGGGAGGACGTCCAACCCTGGGTGAGTGGGAATTCCCCACAGCCCCTCTGTTACACGTATGGTTTTCGGCCATTTTTATGGGAGAGGGGGTAAATAATCACGAATTTTCGGCCGAAAATCTCAACAACGCACCTAAAAATGGCCAATAAATGCAGGTTTTGCCAAAAATCAGTTTTGGCTCGTGCATTTTTTTCGAGCCATTTTTATACAATGTTAAAATACTTTCTTGGATAAAGTGATATTAATTATATCGTTTTTTCAGTATTTTTTAGAAAATTTCAAAAGAATTTTTGGCGCTTCGCGCAAAATATCGCTAATATAATGTATTTAGATTGAAGCAGGGGCATTAAACACTCAAAAATCAATTTTTTCATAATCTAGGCATCTTTATACAGATTTAAATATCTTTTGTATCTATTCATACTGTTTTTGAAAATTTTATGCAAAATAAGTACTATTTAATAACTTTGCACTTTTTTGCCGTTCAAAGATAAAATTGACTAATTTGTCCCGATGTTGCACTGAATTTCTAAGCACATTAGTGCTTATTTTAAAGATCTAATTGGCATATTACAATATCTGTAATATTTCTGATTTTGCAGTACAAGTTGTTTTAGCTTTCTCAGTCGAGTTTTATATGTAAATTTCATCAAAAGCTCATGAACTAATATTATCAACTAAATTCAGGCCGAATTATTACATTTAGGGCCACGATTTTTGTATTCGGCAAAAATTTTTTATCATGTACAGAGACTTTTCAGGACCGTCTTTGTACATGCACAAAAGAAATTTTTGGAGTAGACAAAAACTGTAAGAGTGTAAAATTCCGGAAAATTTTCGGCGCATCAGTAATTGTCTGTCCTATATATCTTTAAAATAGTAGAATTTGCGTTTAGAATGGAAAGGAAAAATGTCGAATATTCAGAAACCCGGGAATTTGCTAAGATACACTACCAAAGGTCGAAAACCCCTGTTTTACCACAGTAAATCGCTACTGTACCATACTATAATAGTACACAAAAATTTGCATGTACAAAATGTTCAAAGACTTTTGGATACCATCTTTGTACATGTAAAAAGGTATCTGGCACAAAAAAACACTGCTTAGAACTGCATACCAGTTGCAGGTCAAACACTGGCAGTACCTGTAAAAATGTGTATCTCTAAAAATATATTAATATAAAATAGGTATCTACAAAAATTTGTTCGCTCATACAAAAGACACTACTTAATTTACTGGTCCCCATTTTGGGATTTCACCCTTTCCTCAACTCTGGACCTTGGGAAACTATGATCGGAAAGTACAGTGCAGTTTCCGTCATATTACCTACCACACCAAGAATTGGATGACTGAAAAAGCGTGTTTAAACAGCATTACTGCTGCAAAAGCGAGCACAACTATGGCTACAGTTCTGTCTTTACTTAGCTTATTTCGTTTGTTCGTTTATTTCTTCAGCTACTGTTTTCTTATTTATAGTAATAAAACTTTTAAAGTGCTTGTTCAGCCATATTTTTTATTAACTTTTCCAAGTCTTCAACGGCAACTTGTTAAATTAAGTATGCTTTCATGCTGCTGACTCTATTCAATAAATCCTCTACACATTTGATCAACTATTATTGAAAATAAACATTAATTGTTTGACATTCGAAAAAAGTGTTTAATATTACAATTATTCTCTAGCTCATGTGCATACAAAATATTCTAAGAGTACTATTTATGGGTATAGGTATACAAGCTTGACCGCTCGGCGTATACCCTCGGCCTCGGCCTCGGCCTCGGCCTCGGCCGGGCAAGGATTTCAAGTTGCCTCGGCCTCGGCCGAGCCGAGGTCAAAAGTACCCTCGGTCCGATCACTGCGTGGGGTTTAGGGTGAGTCTAGACCCCATAATGGAAAAATGGAAAATTTTTTTCAAAAAATGAGGCAAAATGAAGGTCAAAAATTAATGCTAATTAAAATTTCTTCAAACGTGCGTCATTTGACAAGGAACCGTGTAATAACGTAGTTTTAACGCTGTTTTATCGCTCATACCAATTTTTGAGGTCATTTTGCCGCCAAAAAAAGCTCAACTTTTGACGGCCCCGCAGACCGCCTGACCATAGGTGGAGGGAACCTAGGTTTTAGGGGGGGGGGTGCAAGATTTTTTCAAAAGTCAATAAATGGCCTTAAAAATGGCGTGTTTAGCGAAACAACACCACTTTTCAGCGTTTTCCATCGAGCACTATCCATCGACATCAAAAAATTGCGAAAAAAACAGAAAAATTTCGGATATTGAATTCTGGGGGTATTTCGCTTTCTGGAGGGTGCACACCCACAAGCCCCCCCCCCCACGCCCAGGTATGCGGCTGACCCCCTTCCCCCAGATCGGCCACGCTGTGTACCTATTGTGCCCACCACAACTATGCGTGGGGGGTGGGGGGTATGCACCCCCAGAAATTAAAATACCCACCCCAGAATTCAATTTTTGAAAATTTTTTTCGTTTTTTCGCAATTTTTTGATGCCAATGGATAGTGCTTGATGAGAAACGTCGAAAAATGGTGTTTTTATCGCCATACCACCATTTTTAAGGCCATTTTTTGACCTTCAAAAAAATCTTGCACCCCCCCCCAGAATTTTCTTGCTGCCCACGTATGGTGCCCACCCATTGAAATGATACGAAAAGCGATATTTGAATAGCGAAGCCGTAAAATCAGTGAAGTCTTAGCGCGTTATAAACGAAACTTTCCAAGGCAATATCAATTAGTACAGGTTAAGGCCGAGCGATGCTTTACTGGAAAAATATGGAAAAAAATGAAATACACAATAAAAAAATGGTCGTATGAAAATTCGAAAATTTTTACCCGAAAACAATGCCATTTTAAAAAATGCCGGCAAAACGCCTTTGTTCTCGAGGAAAATTTTTGTACCGATATCGGGCAGCTTATTAGAAGAATAAGCTGATCTATTTTCCAGCCTCAATTCGTAGCGAGATTTGCTCGCGTTATCGGCAAAATTATTGATTCGCAAATCGGCGCTGCCACCGTAACCGCAAATCGGTATCTTAGTAATTTATAATTTTCTTTTAATTTATAAAAAATATTAATTATCATTTACATGAAAAATAAATTATAATAAGTTATTTCGAATGAAAATTATTATAAATCACTTTTAAATTACGAAACAGAAATTAATCATGTAATTTAGCTTATAATTTATAATTTACTTTTAATTTATAAAAAATATAAATTATTATTTACATGAAAAATAAATAAATTATAATAAGTTATTTCGAATGAAAATTATTATAAATCACTTTTAAATTACGAATCAGAAATTAATCATGTAATTTAGCTTATAATTTATAATTTACTTTTAATTTATAAAAAATATAAATTATTGTTTACATGAAAAATAAATTATAATAAGTTATTTCGAATGAAAATTATTATAAATCACTTTTAAATTACGAATCAGAAATTAATCATGTAATTTAGCTTATAATTTATAATTTACTTTTAATTTATAAAAAATATAAATTATTATTTACATGAAAAATAAATAAATTATAATAAGTTATTTCGAATGAAAATTATTATTAATCACTTTTAAATTACAGAATCAGAAATTAATCATGTAATTTAGCTTATAATTTATAATTTACTTTTAATTTATAAAAAATATAAATTATTATTCATGTAAAAAAATTACAATAAACTATTTTCAATGAAAATTATTATGAATCGCTTTTAAATTACGAATCTTAAATTAATAATGTAATTTAACTCATAATTTATAATTTTTTCATTTACAATAAAATAGATTATTAATTTCATAAATAATCAGTTATAATAAATTATTTTCAATGAAAAACTATTATAAATCACTTTTTGAATTATGAATCATAAACTAATAATGTCATTTAGCTTATAATTAAAAATTTTGCCATTCATAAAAATTATCAATCATTATTTATATAGATAATAAATTACATATAATAAATTATTTTCAATGGAATATTATTATAAATTATTTTTTAAATTACGAATTATAAATTATTTATGTAATTTAAGATAATAGTTGAGTTATAAATTGCGATTTCAAACAAAAATTCGTTTGAGAAAATTAGGATAATGTTTCACATTAAAAATATAAATCCTTTTACCCAATATATACAGAATTTCATTTCAGACAAGTTTTTATTACTAAGATTTTTTTACAATTTTTATGAATTTTTTTTGAATTTGAAAATATTTTTTGCAGATTTTTTCCATTCTAAAAGATTTAAAAATAATTCGCACCCTAGCAATTTTACATTCAAGAGCAAATTTTGAGCATTTTTGTACTTACTTACGGTAGTATTTTCAAGGTATTGTATTCGCTTTGAGGATCTAAGTAGCATACTGTAGAAATGGGTCATAGACGATAATTTAATTCAATTTAATTTAATGACCTTAATTTTGAGAAAAATCCAGATCAAATGTTCCGGAAAAACGATTATCCCGATTTTAACTGTAGAACCTATTTCAAAAGGTTATGGAAGGTTTTCTATTATATTCGCTGTGAGAATAAACCTCCAGCGATTACTGTAAGATTCCGCTAAAGATAATTACTGTAATATTGCAAAAATTACGATTTTTTTCAATATTTTAATTTAATTTTTTTGCTGTTATTAAATTTAAAGTTATAAATAAATTCCGATTTTGCAGAAATTTAGCAGGTGCAATTCCTACAGTATTCCCTGCCGGTTTAGCTTTCAGTGATTACTGTAACATTTCATCATCATACATTGGGTTAAGGCTACATTTCAAAATTAGTCGTTTTAGGCTTGCGCTCTGGCGGATACTGTAGGATTTCAGGATTTTATTTTATTTTTGTTTTATTCAAGTTCATTTTATTTATTTAATTTAATTAAATCCAATTTAATTTTATTTTATTTTTATTTTCTTTATTTTGTTCTATTTATTTGTGCTGTTTTGTTTTACATACATATAACTATTTTACTTTAATTTCATTTTACTACTCATTTTTACTGATACTATTTTTTTAACTTTTATTTTATTCAATTTAATTATACTTCTATTTTACTACATATTTACTATTTTTTATTTTACGAAACTATTTTGCATACTTTTAATTTATTTTGAAATTTAATACTATTTTTACGTATTGCATTTTATTCCTTTTTTATTTTTCATTTATTTTTCTCTTATTTTACTCTAATTTTATTTTGCTACTATTTTATTAATTGATTGTTTTATATTTTTACTCTACTATACTACTATTACTGTATATCATTAATGTTCATTTTATTTTTACAATTTTATTCATTTTTATATTTTATTTAATAAAACTTTATTTTATCTTTTATACTTTATTTAATCTCCTATTTCTATTCATTATTATTTTATTATTTTATTTTTTCATTTTATTCCACTTTTATAACTATTTTACTATTTTTAATTTAGCACTTTTAACATAATTCATTTTTTATTTTATTTTATTTTTCTTTCCCACTACTAACATTCAGAAAAGATGATTTAATGGAAAACAAGGCTGTTTTTGTTTTTTTTGGTGACGTAAGCTCAAATTAGTAAACACGACTGTTTATTTTATTTATATTTTTTTATTTTATTTTAATTTTATTTTAGTTAATTTTAATTTTATCGACAAATGCATCGTTTAAGGATGAATAAGCAGTGCGTAAGCGAAAATTGGCGATTTTTAGGAGTATTTTAGAAAAAAAGCATGAAAAAAATAAAAATCGAAAAAAATGGAAATTTACTAATTTAAGAAAATAACGACAAAAAAATGAAAAATAAAATTTTGATAAAGTTCGGGACAAAAATTCAGACTATTTGCTGTACAACCGATAAAGGAGTAATAATTAAATTATTTTCGATTTAGAAAAGTTCTTGCGAATTTCCGGAAAAAAAAACAATTTCTCAATATTTGATGCTAAAAAATTTAAACATAATTCCGAATTACGAGAATGAGTAAAAAATATAGTTGATGATTAAATAAATCGATAAATCAATAAATGAATTGATTATTATTTTCAATAAACTCACGCAAGAACGCTGAGCGCAGCTCGTGGTACATAAAACAATACGACCGGCGTAAAACATCACATCGGTGGGTTTAAAAACGGCTTTCAATTGAAACGTTTCCTTGGGGTGCAGTAGAATTAAACCATCGGCGTCGGTATTTTGAATCTGCGAAAAATTTGGCTAAAACAGGCGAATGCTAAAATTAAAAATTATTTTGATAAAAAGTGAGTTTTGGGAAAATTTACCAAAATTTCAAAAAATATTTAGAAAATTTTCAAATGTACGCGCTTAATGAATCGAAGACAGTTTAGTATCCTTGAATGCGAATGAGGAAATCTGAATGCAAAGAGATAAAAATGAGCAGAAATCATAAAAAATTAATACAAATAAAAATTTAATACGCAAAATAAATAAAAGTATGCATCAAATAAATAAATTAATAAATAAAACAATAAATAAATATGTAAATTTACAATTAAACTGACAGTTTATAATTAAAATTATCGAAGACAGTTTTAGATTTCACAAGGAAGCGAGTTCGGATCAAACGTTGAAAACAAAAACAAGAGACCTAAAATTTAATGACTGTGCATCGTAGCAAAAAACGATTTTGGATATCTGACATACACAATTTTGGATAGCTGACATACGTGTGATGGCCATACCTGTGCGTGGGGTTCGAGGGGTATGCACCCCCCCCAGAAACCAAAATATCCCTCCCAGAATTCTATTTTTGAAAATCTTTTTTGCGTTTTTTTCGCAATTTTTTGATGGCGATGGATAGTGCTCGATAATAAACGTCGAAAATTGGTGTTTTTTCGCCATACCACCATTTTTAAGGCAATTTTTTGACCTTTGAAAAAATCTTGCACCCCCCAGAACTTTGGTGCCGCCCGCTTATGGTAATGGCTCGCCTTCATTCGTGTATAACGGCAAAATTCGGTCAAAAATTCGGTCGAAAAATTTAAATTCTACTCTTTCACAGACCCGTACCGGGGCCGCGTCTTTTTACCGGAAACGGGGCTGGGCCGGCCGGGTGCCCAGAAGCTTAAATTTGTTTTGTAATATACTGGGTGTCCCACCTATGTAATTTTCCAACATGTTTTTGGTACTAACTCCTTCGATTTTTATTATTTTTTTATTGATTTTTCTGAATATCGTTAGAAGGTTCAATAGGAAAGTAACTAGAAGGCTTAATCGGTTTTGCTTGCTCATAGTGTAAACTGCAGAAGTTAGTGTAAACCACGGTTTTTTGTAATCGGCAAAGATTTTTCCCGATGTACAAAGACTTTTCAAGGCCGTCTTGTACATGTACAGAGATTTTAGGGGAGACAAAGACTCTGTAAAAAGTGTAAATTTCCAAAATTTTTCCGGCGCTTCGCGCCAAAATCAATAAATTCTTTGCCCTATATATCTTTAAAATGGCAGAATTTGCATTTAGAATGGAAAAATGTCAAATTTTTCGCCGATTCGCGCCGTTCTGAGACAATTGTTAGTAATTTATAGCATCAGAAAGCCAGAAATTAGCTAAAATACACAACCAAAGGTCGAAAAACCCTGTTTTACCACACTAAAATTGCTACTAAAGCCATATAATAGTACACAAAAATTTGCGTGTACAAAACGTACAAAGACTTTTGGGGACCATCTTTGTGCATGTGCAAACAGACCTTGTACAACAAAACCGCTGGTGTAAACCATAGATTTTTGATAGTCTTTCATTTTAAAACTAGTGCGTTCTGCGATCAACGCACAGCCCACGATGCAAGCCACTCGAGCAATAAAAACAATAAATTTTCAGCGTCTGAACGCTCGTGGATCGATTGAAAAATTTTTAAATAGGTTTACGCAGGTTAATCGGAATGACCGTCAAAAGGCAGTACCGCATTTTTGAACGAAGAGAGGAAAATTCAGTTCTGTAAAAATGCTGAAAATTCAGAATTTTCCATGTTTTATTATTATTAATTTTTTATTAATTCAAAAAATTTCAAAATTGATAAAAAATTAAAAATTCAATTGTTGACTTATTAAATATTTTACATTCGCTCGAAAAGGCTTATAAAAATATTAGGATTCGACGACTCAAGGCGAGATGACGATTCGGTAACCCGCAAAAACTAACGTTTACACAAACTTATGTAGCTTACACCACGAACAAGCAGAACCAATCAAACCGTGTCAATTAGCTTCCAATCGGACCTTCTAACAATATCCAAAAAATCAATAAAAAATGATAAGCATTGAGGGAGTTATTACGAAAAAACACGCTGGATAGCCAGTGGCGGATCCAGGATTTTCCTAAGGGGGGGGGTACCGCTAAGGGGGGAAGCGGAACCTCTGACTCGGAGCGGAAAAATTAGCCGTTTCAACCCAAAAATCGCTAAAAATCGCTTTAAAATCCTTAATTTTGCGCACTATTTTGGGCCAATGGGGGGGGGGGGCGGACGCCCCCCCCCGACGCGCCCCCCCTGAGTCCGCCCCTGTGGATAGTTGAGTAGTACACCCGTCTCTAGTTCTAATTCTTCACCGTATCATAATAGTAATGCAAAGATATTGATAAAATAGTAATAGTAATAATAAATAATGGTAATTACTACGCATAGAACCTTTGCGCTGAGCTAAAATCATTTTCAGTTGAAAAATTTTATCTTTCTCACGCTAAACATTTGCAAGTTGTTCACGGTCGCGCTGTAACTTTCTACTTAGCTTTTTTAGCTATTCAACAAAAAAAAGCAAAACAGATCCCCTAAAATTAAGCTGATTTAATTAAAAATTTTATCAGGCACGTATCTCGGGAATAAGGGGTTCAGACCCACACCTGGGCGTGGAGGGTTTGGGGGTATGCACCTCCGAGGAACCAAAATACCCATCCCCAGAAATCAATTTTTGGAATTTTGTTTTCTTGCAATTTTTGATGCCAATGGATAGCGTTCGATGAGAAACGTCGAAAAACGATGTTTTTTCGCCATACCATCATTTTTAAGGCATTTTTTGACCTTTGAAAAATCTTCACCCCCCCCCCCAGAGTTTGCTTGCTGCCCACGTATGTCAGACCCCCGAAATTCAGAAAAATCGGAAAAATGGGACTTTTTAAACGTTTTTTTGTGCCATTTTTTGGCCTTGTTGGGCTTGGTCCCCCCAAAAAATTGGTGTTGGTCCCCCCAAAATAGGACGGCTAGCTACACGTGGCTGAATTTTATTAGGCATTGCATGCGAACAATATAATTTTCAATTGAGATTTAATGCAGCGAGATATATAAATAGTGAACTGCTCTCGCAGCTAGCAACGCACAAGCAAGCGTGCTCGGGGGAAGAGGGGGGAAGGGGGTTTGTGGGAAGGGCGAGTTTTCAGGGGTAGGAAGGATAAGATTAAGGTCAGAAACTGGCATACAAATGTCGAGCTTTTTAGCGAAAATGATTGGAATCATTGAGAATCTGAGAATGAGTGTAGTTATTGCCATACATGCACAGCATGGGAATTCTGGGGGCTGATATAATGAAGTGCTTTTTGGGTATAAAAATGGTAGGTACGCGTCAAAAACATCGTTTTCAGCGTTTCTGACGACGCTCTATCTTTCTACAGCATAAAAACGAAAAAAATTCGAAAAAAATCAAAAAAGTCGAAACAAATTGACCGAAATATAGTCAAATATGAAAGCGCCAAAATTTGGCACTTTTGGGCAAATAGATGCTAAAAACGCTTAAAAAACCATCTTTTCTACAAATTTCCATTAATTTTTTTGGGAACTTTCGAAAAATCGCCAATTCTGGGGGTTGTGAAAAAATTTTTGCGGGGGTGAAAATTTTTCTAAGATCATGTATAGTTATTACGCCTTGAAAAATCATTATATCAATTTTTGAAATAAATTTAGCTTTAAAAAAACTTTATAAATCGCAGCGTACAAGGGCAGAACAGAGGCGACCGGAGGAAACGAAATCCAGAAACGGCGAAATGGTAAATAGCATACATGATCTTGGGGGTTTGGGGGTTTTCACCCCCCGCAGGAATCATTTTTCACCCCACCCCCAGAATTGGCGATTTTACAAAAGTTTCCTAAACTTACCTGAAAATTGGTAGAAAAAGTGTCTTTTTAAGGTTTTTTGGCTATCTATTTGCTCAAAATCGCCAAATTTTCGGCGCTTCGCGCCATATATTCATGTTTTAAGCGATATATTGGTCAATTTATTCGACTTTTTTACGAAATTTTTTTCATGATTTTATGCTATAGAAGGATAGAGTATGGTCAGAAACGCCAAAAAACGATGTTTTTTAACGCGTACCGGCCATTTTTGGGCCCAAGAAAGGCACTTTAGGTTATCACCCCCCCCCAGAATTCCCATGCTGTGCATGTATGGTAAATAGTCATTTATTTTTTGCACAAGGCTCATTTTTACATGAACAAAGGCGGTAACTAAAAATCTCTACTAATTCTGCATACGTACAATAAATTTTAGCGTTTTCACTGTAATTTACACCTTTCGTGTATTTCCTGTGCTTAAAGTGTGAAAAAAACTTAAGCTCAAATGCGTTTTGCGTGCTTAAACTGCCGTTTTGGTCTATGACAGTGTACCTTCGTCAATTTACGTGCCTCTGATAACTATAAAAGATTAAAGAGATTATCAACACGACGCGAAGCGCCAAATTTTTTTGGCAATTTTACCCTTTTCGAGTAGAATTCGCGGCCTTTTCTGCCACACCAAGCTCAAAATTGTCTAGCAGCACCATTCATTTTCTCGAAATTGCCTGAGAGTGCCTGATTTTCCAAAACCTTAGGTAGAAGTAATACCCCCTTACATGTAACAACTCAAAATTAGGGATGGGGGTCCCGCCATTTTAGGGGGGAATGACCTGAATTTTCGGTCAAAACCGGTCAAAAAACGCCTAAAAACTGCCAAAACAATTCGATTTTTTCCAACAATCGGAGGGTAGGTCAAAAATTTTCTGACTTTAGGGGGATGGGGGACGTTCGACTTTGGGTGGGGGGATCCCCATCCCCCTATTACGCGTATGTACGCCCTCTCAACACCCCCTTTTGCCCATGCGTGAATCCCAGACAAGACTGTCCCCAGACCTTATGTAAGTGTTATGCAAATGAAACTGCGAGAACAATTGACACCATACAAGGTGGGCGGCACCAAAGTTCTGGGGGGAGGTGCTAAACTTTTTCAAAAGGTCAAAAAGTGGCCTAAAAAATGGTGGCATGGCGAAAAAATGCCATTTTTCAACGTTTCTCATCGAGCACTGTCAACTGACATCAAAAACTTGCGAGAAAAAAAACAAAAACTTGTCAAAAATTGAATTCTGGGGGGTGTATTTTAGTTTGTGGGGGGGGAGTTTCGGTTTCTGGGGGGTGCATACCCCCCAACCCCCCCTTCCCCCAAGCCCAGATATGCTTGACACTATTCAGTGATAATTGTTGTTACATAGCTGCAAACATCTAGGCTTCATTGATTGAATTGAGTATCAATTCCATCAGTCTCACTGTCTCAAGAGAATTGAAGCCCCTTAGTATGTCGACATTTAGAATTAAATAAAAGTATGACTGATGGAACTACCTCAGTTTCCGCTCATTACCTGAGCGCTAAGCTCACTAATTTTAATCAATCTATGCAGCGATTTGCATCTAACAACATTATTAAAATTTGAGGACGCCAAGGATGGGTCGAGACCACACCTGAGCGTTATGGGGGGTTATCCAGTATGCAACTCCCCCCCCCGAGAAACCAGAATACCCCCAGAATTCAATTTTTGAAGTTTTTTTTGTTTTTTCTCCAAATTTTTTGATGCCTATAGATAGTGTTTGGTGAAAAACGTCGAAAAATGGTGTTTTTCGGTATAGCATGATTTTTAAGGCAATTTTTTGACCTTTGAAAATTCCTGCACCACCAGAATTTCGGTGCCGCCCACCTATGGGCCAGACCCACGTACAGCTCTAGTTTTTAATCAAAAAAATTTCCCACCCTCGAGTTTAAAAGCTTAAAAACCGGCCAAAACATTTTAACGCTCCTCGAGTTTGCACTAATTAATTTTAAACGCTTTCTGCCTAACAAGTCTGAACTTGACCTGTACATCGGGGTCAGGATGCGGGAATAATGTTGCGCCAGTTTGACAATTGCCGGTTTTATTTGCCCTCGAAAATATTCAAAATTGTGTTTCAGGCGGTAAAATAAGTAAATTTATCTGCGCTTCGGGCGAATTTGTTCCTCAAAAAGCCATTGCAAAGCCGCAAGTCGTACTTACAAAATTGTTGGTCTTCTTTATCGATAGGATAAAAAAATTCGGCAAAAATGCACTATTATAATTGGAAAACTCAGCTTGAAAATGCAAGTTTTTTGCTAAAAATTGGGAGGGGTTAAATATATCAATTTTCGGGAGGGGCGTGAGACGATCGAATTTTAGACGGGATCCCAAATATAAGTGGGCAGTCGCCAAATTCTGAGCGCCGATTAGGCGAATTGCCAAAAATATCACTAAAAACTCAATTCTGGGGGGTCCATCGATCTGAAGGGGATCCGCCGGATTCTTTGGGGTCCACCCCCACGCACATATGTGGTGTCAGGTCCCTCCTGCCGCTTGTATGATAAGCAAAATTTCGAAAAGAACGCGTACTTTAATGAAATGCATGGAAGACTGACTATCAAAATTTTTTTTAAAGTATTTTTGATGCTTAATTTTAAAAAGTTCAAAAAAATTTAAAAAATATAATTTATAGAATTAAGACCAGTACGAATGATATATGCGAGGTAAACCGGGTACAAAGACGGTTTAAACAGGAGTTAGTCTCGATAGAGTACGAACGAATCGATAGGGAGACAAAGTTTTTATGGCGCGAAATCGTATTACTGTAGTGCGCTTAGAAAACGTTTTTGCAACTACTCCCTTTGGCAGTGTAAACTGCTGTTTATGCGCGTGGTGAATATTTTTTCCAAATTTTGTCTACTCCAAATTTAAGAGAGTGATTTTTACTTTTTTTAAAATAAAGTTATAAAAAATAATATAATATAAAAAATAATGTAATATACGTAATATAATAATGTAATATATTATAAAAAATAATGTGATATAACGCGTAATGTGTAACTATGCGTACTTGAAATACGTCGCTATTCGCCTTAATGAATATCCTAAGCCGGACTATTTCGGATTCGGCGTTATTTCTCAATTTAAAATATTGGGCGGCGTTTTGGCCCACGCCCACGCAGCCGAAAGTCAGCATTTGTCGGCTGGTGTAAACGTGAGGAGGGGGCGTCGGAGCGCGATGAGAATCCGCTTTACCGCACTTTACACTACTAATTTTACGGTCGCGTTGTAAAGCGGATCGCTGATTTTCAGAATCTTGTGTAAACTCCGTCACATTCGGTAATTTGGGCGTTTTTGTAAAGAACTCGACTGGAGTAACGGGACGCCAATCGGTCTTTTTATCATCTTAAACAACGTTTAATTCGATAGTTACTTAATCTATCGCAGCTATAATAATCACAAGGATTTGATTTTTGTGTTTTACTCGTTTTAGTGTAAAGAGTTGCAGTGTAAAGAGTCGCAGTGTCTTTCGTCCCCGGATACATATGTTATATTCAAATTCTGACTCGGCATAACCATACATGATCTGGGGGATTTAGGGGTCTTTACACCACCAAAAACTTTTTCACCCCGCCCCTACCCCAAAAAATATTTTCACCCCTAACCCCATAATTCGCGATTTTCCAAAATGTCCGAAAAATTTGTAAAGAAGGTGCAGGTTTGAGCGTTTTTCGCCATCTGCTTGCCTAAAAGTTGTCAAATTTTCGACGCTTCACGTCATTTACTCATTTTTCGACTATAGTTTGTTCAAAAAAAATTGAACTTTTCTGACGTTTTTTCGAAGTATTTTTGTTTTAACAAAATAAAAAATTGAAGAAAAACAATTTTTTTGGTGCGCAGCCATCGTTTTTGAGCAAAAAGGCTCTTTAAAATTTCATACCCCACACCCTAAATTCTCATGCCGCGCACGTGAATTCATAACGTTTCTCTTCTATAATAAAATAATGCTGCAAACCAAGAATTAACTCATTTTTAAACAGCTTTACACAACTGCGTCGGATTAAAATACTCAAGGCGCGGAGAATTACTTTACAACGCTTTATTACCTCTTCGTCAAATGCACTGGACGCATGTAGCTTGAGACAATTTGCCAAATTTAATCAGAATTCATCGACTGTAAGTATTTCATGCGTTTCAACGAAATGCGTTGCACATGTACATCAGGAATTTTAAACCGCAATTTAATGTAGTCTATGTATTGTTTTTATAAACTTTACACCAAACATGCACAGCGTGGGAATTCTGGGAGAGATTGAAATTATAAAGTGCGTTTCTTTGGGTCCAAAAATGATACATAAGTAGGTACGCGTCAAAAACATCGTTTTTCAGCCTTTCTGACGGTGCTTTATTTTTTTAGGGCATAAAAACATCAGAAAACTTTTTAAAAAAATCTAAAAAGTCGAAACAAATTGAACAAAATATAGCCAAAACAGGAGCATAATGGCGCGAGGCGCCGACAATTTGGCGCTTTTGAACGAATAGATAGCTAAAAACACTTAAAATCATCTCTTCTACAAATCTAGAAAATTTTTGAGAACTTTAAAAAGATCGCCAATTCTCGGGGGGGAAAGAATTTTTTGCGAGGGTGAAAATTTTTCTGGGGGTTGAAATTCCCCCCCCCCACCCCTCAAGATCATGCATGGTTTACACTAAACATTTCAGAAGGTTGTTTTATTTATAGTATTACAAAAAATTTTTGATTTGCGGCGATCTAAGAAGCCATCTAGAATTAAAATTTTTAAGAGAAACTGTCGTTCTTTGTTTTATACATAAGAAACAGAAACTGTCGTCCGGTAAAAAATTTAAGCAAAAACTCCCAGGGCCAATTGATTACTTGTGGTTTTAAAAAACACTAATGCATGCGGAAAAAAATTCGTCTTTTATTGTGGAGTTGGGACAGAGACATTATTAATCAGGATTTTTAGTTTTTACAGAAAAAAATTATATATATATATATATATATATATATATATATATATATATATATATATATATATATATATATATATATATATATATATATATATATATATATATATATATATATATATATATATATATATATATATATATATATATATATATATATATATATATATATATTATATATATATATATATATATATATATATATATATATATATATATATATATATATATATATATATATATATATATATATATATATATATATATATATATATATATATATATATATATATATATATATATATATATATATATATATATATATATATATATATATATATATATATATATATATATATATATATATATATATACACACACACACATATATATATATATATATATATATATATATATATATATATATATATATATATATATATATATATATATATATATATATATATATATATATATATATATATATATATATATATATATATACTCTCAATATATACTATACTCATTTTTTTAAACGTTGCATGCATAAATATTGCTGCAGTTTCTTTAAATATGACTGTAATTTGATAAAATTATCTTGAAATGTTAGGCAGACATTATAGTACTATACTGCAAAGTCCCAAAGCGACCGAAGAATATTAAATATTTTATTTTTTTACGGTAATAAAAATGGAGTAATTATAGCCATTAAAATACAAGCTTACACAAAATGCAACGGTAAATACTACTCGATATACATATGCATGCACTTGTAGATAAAAATCAAAAAATTTAAACATGTAAAAATTTTATAGAACAAAAAATAAATGTCCACATAGAAATAAAAATGAATAAAACGCGACAGGCGAGAACAATAAGAGTAGTTATATTTCAAAAAAGAAAAACGATTTATTTTCTAAGAAATCACAAGAAATTTCAATTCGAAAAAAGTGATTATTAGGCTAAGACGAAAACACAAATTTTTTTTTACTAATCATTCAGTAAAGCTAAAATTTACCGATAAAATTATCAATCAAATAAAGACTGATAATCTAGAAAATAAATAAATAGAATAAAACAATATAAGTGAGTAGATCGAGTACGTCTTTCGGTAGGACAACTAGGAGTAATTTAAAAGAAAGTAAATGATTAAGGACGATAAATCTTAACGCATTATTATTTTTATTTATTTTTTATATTTTGTCCTATTTTTCTAATTCTTCTTCCTTTTTATTTCTTAAGGCACATGCACTTTTTTGTCTTTAACTATACCTTACACTTTACGCCAGCGAAGGCTCATAATATATATCCATTCATAAATACAAAAATATACGAATTCAAACAATGAGTTGTAGATTGAAATACGACGCCGCGCCATAAATGAAAATCAACCTATTTCCAACTGAGCAAATGACAAACAACTACAAGGATAACAATAACTTAATAAAAATTCGATAAATTTGTGAAAACACGGTAAAATAAAACAAAGGGCGATTTATAAAAAAATAGGATAAAACAGAAAAAAATAAAAAAGATTGAAAAAGGTAAAAAAAAGCATGAAACATATGTATTAAAAGAATAAAACATATATTAGGATAAAAATAAAAAGAATAAAAAGTAAATAAAAAAAGATAAAAAAGTAAAAAAACAGGATAAAAAGGATATAAAAACGTAACAATAAAAGTATAAAAAATAGGATAAAAAAGACACAAAAGTAAATAAAATGGTCATACTTGTAACGGCTCGGAATTGGGGGAGGGTCTGGGCCAATTTAGGAGGGAGGGGTAAATGACCATAAAGTTTTGGCCAGAAAGGGCCAAAAAATGCCTGGAAATTGCCAAACAATTCGATTTTTCTCAAAATCGGGGGGGGGGTTGACAAAAATTTTCTGGCTTTGGGGGTGGAGGGAACGTCCGACTTTGGGTGGAGGGATCCTCCATCTCCCACTCTTACACGTATGAAAAATGTGCAGAAAACGTGTTATATGAAATAACATTCAACTATAATCACAATTCTTAAATATTTAAGTACCCTTAGAGATTCCAGATTCGGTTAACACGCCTAGTTTCCGTTTTCTCGACGAATCAGGCGAAAAGGAACGAGCGACTTTATCCGAAAAATCTTCCACTATTATACAAGGTTTGCTAAGTGGATCCGGCGATGAGTCACGATAAGTTATTATTTCTGAGAAAACCCCAATCCACCAATAAAAAAGCCCATTTCAACCTGGTTTTGCAACATTTAATTGGCAAATGAAAACAAAATAAGGAATTACACTTTACCAAGCATATAGCAGGGGGATCCCCACCACACCTGGGCGTGGGGGTTTGGGGGGTATGCAAACCCTCCCCAGAAACCAGAATACCCCCAGAATTCAATTTTTCAATTTTTTTGGTTTTTTTCGCAATTGCTCGATGAGAAACGTTCAAAAATGATGTTTTTTTCGCCACACCACCATTTTTTAGGTAATTTTTTGACCTTCAAAAAAAATCTTGCACCCTCCCGCCGAAATTTGGTGCCGCCCGTCTATGATCCCCACCCAAAGTTGGTCATCCCCCATACCCCAGACTCAAATAGTTTTTGACTGCCCGTAAGCCGATTTTTGGAAAACTTAATATTTTTTTTTACATTTTTATGGTGTTTTTGGCCAAAAAATTTGAGGTCATTTACCCCCTCCCCTAAACATGATCAGGGAGCCCCATCCAAAATTTTGAGCCGTTACATGTATGGACTGTACTTATATAAAGAGTGGCCAAAAAATAGGATACGAAGCGTTTTGATTATAACCGAACCGAAATCAAACGCGTAACAGTCGTTAATTTTGGCAGGGGCCCGGTCATTTTTAGAACTGTGGTGAAAAAGGGAATAAATGACCTCCGAATTAAGGCATTAAATGACAAAGAGGAATATAAAAACTGTCAAAAAACGCACATTTTGGCCAAAAATGGGGCGGGGATCAAAAATAATCTGTCATTAAGTCAACTATTATTGTCTTTTTGGTGTACATAACTTGTTTGGTAAATCACAACGAAAAAAATGACAAAAAGAGATGATAAATAGTAAACAAATAAATATCTGCTTGAAACGTCAACGTAATTTTTTTGACAAAATAGCCATAATAGCATATTTTCAATTTAGTTGTTAGTTTTAGTTAATTTTTCTGACTTTTTCATCACGTAACGCTTTAAGTGAGTTTATAATCTTCAAAAGAGGGGCTTCTGCAAAAATTCGATGCATTGAGCGAATTCCGAAAAATTCGAAGCGGCCAAACTAAGGGTCTTGTAGTCACAGACTTTTTCTATCAAAAGATAAAATTTGCACTAAAATGTACTTTTTTAAGCGTTTTTAAGTATATTTTCGCTCAAAAATGTCAAATTGTTGGCACTTCGCGCCATTAACTCATTCGTTGACTACATATTTTGCTCAAGTTAATCACTTTTTTCAAACTTTTTCTATGTTTTTTTTGTTTTTACGTCTTAGAAGTAACGAGCTGCTTCTATAACGTCGAAAAACAGTGTTTTTTATGTGCACCCACAGCTTTTGTATATATACGAAAGCCCAAAAAGTAACTTTTTAAAAATGTTCCGGGGCTGACCCGCCCAGAATTCCCATGCTGTGCATGTATGCTCAGTGGCGGATCTAGGATTTTCCTAAGGGGGGCAGCATCTCCCAACTTTTCCAAAAAAAGCAGTCAAAAATAGGTCCAACACTTTGCCCTTAACGCGCGAAATGGCGTTTTTTCGGTGTTTTACATTGTATACCTTTACATAAGATCACTTTTGACGAAATATTTTTCTTAAAATTTTAAAATTTTCGACTATTTTTGTGCGAAAAAATCATTAAATTTCTTCGACTTTAACAGAAAATTCTGGCGCGAAGCGCCGAAAAATTTGTGAAATTAAGGCGGATAGACGTCTAGAAGCATGATTTACTGCTTGATTTTCTCTATTTACAGCATTTGATGCGAAATATCGAAATTTTCAATTGAAAATAGAAGAAAACTAAGCAAAAATAGCTGCTTCTGCTGTTAAAATTGTTTTGAAACCTACATGAACAGAAAAATGGCTTCCGGGCAGTGTTTTTTTGCACCAGGTCCGTTTGCACATGTGCAAAGCAGGTCCCTAAAAGCCTTTGTACATTTTGTACACCACAAATTCTTGGGTACGACTGACAAAGTACGGTAGCGAGTTTAGTGTGGTAAAAACAGACTTGTTCGACCTGTGGTAGCGTATTTTAGCTAATTCCTGGGTTTATGAGGGCAAAAATGATCAAGAATCGTCCTAAAACGGCGATTTGAGAAAATTTGAGAAATTATGGTCACTGGCGGCCAAAAATCATTGCCAATTGCATATCCATTCTTTAATCTGCGCCAAATATTTTTGCAATGGGGGCGGCCGCCCCCTAAATCCGCCCCTGGTAGAAAGGGTGAATTTTTAAACGTTTTTGCCTGTTTATTCACTCAAATAGTGTCAAATTTTCGGCTCTTCGTGCCATATACTCATGTTTTGACTATATTTTATTCAATTTGAACGAATTTTTTTAGAATTTTTTCCGAAGTTTTCCTTTTCATTTTATGTTCTAATGGACGACTTTTGGGCAGGAACTTACCACTTAAGCCTTTGCACGATCGCTTTTTGCCGCGCTTGCCAAATACGGCTACTTAATTACTCCCCAAATCCAAAAATTGTGCAGCATATCATCCGGCGCCAAAATTCGATAAATTATCTACACGCATATATGTTTCCTCGGCATACTGTAGCATGAAATCGACTTAATTTTTCCTGATTATGTAATATTTTTTCTAGTTTTTTTTTCCAATTTTTTTCTACTTTTTCCGGTATTACTGGAGTACGTCCACACTTGTAAAACCATTTTCGAGTTCAAAAATAAAAATAGCCAAACAAATAAATGACTATCGCTGATCTCAAATCTGTTGTCTGTTTTGGTTTCGTATGCATCGCTAAATAGCACTATACCTACAGCGTACATCTCAACACTATCTTTCAAAAATTAATTTTTCCAATAAAAATCGCCAATATTGGTAAATCGACGTCGCTGATCTCAAATCCGCTGTCTATTTTTAGCCCGCAATGCAACGTTGTAGAACCTATCGCTACAGTATAATCCTACAGTACACCTCAGACTTTTTATTCTCAGTAATCAGATAACTTACTTTATAGAAAATTTATTAACATCATGGCACAAGATATTAATATGCGTGAATTTCGCCATATCACAAGAACTTTCGAAGAATCAGCCACCGAATTTTGAACGATAAAACGCTTGCTGCTTGTTTTTCATATTAATATCTTTGTGCCATGATCTCACTGAATTTTCTGAAGTAAGTTATCAGAGATCTGAAAATAAAAAATCTGAGGTGTACTGTAGGTTTACTGTAACGTAGGTATACAACGATGCATGCGGGCCAAAAATATACAACGGATCGGAGATGAGCGATGTAAACGCACTAATATGGCGGAGATTTTATTTTTTAGGGAAAATAAGTAAGTTGAGGTGTACTGTAGGCATACTGTAACAACGATGCATGCAGGCTAAAAATTGACAATTGATTTGAGATCAGCGATGTCGATTTACTCCTCTTATGGCGATTTTATTTTTTAACGAAAAATGATTTTTTCAAGTGTGGACATACTCCAGTAATAACTTTTCTCGAATTTCGCCCCTTGTCCGATCACAATGCATTACACGCAATTTTGAAATATTATGCAAACCAAAAAGTCACTGATAACCATTTGTCTTGCTCTGACAATCTTTCCAACACGCTTTGCACAAGTTACCGTTTTTTGTGTTAAGAATCTACGCATTTGAAAATAACCATATTCCCGTAAATGGCGAGTAAATGTTATTTATTGAAGATATAGGAATTTTTGATTTTTCGCTTTTACTCGGAGGATAAAATATTTTTTGATGTAAAAACTCGCTCATTTAAAAGACGAATAAATGAGACAAAAAGTGGGTAATTATAATAATAAAAAAGGTAAAATAGAAAAATGAAAAAAACATGGCGAAAATCAAAAATAAGTTGGAAAAATTGCAATTTTTTCGAAAGTCAGGGTTCTGCCTAAAAAGGTACAGGCACGTAGCTGGCCCTCCTATTTTGGGGAGACTAACACCAGTTTTAGGTCCAAGCCAAATTAATAGCACAACTATAATGTAAATATAAGTCCTAATTTTTTCGGTTTTTTCGAATTTCCGGGGGTCCGACCCCCAGTCCCCCACAGCTACGTGCCTGAAAAGGTAACCCGCCTAAATATATACTAACTCGAAATACCCCGCTTAATTAATTAGCTGCAATTTAATCCATTCGGATTTGAATAGCCCTGGTTTCAAATCAATTAAAATAAAAAATATATCGTAATTCGATGCATTTCAAGGTTAAATGGACGCGATCGCAGAAAAATTAATGTAAATTGATTAAACTTGAGTTAAATTATTATATTTTAATTTAAATTGCGTAATTAAAAAATTTAAATTCAAATTAAAAAATTTAGATTAAACTATTATATTTTAATTAAATTACGTGATTAAAAATTTAATTTAAATTAAAATTTTGAATCAATCATTGTATTTTAATTAAATTACGTAATTACGTAAATTGCAGCCAAAAAAAGACACCGTCAACTTAACACATGAGCGTTATTTATTCGATAGCATTTAGTTTAAATTATTTAAATTATAGGATTGTTTATTTAATTCAGTTAAAGGAATATATTATTCCATTTGAAGAATAATATTTATTTTATTAGATTAAATATAAGTATTCTTTATAAAATTAAACCATTATTTAAATAAAAAATTTAACCAAAAATTTAACGTTATCAAACTAATATTATTTTTAATGCAAGTTTTACTTTACACTAAAATAAATCTTTATACAGTATGCATGCGTACCATACGTGTAACGGCTCGAAATTTTGAGTGGGGTACCCTGCCAATTTTAAGGAAGGGGGGTGAACGACCCCTAATTTTTGGCCAAAAAAACGTGTACGAAGCGGTAAAAAACGCAATTTTTTTCTAAAAAAATCGTGGGTGGTCAAAATTTTTCCTACCTTGAAAGAGACGAGGGGACATCCAACTTTGGGTGGGGTCCATCAACCCCCCCCTGTTACACGTATGATATGTACCTGATCAGGCACGTATCTCTGGGAGGATGGGGTGGCTTCGGACCCCAAAATTTAGAAAAATCGGATTGTTTAAACGTTATTTTGTGCTATTTTTGGGCTTAGTCCCCCCAAAATTGGTGCGCGCCCCCCCCAAAAAATAGGACGGCCAGTTACTTGCCTGTACCTGATGATTTTGGACGGTGCCTGGATGCTAAATCTTTTTTCGCTTGCAAAATAGCTTCGACCAGTGTACTGACGTTAGCCGAAACCGACAAATCGCCAATCAGGCGACGAATTTCGCTCAACGAAATCGTACTGTAATTATTTGGAGAAAAAAGGGACTGGTTTTCCAGTGGATTACTGCTGTGGTCAGTTTCAGGCGGATTTAAGCGGGTTACGGAAGCTTGCGGCGTAGATTCGCCCAAATCAATGTGATGACTCCTAATGAAAATAAAAAAATATCTAATTTTGGATTTTTTTTAATATAAACTTAGTTCTTCATTTGATATTTGAATCAAGAAAAATATCTAATTTCAGATTTTTTATTATTTCATTTGATATTTAAATCAAGAAATTGAAAAATATCTAATTTTTGATTTTTTGATTTTTTTAGATATAATCTTATTTTTTCATTCAATATTTGAATTAAGAAATTAGAAAAATATCTCATTTTTGATTTTGATTTTTCCAGATATAATCTTATTTTTTCATTCGATATTTGAATTAAGAAATTAGAAAATATCTAATTTTTGATTTTTGATTTTCCAGATATAATCTTATTTTTCATTTGATATTTGAATTAAGAAAATAAAGCAATATCTAATTTTTGATTTTGATTTTTCCAGATATAATCTTATTTTTTCATTTGATATTTGAATTAAGAAAATAAAGCAATATCTAATTTTTGATTTTTGATTTTTTTAGATATAATCTTATTTTTTCATTCGATATTTGGATTAAGAAAATAAAACAATATATAATTTTTGATTTGTTGATTTTTACTAGACATAATCTTATATTTTTTCATTCGATATTTGAATTAAGAAATTTAAAAAATATCTAATTTTTTTTGATTTTTGATGCTTTTTAGATAGATAATCTTATCTTTTCATTTGATATTTGAATTACGAAATCAAAAAAATATCCAATTCTTGATTTCCGATTTTTTTTCAGATATAATCTTATTTTTCCATTTGATATTTGAATTAAGAAAATAAAGCAATATCTAATTTTTGATGCTTGATTTTTTAGATATAATCTTATTTTTTTCATTTGATATTTGAATTAAGAAATTGAAAAAACATATAATTTTTGATTTTTGATTTTTTTAGATATGATCTCATTTTTTCAACTTTGATATTTGAATTAAGCAAATAAAAGATATATAATTTTTGATTTTTGATTTTTTTAGGTATGATTTTATTTTTTAATTTTGAAATTTGAAGTGATTTTAAAGATTTACGGATTTTCGGTTGATAGAAATCATTTTGAATTTTAGGACATGTTTCAAAGCGGAAATATTTAGGCGTCGATTTGCGTACGCAACGAACGCAGAGCGGTTGTTAACAATCCGATATATTTTGGATTAGCTGACCGGGAAATTAATCTCTGCTGGCCATATACCAGCAGAGTATTTGAATTCCAAAAAATTTTTAATATGCCTTGCTGGGTTCAAAAACGACGGGTATGCGTCAAAAACACCATTTTTTCGACGTTTATGATGATGTTTTTTTCTATAACATCGAAACATAAAAAAAGTTTCGAAAAATTTTGAAAAAACAGAGCAAATCGGACAAAATGTAGTTAAAAAATGAGTATATTGCGCGAAGAGTAAAAATTTGATATTTTTAGGTGAAAGAACAATGAAGGCGATTAAAAGAATACTTTTTCACGATTCCTCCGAAAAATCAAAACTTCTGGGGGCTACAAAATTCGGAGGGGACTGAAACCTTTCCTTGATGGAGTTAAAAAACCAACGCAAAGTCCCAAAGGCATATATACGTGATCACCGAGGGATAGGATCCCCACCCAAAGTTGGTCGTTGCCCCAGCCCCCCCCATACATGTATCGGCTCAAAATTCGTGGGAGGGGGGTCCCGGCCGTTTTCGAGGGGGGAGGATTAATTGATCTCCAATTTTCGGTCAAAAACGGCCAAAAAACGCGTAAAAACAGCCAGAAAATTCGATTTTTTCCAAAAATTGGGGGTAGTGGATCAAAAATTTTCTGGCTTTGGAGGTTGGGGGACGTCTGACTTTGGGCATGATGAGGGATCCCCAACGCCCGTTACATGTATTCCCCCGAACCAGGAAATTTTTGACCCCCTCTTTTGGAAAAAAATGAATTTTTGGCCTTTTTTCGAAAAAACTGATGTTTTACGCCCCCCCCCTGAAAATGGCCGGAGAAGCTCATTTGGCCCCAATTTCAAGCCACTACACGTATGCCCCACGGTTATATATGTATGTGTGCTACCCGAAATTCCGACTTCTGGAAATGCATGGAAATTAATTACACGCAAAATTTCTAGCCGCTAAGAAATTGGCTACGATAAGTTTATTATAATGAGAAATGCAAATACAGGGTACTTTCCTTACATTTAAGATATTTTGTAATCAGTTAATCCAAGCAAGTGGGAATATTTAAGAAAATTCACTAATTGTTTAATCTACAAAGAGCACGTGACAAACAAATATGCACAGCATGAAAAGTCTGAGGGTAGGGCTGAAACTTTAAAATGCCTTCCAAGGCTCAGAACAGGTAAATATGCGTAAAAAACACCATTTTTCGGCGTTTCTGACAATGCTCTGTCTTTACACTGCGAGAAAAACCAACAAAATTTCGGAAAAATATGGAAAAAACTTTTCTTTTTTTTAATTGAACAAAATACTCGTCAAAAAACGAGTCTGAGGCGCGAAGCGCCAAAAAATTTGACACTTCTGAGCAAATAGATAGCTAAAGACGTTCAAAACGGCATCTTTTCTACGAATTTTTTTTAATTCTTCGAAAAATCGCAGATTCTGGGTGAGGTGGAAAGATTCTGGGGAGTTGAAAAAATTTTTCTGGGGGTTGTGAACCCATTCACGCACAGAGGGGGTGAGGGACGGTGTTATTCCACGCTGAAGCGTCAGCCAGATGGCCACTGTCCGGCGATTTTGAGCTGATAAAAAGTTTTTTGTCGTGATTTTTGAGGTCAAAAGCAACAAAAATGTCAAAATTTTTCCGGCGCAGTCTTTTATACATAATTACTTTTGACTCAAAAAGCGCCCTAAATTGACCAATTTCTGCATTTTTTCGTGTTTAAAGCGATGCAATGCGGTCGAAATGGACTAAAACTGCTTCGAAAAATGCGATATTACCACGAAAAATGTTTTACATGCTAGTTTGACCATTTTGGTCGTTTAAACAGCAAAAAAATTCGTGAACGCTAATTTACTGTTTTGGGTTCCTGGGATTTTGCCCCACCCTGCCGACCCTGACCTCGTGCATCTATGGTTGAACCCCCAAACCCCACCCCCTAACATCATGTATGATGACAGGAATTTGAAATTTTTAGCGGGTCGCTCTAGCATCTGCGGCCGTGAAGAGTGAAAACCACACAAAAATGAAGTTTTTCATGGCGGAAAAATTTTTTGACATTCAGTACGAAATTAATAATTCGAAATTTAAGGTTAAAAATGAAAAAAAATTGCTACAGAAATTTAAATTGCAGTGAGCAAGACGCCTAAAATTTAAGCATTAGGTTCCGTACGTAAAAATAGGGCCAAAATTTCATCGGGATCGAAACTATGTAGGTTTTGATTTTAAAAATGAATATGGGCGAAAAACGCAGCAAACGAAGGTCCCAGAAGTGGAAAAATCGATAATTCACATTGGCTAAATATGTATGAATGTATACAGGTTGGAATTTTGCATCCAAATTTCGAGTTCAGACATCCGAATATCTATTAGCATACAACAAGCCAAAATAGCTCAGACATACGGTAAGGATGAATTTTGGTTCCATATAGGTGCACAAGGTCAGGGTCGGCAGGTGGCGAAATCCCCCAAAATCCAAAAAAGTAAATTCGACGTTTAACGACTTTTTTGCTGATTTTGACGATCAAACTGGTCAAAATAGTCTATAAACCGTTTTTTCGTAGTAATATCGCATTTTAAAGGCATTTTGAGTCCATTTCCACCGCATTATATCACTATTAACACTGAGAAAATGCAAAAATTTATCAATTTTCGGCGCTTTCGAGTAAAAAGTACTTAAAAGTACTTATCGGATGCTGAACTGCTCGCTTTTGACCTAAAAAATGATGCCAAAAACGTTCCATCGGCTAAAAATCGCCGGACGGTATAATCGTCCGGCTGACCCTTCAGGACGGGGTGTAACACCCTCACCCCGTCTATAAGCACGTATGGAATCCCCGGCCATTTTTAGAAGGGAGGGGTAAACGACTCCGATTATAGGCTAAAAATGGTAGGAAAACGGCTAAAAAATAGCCAAAAAACGCAAGTCTTAGCCAAAACGAGGGTCAAACGATTTTCTGACTTTGAGGGGAATGGAGTAGACATACAATTTTCGGTGGAATGATTCCTCAATTTTCGGTGGAAGGACCCCCAAAAATGGATATGACAATGAAATGATGTGTATAGGCAAGTACGATACATAGTGCTTGGGCTGAAATGTTTAGTCGGTTTTCAGACGCAGATGTTGCTGACGTCGTGATATCATTGTGACATCATCAACTTCGAAAAACTTAAACCTTCGTCATAATCAGGCCCGGGCCCGGTGCTTTTCAGCCGGGACCGGTCCCGGGCCCGAGCCTGCTCTAACCGGCCGGGCCCGGGGCCCCGGTCGATCATATCACATCACTCGCGCAAAGTCGTTCACGGCACCCGAAAAAATCGAATGTAAACCAAAAAAATGTAAAGTACCGCTTTGTGCAGAACTTTTTATAGTGACCAATGAATATATGTCATTTATAAGAGTAAATAAAGAGGGCGGAAAAAGTCATATCACTCCGTGCAAAATCGTTAAGAGCGCGCAAAAAGAAACCGAGTGTAAACCAGAGAAAGTGTAAAGTGCCGTACCACTTTGTGCAGAAATGTTTAAAGTGACCAATGAATATGTCAATCATTAGCGTAAATAAAGAGGCTGGAAAGTGTCATATCACTTCAAGCAAAATCGTTCAAAGCGCGCGAAAGGAAAACGAGTGTAAACCAAAAAAGTGTAAAGTACCGTACCACTTTGTGCAGAACTGTTTAGAGTGACCAACGAATATATATATATATATATATATATATATATATATATATATATATATATATATATATATATATATATATATATATATATATATATATATATGTCATTTATTAGCGTAAATAATGAGGCTGGAAAGTGTCATATCACTGCGTGCAAAATCGTTCAAAGCGCGCGAAAATAAACCGAGTGTAAACCAAAAAATTGTAAAGTACCGTACCACTTTGTGCAGAACTCTTTTAAAGTTACCAACGAATATATGCTTCATTTATTAGCGTACATAAAGAGGCTGAAAAGTATCATATCATTTCGTGCAAAATCGTTCAAAGCGCGCGAAAAGAAACCGAGTGTAAACAGACGAGTGAAAAGTACCGTATCAGTTTGTGCAGGTTCGTTTAAGGAGCCCAGTGGACGCGACGCCGATCGAAAATAAGTCGTGTAGGATACGGAAGAAACGTCTTCTTGAATCCAACTAGGCTTATCAAATCGGCCATCGAGCCTCTTGTCACTATCGATCGGATCATCTTTCTGAGATAAGCTCCACGCGCTTGTATCGCAATTTTCCTTGTTTACAGCAGACACGTCGATCTCCTTCATAACGCGACGATCGCGAGTATTCAATTCATTTTTATTTTTTCAAAAATCATTGAAAAATAAGCCATTCTTTAATTATTTAATTCGTTTAGGTATAATGCGGTGAAATACGTTTAGCGTAGAATGGTTTATACTAAAAGTTATCCTTGTTTGTTACATAAGAATCCTACCTAACGATAAAAACTATTCGGCCAATAAGGGACAAATTGGCTCACCGTGTAACGTGAAGCGTAGAGCGTGCATGATCTGGATGGAAGGGGTCGATCGCAGAGGCTTCGACCCCCCCTCCCCACTCAGAAAATTTTTACAACCCCCCAACGCCCGCGAAAATTTCCTCCCCTCCCAAAATTCTCATAATTGTGTATTATGTCTGGTGTAGAGTGAAAACTAAAGTAGGGTGATGATATAAAATTATGAATTGCAAAAGTAGGCCAATTTTTTAAATTTAGCCTCTAGAAAAAGTCACATAATTCTAATTTACGATTGTGTTAAAACGTCCATTATGAACTTTTTCAGTTTAAATCAATGATTTTATAAAACACGCATCGTACAAAAATATGACCATTACACAAATTATATCACTCACTTCATTAACATTGCCTTTATTGTAAAGTAGTGTGAATTAGAATTCGATATTGTTTTCATTATAACCAAACAAGCCCATGTCACCGAAACTTCAAGGCAGTTATATAAAATACAAAAGATTTAATTTAATTAAATTATTACTACATTAAATACAGTGTTCACTATGAATGTTGGTGCAACATTATTGTAAGATTAATGTTAGATAACGCGTCGCGAGCGCAGCATTTTGTCCATTATTCTTTATCAACTTGCTTTTTTCATTATAGATCATTCTCTAAAATGCCCTTAATGCGGTAACGTAGACGGAGCAATTGAGCTATTAATAGCATAAAGGAAACGGAGCGCGCACGTGAATGGCTTTGAACGTTTACGTGAATGGCTTTGAACGCGCACGGATCTTTGAACGCGCACGTGAATGGCTTTGAACGCGCACGTGAATGGCTTTGAACGCGCACGTGAATGCCGGTGGATCCGACACTAATCAGGTGCGCGCTAAGTTTTCTTGATGCTATTAATAGCTAAATTGCTCAGTCTGCGTAGCCGCCCTAACGGCATGTTAGAGAATAATATCCAATGATAAAGAGCCAAGTTCATACAGAATAATGGACAAAACGCGGCGCTCGCGACGCATAACCTAACTTTAATCTTACAATAATGATGCCTGAACTTTCATGGCGAGCATTGTAGTCGTGCAAAGTTCATCTGAGTCAATTCACACTTAAAAAGCTTATCTGTATGTGTACACAAATAAGAAATACGGCACATTGACCCTTTGAATAGAGAGCCTCTTCTCTTTTTTAAGTACGTAGTTCACCCGTTTATTACTACCTATGTATCTAAAATTTTTGATCGAATATATTCAGTCGTTGATTAAAGCTGAACGAAAGCTGAAATTCTGATAAAAAAATAAATCTTTATCATATTTTTACCATAAACAATTATTTCACGTCTGTTTTTAGTTTTTCATTTTTTATTTTAATGACTTATAAATACTTTCATCACAATACCAGGCATGTAGCTGGCCCTCCTATTTTGGGGGGAACCAACACCAACTTTGGGGGGTCTAAGCCAAAAACAGCACAAAATAACGTGTAAAAAGTCATATTTTTCCGGTTTTTTCTGAATTTTAGGGGGTCCGGACCCCCCAGTCCCCCCACAGCTACGTGCCTGCACAATACACTTAGGCCTAATAAATTATTTTCATCATTTTATATTTGTATAGTTTTTATTCTCTCAGTCTTTTTCATAAAACGAATAAAATTCAGCATGATTTGATCATATGAAATTAAGTATTTAAGGATACCTGACATACATTGTAAAGTTGTTGAACACTGTAATTCTACCTACCTGAATGAATGGATGCTCTTTCACGGTTTGTGCTTCTTCTGCAGCCAAAAAATCATCGTTGTTTTCGACACCTAAAAATATTGTACTCAATACGTAGATAAGGCGAGATATGTTAGTATCAATGATAAATTAATTTAAATAAAACTCAATAGGCTCACAGTGCAAAGTGGGCAAATAATCTGTTCAGAATATGCCTTTAAAAATTCTTAGCTAAGCTAAGTATGACTTTTGAAAATTTTTATATCATTATTCACAAATTTTTTTACCTATGGTAGCCTAGGTAAACGGCCGAAAAGTTGATTTACGAAATCTGAGCATCATCGCGTTTAATGTGCGTCCAAAGTTTAATTTATTTTCATTTTTAATCCTAATTTTAATTTTTCATATCAGTCTTAATGTGCTTAGAATAAGAAACCGAATTCAATAGTTATGTTTACGTGTTATTGCTTTTTTTTATTTTTATCGTTCTTTTCATTGTGTTTTCATTCATTATTTTGATTATTTCTTATTTGTGTTATAGAATGCTACACCTTTGGCAAAAGAAAAGGAACGATTGTCAATTTTGGACGGAGAATTTGGGAATGACGCATTATCAGCTGAAAACGAGTCTTGAAACGAACCAAATGTCTCGTCCTTTCCATCATTATCGTGTAAACTATCTGACGTGCGATTTGATTTTTTGTCTGTAAAGAACGATTTGATTAAACTAAGAAAGTGCATAACCATCAACATGCAGTACGTTTCACACTCCGGGCAATGCCCCATATCGGCCCGTCACCAGGACGGGCCGAACCAAAAGTTGGATGGGGCGAAGGGATAACTTGGACGGGGCTATGTTTTGTACAGGGAGAAAATTTTTGGAGATAATTCAAGGAAATGCTAGATACAGTATATCATGATCAGTTTGCAGAACATGCACAGGACCCATCTTATTACACTGTTCGACACCTTTTTCATGGATGGACCCACTTTTTTCAGTGACTGACCCACTGATTGAGCTGAACTTTTTCAGGCAGGGACCCACCTTTTTTCAGGGACAGACCCACCTTTTTCAGGGTCCAGGGACCCACCCAATCTTTTGGCTGGAAGTTGGACAGGGCGACCCGTAGCCATTGCCCAGGTATGGTACGTTTAAAAAGCGTAAAAAATTATATCAAAAGCAGAAGAAATATACAAAAAATGTTGGAAAAAAACGAGAAACTTGTAAAAAATTAAAATGTAAGGAAAGAAGAGAAATACATAACGGAAATATTAAAAAATTACACATAAGTAAAAAACGAAAAAGTGTTAAGCTGAAAGTAAAACTAAATAACTCCAGTTTAAAGAGCTGATTTGCAGTCCGAATAAATATGAAACCAATTTAACAGTGTTTAAATCTTAACTACATAGCATACTCTAATCGATAATCAGCTAAAGAGAGAAGTCAGAATAATCAAGGAATCCTATGATTCATATCGTGCAATGGTGGGCATGAAAAACATATTCCAGAAACGAAGTAAATGGAGAAATGTTATTGAAGTTTACAAAGATAAAAAAAATTTAAATCAAAATAAAATTATCGATGAAAAATTAAACTTATGAAATTGAAAGTCAAAATCAGAAAAATCATCGGCTAAATCAAAGACACTTTTTAAAAAAGACACATACATGTATACAAGCCCGTATTCAGAGGGGTGCGGGCGGGGGCAGGAGGGGGGCGCCAACTCCCCTGAAAATAAAAAATAATTTTTGGAGCACACAAAGGTCCCTTCAAAGGAGGAATAAAAAATTCTCGAAGTAGGTCTAAAACACCACCGAAATATGTTTTTAGCGTTTTTCCACTTCGTTACATAAGAATCCTAGTTTTTGTCTTCTAGCATGCCCAAAATCGCTCAAATTTTAGTTAGACATGTAGAATCTGTCAAATTTCTTCGGCGCAGCGCCGAATTATATATTTTCTGTTTTGTTTTACTTTGTAAATCACAAAGATTAACTAAACAGACAGAAGTTACGAATATTATTCGTCGATTGAATGATGAGAAAGAAATCGCTGATTTAGATTGTTTAAACGATAGATTTGTGTAAGTGAGTAAGTGAAGAATAAAGTATAAATTTTCGAAATTTTATCTTAGAATTTTTCTTCACCATTGCATAGAACACGTCGGGATACGCTCAAAAATGCCTTTGGTTTTGCCCATCTCCCAACGGTTTTCCAGATATCTGACCTCAGAATTTCCGCCCCCCCTCCCGGATACGGGCCTGCATATTTATACATATCGAATTTAAATAAAATTAAATAATCAATTGATACCACTTTGTTACTCAACAAAGGGCTTCTTTACACTACAAAACTAATTTATTGCAAACAAATAAACAAAGTGATCAAAAACTTATTAGTTATATATACATGCGCAAATTTAACCAATGCACACATTTTTTTGTAACTACGTTGCTATCTATGCGTATTTACAAGATTAAAAATTCGCAAATTAAATTGTTCCAGTCGTGCATGAAAAGACAGTAGCTATATATTAATGGAGGAGTTTACAAACTTGTTTAATTTCGTGAAGTGGAGAGAGGACAAAGAAGGTAAATAAAGCAGAAAAATATACCACAAGAATGCTTACACCGTTAAAAAGAAATAAATCTTTAATACATACATATTTAATTACCTATCTTATGTACACAGAATATTGATTTGCAAACCCCTCCAAGACTGAAATCCCGCTTTACATTCAAATCGATTAGTTAAAACAAAAAGCCGTAGTCTAATTTAATGAATAAGAGCAGTAATACATAAATGCCCCAATATACGCTGAGTTTTCCAGCCTTACTTGTGTACCTTTTTATTCGATCACATGCAGACGTGCACAGCATGGAAATTCTGGGGGGGCTGAGTGGAGCCAAAAAATGATTTTGAATTGCCTTTTTCAAAAACGGTGGATACACGTCAAAAAAATAATTAGTGCACTTTTTCGCAGACCAGTCAGTCTCCAAGATTTTGTCTCGAGGAGGAGTGGCATGACAAATTATTTTATAAACATAAAGGGTACAGAAGTACCTAAAAAATTTACAGAAAACCTACTCTCTATATTTTCGTTGCTGAAAGATGACTCGGGTTCCCCAGCGTTGCCATTCTCTGGTTCAACTCCAGAAAAGCTGTTATTTCCAACAGCAAAATCATCAACAAACGAAATCAAATCTTGATCATCCATATCAAACGATGCAAGATAGATAAAATGCGCAAAGTCTGAAAGTCTGTTACAACTAGTGCTGCACACTACGCAAATTTAGCTACTCGGGCTAACTCAGATTGAACCTAAGATAAGGAAAGAATGCAGCTAGGGTTGCAATGGAAGCGGCTTTTTCCGTAAAAAAATCGGAAATATAAAATGTTCCATTATACATATTTTCTGGGTTTTTACTTGTTTTTTCCATTTTCGTCAATTTTCTGTTTCGACCGCGTATACGAAATCTCAACTAGAGACATCGTAATATCTATGGTTCTAGCTTAATCTTTCATAATAGGACCGCTTTCCGTGAAAAAATCTGAAAATAGGTCCAAATTTTTTTCATTTTACGGGTTTTTTTAATCCATTTTCTACATTCCATTTCAGTTTCCGAACTTTACCTTTCCCTTTTCTCAATCACTTTGTTCGTATGATTTTGGGCTATTTTTGGGTAAACTAAACGCCAGACAGGAATTTGTTTCAACTTAGGTACAAATAAGTAGGTCTATTGGCCTGACTGCAACTTAGTTTATGAAAACTACTTTGGTTTTTGTTCTATATCGGCACTCAATTAGCCTAATCTCCGTGGATATTTCCATCCTATGCTTATGACTATTTTGCGATTGTTCCAGCAACAAGAAACCATTGCTGATAGCCAGCTAAGTCCAAATGTAAAGCGCTCAGTTCAAAAAAGATCCAATTTTAACACGTTAAGAAGCTCAAAAGGCAATTTAGCAGTTTAGGGACATAAGGAAAAATTTTTTCAAATTTTTCCGAAATTCGATAAAATATGGTCGATTCTCATACGCTGATCACAAATACGACATCCTTTTTTATCGCTGACTAGTCATTTTCCAAAAATCCGGATTTTAATTTTATTTTGAAATTTTTGATTTTTTATCCAATTTTTTAGACTATGATAAATTTCTGTGCGCTGATCGTTGATACTTATATATGCATTTTAAACAATGATAATTAATTCTTCGATTATTCAAATGAAGATTGGGTTTTCCCTCCGAAAAAAAATTTTCAATTTTTTAAAGCCCTGGTGGCTTATCGTCAATTTTCGGGCACTTGTTCAGTTTAGGTGGTACAGGAAGTCAAAAAATTTTTCCCTGTAAAATGATCAATTCTTGTCGTATTTGACACTGATCATGCTACGAATATGACATTAATTTTTCACGCTGAGGCATAAAACTACTGATGTAAGCAAATTTAAGTAGATTTACTTGGGAATCAATCAATGGCTTGTTGTTACCAATGTCCTAGGCTTAGACTTAATCTATGTGCGTTCATATTGGTGCCAGCGCATGAACTAAGCCTGTGATAAATTGGACCAAATTGCGGAGCATGCAAAGCGATCAGAGCAATTTTCGCCTTCATTTATGCCTTAGGCTTAGCCCATGTCTGGCACCAATCTGAATTCTCAAGCAATTCTAGTAACATCCCTGATTGTTATTCAAACAAAATATATCCTAAATGCCAGTGTCACGAATATATTGCTGCTGACTTCTGTCCCCCAAAGTGGCAGAGGTTTAACAAATTTCTAAATGGTTTATTAGAAACTCGCTAACAAAAGTATCGAGTCCTTGGCCAAGTGGATAGTTCATGTATTTATAGTGCGAGAGTACTCAGGTTCGATCCCCAAAAGAGTCAGTTTCTTTCTTTCATCCGTTGCATACACTCCTGAAGTTGTGAAGGCATAGAGGAGTCGGGCGGGATTTGAAAAAATTCTCAGTGTCAAATATGACTAAAATCGGTCACTTTTGTTGGAAAAAATATTTTTGACTTGTACCGCCTAAAGAGATCAAGTAACAATTTTCTATGCGTAGATCACAAATTTGACATCCATTTTCAACGCAAACCAGTTATTTTTTGAAAAATTATCCTGTTTGCGGATCTATATTGATAGCATGTAAAAAAATAAACCTAAGCTAATGTGGGGTTGCAGTGCAGCACGCTTCGCTCGATGCAACCTCATTAGCTCGAGACTTATTTTCTGTCGGTTAACCACGTCGTAAATGCACATACTAAGCCTAAACCTAGTTCTGAATGAGAATCAGACTGTTTATACATAATTAATACCCAGGCTCAGGCTCAGGGGCATTGGTGTAGCTGGTTCAGCATATGTATATTAAGATAGCCACCGCTATGAGTAAACAGCAAGCCATTAATTTTTTAGCCAAAAATCGCCAAAAATTTCCGGTGCTTCACGCGTATTTTAAAATTATAATTACAGTCATAGGAGTAGCCAGGATTTCTCCCGGGAGGGAGCCCGAAATTTTTTTCCTAACAGTCGATTAAAACGTATAAGGATGCATCCTAGGTGTGAAATTAGTGCGCTTTTTTGGACTTCTCCCACATCGTTCTGCAACAATTAAAATGCAAAGAAAAAAATTTATTTTTGAAAATATTTTACACTCAATGCTTCACACTTTGCAAGTTTTAATGCCCGGGTAGGACCTTAGATTAGAGAGAATTTAACGGAAAACCTCTTTTGGGGTTGGGGATCAGGGGTGGCGCGCTCAAGCGCCCCAGCGGCGAGCGGACAGAGCCCCGAGAAAATTTTGCGAAATTGGTTCTGAAATCTCGAATTTAACGTTACATTGTTCATAAAATCATTCGGAATCTTGGTCCTAAGATTACCTGCTAAATAGGTAAAACAGACTGGTGCGAAGCACGGAAAATTTCTGACATTCCCATGCCAGAATTACTGGAAAATTGTTAGAACGCATGAGATGAAAATCTTTTGTAGATTTCTTTTGTTATCAATTGTCATTCTAAACAGTTTTTAAAAGACGCAATCTGTACGAAGTGCACAAATTTTCTGCATACTTTTTAATTTCTATTGACAATAAATATTTGCAAATAAGTAATCTTCTCATGGTGACAAGAGCTTTGTAGCCTGTGTCGCCATGCCACTAAATTAAGATATAATAGCCAAAACTAGAAGAAATTGGTGCGAAGCATCAAATTTTTTACTCCATTTTTAGTCTTAATACAATCTAGGTAAAGAGTATATTGCATCTATATTTCTTCTTTTCTTCCCAGGTTTTATACAGAAAAAGAGATTATTTCAAGATGCTAGAATGACAGCAATTTTTTGGCGATAACTATGGATTAGCTGATGAAGTTTGACCATTTTTAGGATGAATTGACAGCCGTGATTCGGCTGATTTTGTAAAAACTTTAACGTTACGATTCAAAATTGAAGAGCTCTTTTTACAAAATTTTCCGAGGCTTTGCTCCGGACCCCGCCAGAGGGCGCTTCAGCGCCCCACCCCTGACCCCCTTAGCCCTTAAAGAGATGATTTCCATTGTATTCTCATCGTATCTAAGGCATTCGGTATTAAAAACGGCAAAGAAAAATTCATCCTTTGCTACCCCTTCTTTTGAGAAAATTTCGTTCGTGCCCCCACCTGATGCGCAATAGGTGCAAGCATTTTTCCGTCAAAAATGTAAAAAAAATTTCCGGAAAAATAATTTTTGTTATTGCTCAAATAGTGCAGAAAGATGTGAAAAACCCAACAAACACATTATTTGACGGCCCCGCCCGTCTTTATGGGTCTGTAAGATGAAAAAATTTTTTGGGATCCCTCTGGTTTTGAGACTTTGAGAAAATCCTATCCCGCTGATCGCCCAAGTTTCCTCCAGAGTTGGCAAGGCTGGGTTTTTTTGTTTTTTTGTGGGTTTTTTAAATGCAAAAAAATCATTGGGATTCGGGTTTTTGAGTTTTTATTCACAGCTTACCAATTTTTCAAAAAAGACTGGTGTAAAATGAAACATTGAATTAACAGGAACGTCATGTGCTTCACTGAATCAAATGCTTGGCAAATCGTGATATCATTGGTGTCCAGTAATGTAACTTGTCATTCATGGTTAGTGGTAGTCAAACATGTAGAAGGGGGGACAGGAAATCCCCCAACCAACCCAACCAAGGCCGGCCACCCTGCCCCCTGGCCAAAACTCTACACCCAAAATTTCTGGGAAAATTGCAGTTTTAGTCCATTCTTTTAGCGTTTTTTTGCCATTTTTGGGCGAAAATTGGAGGTCACTTATCCCCTCAACATGGTTGGGCAGTGGGCACCCATCCCTAAATTCTTAGCCATTATGTGTATGGTAGTGAATTCCTCCCATTCAATAAGATTTTTTTAGAATCGCCATGATAATTTAAATAATTGAACTGATGATTTTCCAATCTTCCATTTTGTGTAGCTGATTCGACTCCACAACCGTATCTTCTAACCACACATGAGCAAGCAAGGTCAGTAGGGTTAGAGGGGGACAGATGAACTATTGACAAGTCCAAAGAAAATCTCATACAGCAAGTTTTTAGAGAGTACTACTTGCTTTTACTATGGAAGCTTTTCTTTGACAAAGTAGGTATACAAGCAGTGATCGACCGGGCTCAAAAAATACCGGGCCCGGGTTAGGGCCCGGGCTTTGCTGCCGGGCTGGTACCGGGCCAGGCCTATATACTAACAACATGCCTTGCTTCCAATATAATGTTATGCATAAGATACATATTTAGACCGATTTTACATGTGTTATTTTTCAAACGCAAGGCTTACTTCTGTATCAAGAAGATTTCTAAATTCTAAGCTTTAGCGCGCAATTCCATTATAAAAATGCATGTGCAACTAAACACGGTTTGTAAAAGCACAAGGTTTCATGTAGATATTTAAAGGAAATTGAGCATTAAATTTATGCATTCAGACATAACAGCGACTATGATATGGTCGGATAGAAGATATGCTGTTTGGATTTTAGAACTCAAACTATAGCGAACATTGACGTCAATTGAAATTGTGTATGTGTATAGGATAGGACACGTATTGAAGCCGTAGGCGTAGCCAGGGGGCTTTGGGGGCACATGCCCCCCCCGAAATTTTCCAGAAATTTTGTTGATTTTTCGAGTGTAATAATTGTGTCCAGAAAATCGAGTTTAAAAAGGCAAAAACGTCAAAAATTTTCCGGCGCTTCGCGCCGAGTCTTTATTATATTTATTATTGCTTTGTTTGTCTTTCTTTACAAGGACAGGACACATAATCCTATTTTAAATGAAAGGAATGGCCAAATTTTCTTATGTTTTTGTGCATTTTCTGTTTTCTAAATTATATCTTGTTAATAAGAAGGCCAAAAATGGGCCTGAAAACGATAAGAACAAAATTGTCATTGCTACATCTATTTTATATCTTATTGGCAGCACCCTTTGCTGCGCTTTATACTTAGCAGAGGTCGAAAAACGCATTTCAGCTCAGAAATCTTGTACAATGTAGGACTTCATCAATTTTAAGTGTTTTGGGCTTAATTTAGAACCGAGATTTGGCCGATTTTGCGAAAATTTTAGCGATAGTATTTAACATTAAAGTGCTTTTTTCACAAAATTTTCTAGGGGGTGATTGAGCGCGCCACCGCAGCCCCCGCTCCCCCTCCCCGCCGTAAAATCTCGTTGTACATGTGCAGCGAGAGTTTTGGGAGGACGAAAAGGGAAAAGGATTCGCAGAAATTAATTTGTCTGTTCTGTATGATTTTAGCGGTATAAATTGTGTTTAAAGAGCTAAAACGTCAAAATTTTCCGGCGCATGGCGCTGCTGGTTATTGTTCTTTCTTTTTGTAAAGCTTTTTTTTAATTTTTTCTTTTAAATCACAGAATATTAGTATTCACAGGCTACAAAATGTTAAGGACAGTAAAAGATTACTAAATTCCCTGGTGCTTTGCGCCTATTATGATTTCCGAACTGTTTGTCAATAGACCGTAAATTCTACATAGAAACGGTAAAAATTTCAAAAATTTCCGGCGTTTTGCGCTGATTAACATTTTTGTATTTCTGATTGTCAGAAACCCGTAAATTAGCTAGGCTACACTACTAAAGGTCGAAAAACTCAATTTTGTCATAGGTACATCACGTTACTAACATTCAATGCAAAATTAGTCTTAAAAAATTTTTTTTGTGTATGCTCCCCCCGAACCAAAATCCTGGCTACGCCTCTGAGTTGAACCGTTGTATAGAAGATGAATGCACATATGAAATCGACAAGTATATGATAATGAGCAGGTGGGCAGAAGTAAGGCAAATGGATTTAAATAGAATCAAAGGCAAGCAAATTCGTAAGAAATACGGACAACAGCTGAAATAGTAAACGTCTAAAATATTTACGATAATTATTTGAGGCCCGGTGGTTTTCAGCCGGGCGGGCCAGGCGGGAAGGCCTGCCAAACCGGCCGGGCCCGGGTACCCGGTCGATCACTGTATACAAGTTAGCACATCAGAAACTTTTGGGGAAAAAAATTGAATGTGCCGTTTTCCGGGCTTATCCTGCCTTTTGATTGTCTGCCCAGAATCGAAAGTTGCAGACTCTACTATGTATTTGATTATTTCTTCTGCGTTTATATATTTGCTATAGGTTTTCTCTATGGATTTGTACCCACTTTGCGTCATCTGAGCGGAACTTTTCAACGTTTGATTTTTAAACACTCAAAGCTGCGGAAAAATCTGCAAAATCAACTTTGTGTTCTGAAACCGTGCAAAAGCTTATCTCCTGTTTAAAACTAATGCACTGCAGCTTTGCGATTCCATGTCAGCCGAATTTGAGCAAGATTGTGATGAAGAGGAAGTAGATATGGCTCGATCCAAGGACTTAAACATTTGTCAGAAATGAATAATATGGGCTGAAATTACGGAAGAAAGCATTGCGATGAAGGAGAAAAAAGAAAAAAGGTGCGGAAAGCTCTTTTAAATTTTAAAAAAACATATTTTTTGCATGTTTTTTTCGGTTTTACTTGATAAGATAAACGAAAATATAATTTTTTGCTTCTATAATAATAATAAAAATAATAATAATAATAATAATAATAATAATAATAATAATAATAATAATAATAATAATAATAATAATATTTATTGGCTGAGTTACTTTGAATATTACAGTTTACATACTTACCCAATAACGTAAAACGCGCACACTAATAGAGACATAAGAGAACAACATGGGAATGACAAAACATAACTTATTCATACTTGCTTAGGCTAAGGCTTAGTATATACTAAGAAGGTGATTTAGGCTGCTTAGGTCGAGGTCGCTCCCGCTCAGGTCTATGTGCTATGATGCTTGAGGTCGAATGTATAGATGCTTAGGTCGATGTATAGATGCTTAGGTCGATGTAGAGATGCTTAGGTCCATGTATAGATGCTTAGGGGTGTGGGTAAATCCGGAACCGGAACCAGAACCAGACTCTGTGGACAAATGGGTAAAATCCGGAACCAGGACCCGGAACCAGACCCAGGACAGATGGGTAAAATCCGGAAGCGGAACCGGAACCAGGCTCAGGACAAATGAGTAAAATCTGGGACCAGAACCGGACTCAGGTTGAAAGGGTAAAAATCCGGACAATCAATAAGGACAATGAAAAGATCAGGGCAATGTATTAGATATGTAGGGTTGGACTTGCCAGGACCGGACAATCAATCAGGACAATGACAAAATCCAGGACAATGCATGATATATGTAGGGTCAACTGGCCAGGACGGGAGCAAATTGGGTGAAATCCGGGCAATAGATCAGGAGAATGAAAAAATCAATACAATGGGAGTGAGGTAGTTCCGAAACTATGCAATGGTGCCCAAAGAGGGGCCTGATGGGGGGTTCACAGCCGCCACCAAGGTCCATAGTGCGCCACCGAGGTTCACAAGCGCCACAGGGGTTCATGCACAGCTACCACCAGGAGTTTATGACCGCCACACTGATGTTCACAAGTGCCACGGGGAGTTCACAAGCGCCACCAATAGCTCATGCATATATATATGTATATATATATATATATATATATATATATATATATATATATATATATATATATATATATATATATATATATATATATATATATATATATATATATATATATATATATATATACACATATATATATATATATATATATATATATATATATATATATATATATATATATTAGAGCTGTGCCGGGGCCAGGCCCCGGCCCGGCCCCGGCGCCGGGGCCTAGGCCCCGGCCCCGGGCCGGGAGCCGTGGCTGGCCCCGGCACCGGGGCCGGGGCCAATGTAAGAGTTGATTATAATGTAGAAAATTGATAATGTTCTGGGTAGATTTACCTTCAAACTCAATTTCAAGCAAACCACAGATCTTGCTAATTCAAATCTTTATTTCACTATGTCAGATTGGTGCGAATTTCTAGTTAATAATCAAAATTGACATATTTTAAATTGCAATTCATATAGACGAGCATTTCCAGCTTGCTTGGTAGCAGACAGCTACGTCTATCAGAACAAATAAGAGTAATAAGCCTAAAAAAAGTGCAAAGTAAAGCACATTGAAAAACGCATCCAAGTCAGAGGAGTTAAATCCATATCATTGTGAGCAGCTCAAAAATTCTAGAAGTCCACAATTTTTTGAAAGTTAAAAAGTGCCTGATAATATATGGCAGGGCGGAAAAACACCGTTTTCTCGCGTTTCTCAATGAGAAGCTATCCATTAGCATCAAAAACTGCAGAAAAACAGAAAAAAATCTGAAAATCAATTTCTGTGGGGTCAATAAGTTTTTGGGGGGGAAGAATGTGAATTCTGGGGTCTAAGTCCCCCGATGCCCATGTTCTGTTATATCTTGTAATCCCAACAAATATTAGCAGCAGCGTGCATATCTACAAGCAAGAATATATGCAAAGGTACATGTAAGGGTGAGGCAGGGTCGTACTAAAACCATGTATTTAAAGCAAGCTATTATTGGCCCCGGCCAGGCCCGGCCCGGCCCGGCCCGGCAAAAAAGGCGGCCCCGGCACAGCTCTAATATATATATATATATGTAGATAGGTCGTCAATTCACTATACCATTGATTTACAGAATCGGCAACTTTGCGAAAATATAATTCCACTAAATGACAACGCTGACCCTGTATTTATGTTGTACAACAATTTAACCCCAGAGCAGCTGACTGTCAAATCGACTGAGCTTTGAAACCATTATAAGTAAATACACATGTTCCGGATTTACCCATTTGTCCTGAGTCTGGTTCCGGTCCCAATTCCAGATTTTACCCATTTGTCCTGAGTCTGGTTCAGTTCAGTTCGGATTTCACCTTTTCCCAAGGCTTGGGTCGATGTAAATTGAGTATCAACATGTGATTCTTGAAGAAAGATACGTAGGTATATATATGTGTGATCGCAATGAACAGAATTTTTTTCTAATACGGTTTTTTTAATTTTCCAAAAAGTATTTTTACGCTTTTGCGTCGGAACTTCAATGTTGAAATGTTAAAAATAGGGGCTTTTATAAATTTCTTTTCAAAAATTGAAGAAAAAATAAGCTTTCTCCTAAAAAGATACAAAAATTATGTGAACCCCCAGAATTTTGGTGCTGCCCATATCTTGCGGAGTACCACAGCATAGCATGATTCATGATGGTTATTGATTTGGACTTGCCTTGCATATCAAATTGGTGCCGTAGCTGATGGTCTAAGCCTAAGGCACAATTGGGGCAAAATTGCTCCGCTTGCTCCGCTCGCTCCGCCGAGTTTTGCACCCAATTGTCTCGAGCAGGCGCCATCGGCTAACACCAATGTGAATATACTTTCTAAGCCTAAGCCTAAGATGTTCGTATGCCTGTTGGCAGTGGTGTCCCCCAAGGTAGTTGTATTAGTCCTACTTAATTCTCAATTTATATAAATGACCTATGTAAACTTGATTAGATACAGTAAAAGTTTACCTCTTTG